>VZSF01004417.1:0-256556 GCA_013398295.1 Chionis minor
ATCGCCCTGGTCGGGTGGTCTGGGGGCACGGCAAAGGGTAGCTCAGTAGGCAGCCTCACATGGCTGCAAGCCCTCCAGCCACATTGCTCTGAACAGTAACCACTGAAGATGAGGTTGATTTGTTCCCAGGAAAGTAAAAAGCTGAAAAAACCCCATGGAAATGTCATGTTCTTCATGTCTCCTCTTGAGAACCTTCGTAATCCATCTTCATAAACAAAGATCATATAAGGCTTGTATGCCCTAAAATATGTGGTCTTGTGGCATTGTTGTCACCCTGTGTGGATGGCCAAATAATCTCCAGTTTGCAGTTTAGAGCTGGTCGAACACTAAAACTCCTGTTGTTTTAGGACTGCTCCATTGGACTGCCATTCCTCTTTTGTCTAACCAATGGCCGTTGCCTTACCTATATGCTTTACCTCTCCTGGTATTTCAAACTTTTTATAACCCACAATCTCTGCTCTGCCCAGAAGGACTTTCTGGAATGCCTGAATACATTCTTCATAACTTGTATACATTTATATTTACATCACATTTAGGGAAAAAAAATATATTTTTTGTCTATTCACAATTTATCAGTATCTATGAAATAACCACTTCATAACCATTTGATTCCTTCCAACCTACAAAACATGAAAATAATCTGTGCTCATAAAGTAGACATGAGCACAAAAATCAGTGTACTTCTAGAATGACTTGGCATTTTGTAGGCAATAACTTACGCTGCATTTATCAAACTTAAAAGATTCTTTCCTCAGGGATGCATAATCTTTTCTGCTGCTTGCACTATAATGAACTAGATTTATCCCTAACCTTCTCTTCTTATAAAACTTTGCAGGCCTACTGCCTGTAGGTTTTAAACCAAATCTGCAAAATTACTGATTTCCAATTTTCTTCAGAAAAGCAGTCTTAATGCTTTAAGGAAGTCACTTCCTAGATTTCCTTCTTCTTCTGCTTCCAGGAACAGAAGTCACAGCATTAATCTCCATAAGAGTAAAATAACCTGAATTCTCCACTAGCCAATATTTTGTGAGTGTGTCTATTTTAATAGCTGCAGTTACTCTTGCAAGTAGATTGGCTGAATTCTGCACTTAGTGACAGTTATCGAGTTGTGTTAAATATGAAAGCCCAAACCCAAATAATACCATATGTCTAAGAGTCAGCAATTTCCTCAGTGAACAGAGGGCAGTGGATAATGCTAAGGAATATCAATGATAGTTTAGTTCAAGTCCAAGGAGAAATTTGACTTCAAAGTATTTGTCACAGAAGGTGAACACATAATAGAAAAAATCTCAAACATCCCTTTAAAAATAGCAGGAAAATAAATTATTCCATAATTCAGTACTTGTCTTCACTAACTTTTCATCACTTATAGCTTAAAACTCCAGCATCAAATTTGCAGAATAAGTAAGGAAAATATTTTCTAATGAGATGTAATTTTTTTGATTCAATGTAATTTGAAAACAAATTGGGTTAACTAAGTTAAGTTGTCCAATAGTCAAATATCAGCTCTAGTGTATTTAGAAACAGTCAGAAATATCTGTGAAACTAAATGAAACAAAATTCACTGTTTGCCTGAACAGCATCCAGCCTTATCTGCATAGGGAAAAATATAGACATGAATCTGGCAGAATGGCTGCTGTCTTGTGGTATGAAGTCACATTTTACTCAGACAAAAAGGCTACCACCAATATTTGTCCTCATGGAAATGCCTGTGAAGGGAGAGTGACTGTTAAGAGAAATTAATTTCACTATGATAACTGAATTATTCTTGAAAGAATACAAGAAGATAAAAGTTTCAAGAGCAGTTAAAGAAAAAAGTTCTCATACACACCCAAAGAGAAAGATATGATGTAGGGTTAGGTTTAGTCTATTGAATCCAGTTCATAGGTATGAAATTGAAATACAATAGCTATGAAACTGCTGAGATTAAGGGACATACGGACAGAGCAACAGTGTGTGATTTCTCTTCAACCTTGGAGTCCAGGCTCAGGACAAAACCTGAAATAAATGCTGTGGCTTCCTCCTAGTATTATTTAAAAAAAAAAATCTAAATCCTAACAATTTTCCAAATTATTTTTTCCAAATAAAACAATAAGAAAGAATTCCCAGTTCATAATGGTAGATGCATCATACACTCTAGTATATTGTGTACTAGACCCTCTAATATGCTGGCTTTTCCTGGCAGCAGTCTCTGTGTTCACCACCTTGTGCTTGATAAAAAGGCATGAATTGACCTAGCACCCCAATGAAAACTAAATCCTTCAATAAGTTTATGGAAAAAATAGGAAAATAATACACTGTGGTTTTATATATTACTTCCTTCTTGTCTGACTGTAGTGAAGCAAAACCAAAACAGGAATTATTCCCTGAGGAAGATAGATTGGAGGATTTCTGTGGTTATATTCAGAGTGAGAATTTGACCTTCTAGCTACATTTTTGAAAAACTCTGGAAAACTTGTCCTCTGTTGCCTGATACCACATTTGACTCTGTACAGAATCCATAAACAACATTGTCTCTTGCCTTGCGGATGCAAACAGAAGGATGATCTTGGCTAACTGAAAAATAAAGCAACTGGTTTTAACAAATAGCTTTTGTTGTACCAGCAGTGATTTTCAAATAAAAGAAAAGCAACTCTGACATCCAACACCAACTGATATGGACCTTATCTCCATACAAATAACAGTGTATCTCCTTTTGGATGACAAAGGACTGCACATGCACGCTACCTGTAAAGCTCTGCCAGCAGACTTATGTTCTCAGATCCTCAAATGAAAAATGGTGGAGAATGTCATCTTCAAGTAATCAGGTATATTTTGAAGCTACCAGCAGTATCTTTATATAATCGACACTGGCAAAGATGACATTTATGTAAACTAACTTTCTAAATGGCTATTGCAATAAGTAACTGCTGAACTAATTTTCAGAGAAATTATGGCTTTAATTTACAGCACTTGGGAGAATCTTCTTCATCCATTTTTTTCAATGCATGTATAAACATGAAAAAAAACTTTAATAATTCTAAGACATCCTAAGCAATTAAATGTCTGCAGAACACTTGTCAGCCACATTTGAAATAATCCAGTTGTTTAATGACTAATTATCATGCAACCTGCAGTTTTTAGATCTCATGAAAATGGTGACTTTTAGAATACAGGGGGGGAAAAAAAGGAGATAATTATGTACTACTAAGGATACTGTGTCATCAGTTTTTACAGTGTAATTGGGAAGACAGTACGTTATTGAATAGAAAAATAAGAGCTGACAGGCAGTGAAGCTGCATAATTAGGACCCCACCTCAGTGGTGATGTCAGATGTAAGGTCAAAGAGTGAATCATTTCCTCTCCTAGAATGAGTAAGTAGGGAGTGCACTCCCACAGTGTTGTTGCTGATATGAAATAGGATTTATGTGCAACGAGGGACACCAGATTCAAGTGTTATTGCCAGGGCTATGACTTTTAGCACCATTGCGAGCACCTAAGAACACTGTCAGGGAGAAATATGCCAAGTGCTTCTCAGACAGAACCATACACAGGTAGGAAACACAACGTCCTTTTTCAGCATCTCAAGCCAGTTCTTAGTTTCTAGAAACCCAGATCTTAATCATGTTTATTTTTATGGCTAAATAACTCCTTGTTTTTAAGGAGTTATCCTGAAACACTGACTGAAAACATCCTGAAATACTGAAAAGTTTTTAAGTCATTCAGATGTCACTCTGTATCTCTGGTACTCTATCCAAACTAAAAAAGGAGCCATACCCCATGTGTAACCAGCAAGTTCCACCCCCTCCAAAACATTCATTGAAAATCCCTGTTAGTGAGCGAATTTACTTTAGTAATTTTGGTTAGAGAAACTCCTACCACAGCCGTGATGGTAATGTGTACTTCCAGATAAGAAAGATCAGAAAGGAGAAATTCCTGAGCTGTTTTATCCTGTACGTCACCATCAACAGAACCCAGAAAGGATTTTTGAAGGTGTCACAAGAGCTATAGAGGTTGGTTTTCTACAATCATGAGCAACTGCACAATAGATTTTTAGTTCAGAAACGTCCATGTGATTATCTTTCCACCTATTCCCGTATCTATCCACAAAACCCTTCTTAGAGCTTTGCAGAAAATGCAAGACTTGCAGTACAAAAGACAAAACCTGCAAAATAACCCCCAACTTACTTAGTCTGAGTTCACCATGGTATTGACAAAACTGAATGTATAGATCTACTTCAAGAAATTGCCTTGTATCCAGTTCCTTTCATCTTGTGCTCTCATGGAGGATTCTTAAAGCAAAATTAGGAGTTCTACAACGCCATGTAATGCTTTATTCCTCTAGAACAGATTTGGGCTTTTTTTGTTTGGGTTTGTTTTTTTTCAAACTGTGTTATCAGAGCATCCTTCATTGTGTAATAGCTGACCCAGCCAACATTTTTTCCAATGCTTGTTCATTTTTCTTTTCTCATAGTTCTTTGGGGAAAACCGTTTGACTCTGGGTTTGTACCAGCCCAGGAAGGATCAAAGCTATGCCCTGACACCCCTCCTATCTCGGGAACAGAGATGAGGTCTCAGTTCCAGTGTGTAGGACTCCATTTGGGGATGAAGAATTATAAGGCCAAGAGCAATCTATTTTATTTTATTGTGTATATTACAATCTTCCAGCTGGGCTCCTGGCAGGCTGACAGAGTAAACCTCAGTGGGGAAAGATTTGAGGCATCTGAGCCTTATTTCATTTATGTATATTTATACCTGCCAAATGTCACGGCCACATACTTGTCGCGATGGCTCTGACCTCTCCTGAAACACCATCCTTTGCTTGCTGCCACAGAGAAGGAGATTATTTTCACTCCCTTCTTGCAGCCATTCAGGTTTGCTGATGAAGTAGCCTAGATCTGAAATTGTTTCTCTACCTCATTCAGACAACTGTGGATTTTGGCACTGTTTTCCTTCAGGAATGGCATGAAGCCATTCTAGCTCCCTTTCCTAGGAAATCAGTGAACTAATTTGGGAATATTACAAAGACTATCTCCCCATCCTTCCGGCAAATCCTGCTTTCTTCTCTGTGAGCACCATAAAAGTTGACATAGCAGACATACATCACTAACATTTGATGTTGCGAATGCAAAAACATAACTTTTAATAGCTCCAATTGAAAAAGCTAAAACTGTTTTAAAAGTACATCTAAGTGGGAAAGTGAGGAGGATGGTGAAAAATTAATGGTGAAGAGGAAGAACAGCAATATCTACTTCTATTCCCCTTACTTGTGTTCTGACCGCCTAGTAACAAAATCAAATTAGAACTGGTGAGAAACAAATGAAGAATAATACTGGGGCAGAGGAAGATGGATCAAGCTAGTGTTGTGGGATAGGACAGAAAGAAGGCTAGAGCTGAAGGAAAAGGCACTAGCAAACATGAGAAGGTAGCAGCAGCAGAGAAGAACACCAAAAAGCCAAAGGAAAAAAAACCAAAACACCACACCCAAACAAAAAACAAGCAAAAAAGGGATACAAAGACAGAGAAAAGTGAGCAGAAGAGAGAGAACACTACAGATAAAAAATAAACGTAGGAAAGCAGTCCCAATTATAAAAAACCCTCCCTTATTTCCCATGCTCACACTGATGAAAGACATCCCCCTTGAAGCTACACTGACCTTCACAACCATGCGTCCTGTCAAACACAGAATCACTTTTCTGTTTTCTGTGATACCTGCTCACCTCTTCACAGAAATACATTACTGAGATGAGCCATTAGCAAAAAGGTACTTAAAATTCTTTTGTGAGCAATTAATTTCTTTCTCCTCTGTTCTCTCTCTTCATTACTTCACTGTGCTGCAGACTCTTCTGTGCTCTTGTGTCCAAACATTTATTTGCCCATGGTCAAAATTTTTTGAAATACTGGACACTTATTAGTAGTTTTGGAAACAAGATAGAAGTGGAATTGTTAGCCAGATTAATCCAAATTTAAACTTTTAATGTTCCCTTATTTGACTTACTGCTGTGACATTGTAAAATTGTATTTAATTTTCTTTTTTTCCGGATCTTCAACAGCTGAGAAATATGCAGTAAAATGTAAAACCCTCACAAAGTACCTTTCTTGCCAAGCGTATGTAATGTAATATGTCTCTGTAATATTTCCTGTGTTCACTGGTGATCTGGAAGAGACAGTTTGTTACCAGCAATAAAGTTCAGGTAAGATGCCAAATGAGAAGATGTTTCAAATAGCAGCATAAGAAATGGATTTATGTGCAGCTGGAGAGCTGGGCGTCACTTAGAAGGATACTATATAAGGGAGAGAGGATGAGAAGGGAACAAAAAGTCCTAAGAGGGAGACTGAGACTGTTCATCTTGATAGAAATGCAACACTGAAAGAAGAAAGAAAAGCCAGAGATGTCAGGGGAATACAAATCAGGTAAAGGATAAGGCTCGGCATGGTGGAGTGGGACTGATATGAAGGAGAGGGCAAAAAGAAGGAGGGAAGGAAACAGGTTGAGGAGGACAGAACAGAAAGTGGCTTCACAGCTCACTAGCAGCTGAAGCACAGTCACCTCTTTGCCTGCGAGAGGAGTCCAAAAATTCCTATCCCCCTGTAAAACCCACAGGCAAAATCTCTTCTCACACTCCAGTTCTGGTCCACCAAGATGTCAAACCACTTTTTCTAGCTGCTGTTCTACTAGTTACAGTGGCAGAGGTCTATGCCAGAGATCAGAAGGCTCAAACCTAAATAACAATCCATGCGTTAATATTATGAAACACATACAGCTGTGTTAAAGAAGTATAACAAAGCCCATCAACCAAAAATTAAATTTCTACTTTTTTTTTTTCAAAAAATTGGTACCCTCAAATTTCCTCTTGTCCAAGTAGAAAAAACAATAACCAAATTTCAAAAAAAAATGGCATTCTAAAAATGATATATTTAGAAACCTCAAAAAAGCCTGGATTAACTTTAATAATTTCTTTCCCTTTCTTAGTTTATGTAAAACAGTTTCATAGAAGAGTGATGCAAAACCTGAAGCAGTAAAATGAAAGTGAGACTTTCTGACCTAACCCAAATGAGAAGTTTTGTGAAGAATCTTACTAAGACATCAACTGAAATCCATACACAATTGAAATCCCGCAACATCATTCTGTGGGTGGAACTTTTTCTGCTAGAGAACTTATTTTCAGAAATTACTGTCCAGCTGCTAGTCAGCTGCAGAGTTGAGATTCAATGCCAGGCTTCTCCTTGTGTGTTCAGACCCAGATCAAGGAGAAACTGGGGCAGTAGCGGCAGTTCCTACATAGAAACTCTTTGCAGTTCCAGAGCAGACCGGACACAGCAGAGACCATTTAATTTTGTTGACAGTTTTTGCTGTACATGACTAGTGCAGAGAGTGCAATTCCATGAGGACAAAGTCAGAGGAAGATTTACCACTTGGGAGTAACCAAAGAGGCAGCAGTCTCCTCCCAGTCCTGATGTCTTGGCAATGAAATGACCGCTCAGGTCCCCAGTCTCTCTTGTAGCTGCAGGTGAATCTCACTGGAGACCTTTCACAGTATGATCCACCATGTAATAAAATAAATCCAAATACATTCAGTATTAAATTATCACCCTGAGTACCACTTCACTCTAGCCACAGCTGTTAAAAACCAAAACCAAACCCCAAATAATTTGGTGTCCTTCCCTCCTACTAGGTTTGTCCCTGAGAGGTGGAGTCCAATTCCTGGTTCAGGTTGACAGAGCACATCTCTTGCCTGCTGGAGATGGAGGGCAGCTGTTCCCCCTCACCGCCCAACCTACACACAGGGCAGACACTCTCCAAAACATAGGGAGCCCCCTCAAAACCAAGGAAAGCAAGGAGACATCATTCCACTGTCACCTCCTGGAGCTCGGTGACAATTTCTAACAGTTTCCTTTACATCCTTTGTCTGCTAGAGCAGTAGTAGAAAAACAAATAGAAAGAAAAAAAATGCAAAGACTTACTGGTACAGGGCTAACCGTCTCAGCTAAAAAGAAACAGAGTCTCCCAGGGGAGGATCAAAAGCAAGGGGAGGAAAAGGATGCTGAGTAAAAACCCTGAGAATAAGAAATTCCTCCTTGAAGAGGAAGGACACTAGACTAAAACACCAGTTTGTCCTTTAACAAAAATGAGAATAATATACCATAGATAGAAAAATGTGGAAAATAATTATTTAAAGGGAACTGTGACATGAGGGATAGAAAGCGAGGAGGTGATATAAGAGTAGGAAAAAAAAAGCTAGATATGCATAGGAAACTACAGACCAGTCAGCCTCACTTCCATCCCTGGTAAGATGATAGAACAGAAAGTCATTCCAGGCATCTGGAGGAAAAGAGGGTTATCAGGAGTAGTCAACATGGATTCACCAAGGGGAAGTCATGTATGACTAATCTGATAGCCTTCTATGATGGCATGGCGGGACGGATAGATGAGGGGAGAGCAGTGGATGTTGTCTACTTAGACTTCAGCAAGGCTTTTGACACTGTCTCCCACAGCATACTCGTAGGCATGCTCGTGAAGTGTGGGTTAGATGAATGGACAGTGGGGTGGATTGAAAACTGGCTGGCAGGTAGAGCTCAGAGGGTTGTGATCAGTGGGGCAGAGTCTAGTTGGAGGCCTGTGACTAGTGTTCCTCAGGGGTCAGTGCCGGGTCCAGTCCTGTTCAATGTATTCATCAATGACCTGGATGAAGGGATGGAGTGTACCATCAGCAAGTTTGCTGATGACACGAAGCTGGGAGGGGTGGCTGACACACCAGAAGGCCGAGCTGCCATTCAGTGTGACCTGGACAGGCTGGAGAGTTGGGCAAAGAGAAACTGTATGAAGTTCAACCAAACTAAGTGTAGGGTCCTGCACTTGGGGAGGAATAACCCCATGTACCAGTACAGGTTGGGGGCTGACCTGCTTGAAAGCGGTTCTGCAGAGAGGAACCTGGGAGTCCTGGTGGACAACAGGATGACCATGAGCCAGCAATGTGCCCTTGTGGCCAAGAAGGTGAATGGCATCCTGGGGTGCCTCAAGAGGCGTGTGGCAAGCAGGTCGAGGGAGGTCATCCTACCCCTCTACCCTGCCCTGGTGAGGCCGCAACACAAGTACTGTGTTCAGTTCTGGGCCCCCCAGTTTAAGAAAGACAGGGAACTGCTGGAGAGGGTGCAGCGAAGGGCTACAAAGNCAGGGGTTTGGACCAGATGATCTCTAGAGGTCCCTTCCAACCCTTAACTTTCTGCGATTCTGTGATTTTAGAGTAAAATTTATTGTTTAATCTAAATTCTAAGTCAAATCTCAATTCTACAAAAAGTGTGTTTCCCTCCCTCCATGCATTTACTCAGTTTGTGCAGGCAGGGAGATTATAGTAGTTCACAGACCTTGGAAGGGTTTACTTCCTAATTGGGCAAGAAAGAGGAGTGAGATAGAAGTAAAGCAGTTAAATGTTCTTTGTAGAAAGCTTTGCAGATTCTTAAGAAACCTCTGCTTCTTAAGATAACTAGTTAAAATAATAAAAAAAGAAGAAAAGAGGACAAAGCACCACGTAGAGAACACATTGTCAAAAGCTAAGATGGACCAAGGACATAAATAGCTTCTGGTAGTGGACTTCTTCACTCCCTGTGTAATTTTCATGATTCCATATTCCTGCAATTTTGGGTGCACAGTCTGTGTTAAGAAAAAGGAAAAAAAAAAGCATTTGCATGTAGGAATACCATTTGCATGTTAAAATTGGGTAGGAAGGAGCCTATTTCATCTGCATGCACTTATCTACAGGTATATGGGGTCTTTTGTGGGGTAAATGCTAGTTCATAAAGACCTGAGGGCTTAAATGGGGAGGCCAAGTTGGTGATCATTTACAATTAAATGACTTGGACTTTTTCACTGTAATCTTTGAATTTTGGTTTTTTTATAACTCTGTGGCCAAGAGAGAACCAAAGATGGCAGAAGGACACGTTAGAGAACAGTTTAAAGCATACGGAAACCAAAGGCACTCAGAATAAAGGCAGAGAGAACACTGGGATTTGCTTGGCCACAGGTTGCTGCTTTAAACCCACAGAAAAATAATTGAAGGCAACAGATCATTACCGATAGATGAAAACCACACTTATTTCCATTTCTTCTGGCAATAACACAACTTCATATGTCACAAATAAAAAAAAGAAAATAAACAGACAATAATAATAACAACAACAATATTAATAATTATTATTATTATTATTTTGCTAGAAATTATATTGGAAATTCTGTAGCTCTGTTGTAGAACTGAGTGCAGACTAACAGAAAGAATCAATAAAAAAGAGGAGGCTGCAAATGCATTGTGCTCCGCAAGGAATTAGCAGCACTACATTGTAATTTGTGGCTGCCACAACAGCAATTGTTTCAGAAACCCAATTCTTGCTTCTGATTCAGAGAACAGAGATGAATTGGATCCAAGGGAAATAAGATTCTCTCTTAAACTAAGAGTTTCAAAAGTAATAAAATACAATTTCGGACAAAATAATATGTTTATTGTATATTTTGAGGGCTTGTGCTTACAGTATTTCTTCCAGTCTTACTTGTGTTGGCTACATGTTATTTAATGCAGCAGTGTTTTGAAGTTCTGCTTTCAGACTGTCATCAACTACAGATGCCCATGTATTCACCTCTAGGCAATTTTACACAGCAAGAACACATTTGTATGATCATACGGATAACTCAGCAAATGGCAGATGTTTGTATAGGTTTTGGCACAAAAAGTAGGTATGGCCTAGTAAAAATGTACACTCTGGGACACACCAGAAGTAGAAGGTATCAGGAAAAAAAAAGAGAATCACAATAATAAATGGTGTGAACCAACTGATTTTTTAGTAACAGATGAAATCCAATAGTCCAAAAGTCTTTCACATAGGTAATGTCAAAATACGCATGCTATAAAATGATGATTTGGAAATAACTGAGTATAAGGAGGAACAGAAGCACTAGTATATTTTGGAACAATTCAGAAATACCATTGCAAAAAGGAAAAGACAGCTGTGATCCACCAGAGGTAATTCCCAAAGAAATAAGAAGGCTGTGCCACAAAGCACTGGTGGGATCCCCGCCAGGTCAGGTCACCTGTGTTCAGTTCAAACTATCCATGCTCAGAAGCTGGAGCAGATGCAAAGAAGATTTACAGGGCAACTCAGGGGAATCTGGAAGTACCGAGTGAGAGGAGACCAGAGGACTGCTGTATTTAGGCCAAGCAAAATGAAGGCTAAAATGTTTATGCACTGATCAGGGGGAAAGGGGGAGGGAGGAGAGGAAAATGCTCGTGTCAGGGGCAGAAGGAGGGGAGGTATCAGCGGGAACCCACCCCCATCACTGACACCAGACAGTTTTTTGTGACCCTTTTATTGACATTATTTAGGATCAGAAGCGAAAAACTAGGATCTAGAGGAGACATGCAGGAAGGTCCCTGGAATATGTTCAAGATGTGGATGCCCTCTGCTTCTGAAAATCAGACCACTTCCTTGGTGCCTTCCTCAAACAGCCCAACTATATGAAATTAACCTTAACTCTCACCATGAGTAAAATGAGGCTATTGCTACCTAACGCAGCTTTGAAGATCTGTAAATTATACACATCCCACATTGCAAGGATTATGAAATCAGTGAAAGGATGCAGATGATTATTTTTTATTTCTAATTATTTAATTTTATATTAAAACATAATGATTTTAATGATCTGCATATTTTTAATACAAAAAAATTAAATCATTCTGGATAGATGAATCTACTGAAGGCAACGGGGTCCAGAAGCAAGTATACAGAAATCTCCATGCTCTTCATTATGGAAGAAAGACTTGTGACATTTCAAATAAAGTTAAAATATAGCACTCAGAAGGCTTATGGAATATGCAACTGCAGCTTCCCCTGAATGCAGAAACAAGAAGAGACGGAGACAAGATAGCTAAAGGTAAAGCACCTAGTATTTTAATTTGAAATGCCAAAGTGATATGATTTAGAAGGAAGAACTAGGAGAGGATCCATAAAACAGAAAGTATTATTGTTTTGTCCTTTTCTGACACTACTTTTCTCATCCCATTAAAGTACTCAGAAACTTAAGACTTGGTCTCTAAGTTCCATGCAATAAATATGTGATACTGTCACGGATTCATCTCTGATCTGTGTTTAGATTAGAAGGGCAGTATTCATTTCTGAGTGAAAATCTCTGAGGACAAAACCATTGTGAAATCGTCTGTCTGACACGCTTAGCCTGTACAGGAGCGAAGAGTACCTCTTAAATTACTTCCAAATCTATATAGGCTTTCCCCTACGCTCTGCTTTATTAGCTTGAAAAAGGGAGGGGAAGGCAGCTCTGCCTTCCCACAGTACGACTTTTAGTAAATGTAATGCACTGGCCCCACAGTTAAATACCCAGCTCAGCAGGATTTAAGACAGCTCCATCCATCATAGCACAGCTCCTTCCATACAACTGTACCAACCAAATGGATGCAAAATAATGATTGCTCTAAGCAGTCAAATGAAAGCAGACAGTGAAAGCATAATATAAAATCTCTGGACGCTCTAGCACTTCTTGGAAATCTTTCTCTTTCTCACTCTACTTCAGGTTAATTTATTAGCTGTGCTGGCAATCTTTACTTCTGTACCAGAGACATTAGGGTGAACATTGCATCGCAGGGCACACTAAGACTTTCTCACCTGAACTGAGATTACAATAAAGAAAACAGGGTTAAGCAGGACTGACAGCAAACTAAATGAATACAAGCAGCCAGATCTTGGTCTCTGGTCCAACAGCTGTATGAAGAGGGTTGCATGCAAAATGCATATTATTATATTTTTTTATTCAGAAGATGAACTAGAAGAAAAAACCCAACAAACAAGCCAATACCAAATCATTTTTCTATAGTTTCCTCACTTAAAGGAAAGTTTAAAATGTTACTTAAATTAATCCCAGAGAGAACGAGAGAACATGTTCTTCTATTCAGTCTATTAAGTCTCACAAATAGCTGGATGGAACATTCTCACTTTTTCCTGTTAAGGATCCATTTCACAGAAAACATTTGGAAGTTTTATACAAATGGGTTACATAGCCCTTGTGAAGGATCTGGAGATTTATTTAGAAGCACAGGAAAGCAACTTGTAAAGCTGTGATCCGAGGTCACCTGCGGCCTTTGAGTTCATACGCTGTACTGAAAGGTAATTGTGAATAAACTAGTTCTGCGTGCTTGTAAGTGATTTTATTAAAAGCCTAAGCAAGCAAATATACACATGTATATAATAAGCACATTTACTGTAATATAATTACATATAAAATGAAGCAACATCATGAACAGTCTGAAGGTGGGGCTCAGACTATGTCAATGCATTGGCTGTTTTCATTAATAGATTAACACAGCTCACAAACAAGTAAAACAAATGAACGCAGTGGAAGGCTAACATCTGCAGGATCTATCTTGTGCCAAGATTAAAGGTAGCAACTACAGCACTTGGTGGATGGTACTCGGGGAAGGATAATGCAGCAGCATTCACTAAGTTTCAGCATTATGCTGCCATTATAGCAATATTTTCTTTTCTTGAGTTAGAGTTCAAGATCTATGAAAATGTCCAGAGAGTCAACACCATATCTTGGTTCAGTTTAAGGATATGAAGCTACCACTATCAGCAATCCTTAGCTGTTTCTTTAACAAAAGATTCTACTGATTAATTCAATGATGGATGGATTTGGTGTGCAAGCATATGTATACACAAGCAAATAATAAATGACATTTTACTTAAGTATTTTTCTATTTGACTACAAGTAGTCACTAGTATTTTTTCACTAAAATGTAGGTAAAAATAAAGCTTGCACTCTTTTTGCCTTTTGTTCCTTGAACAACCTGATTCATGGGTACTATTTTCTCCAAACAGGTGGGGCAGGCTTGAAGTCTTTCTTAAGGCTGCAGATTGCTCAACTATTCCCATCAATTACTCACAGTTTTCACATCTTTTTCTTCCAGACAGCCTGTTCTGAGGGCTTATAACTTTGGATCTTGACATAGACACATGCAGAATGAGAACTGCCCACCTCCAGTAAGCTCTTTGCTTACCTATTTGCTTGGTTCAGTGAATATTTTTTTAAAAAATAAATGAGTTTAAAGCTCAGTTAGACCAATTTGAGAGTTTTGGGATGGCAATGCTGAATTGTTTTCAACTGTCTGCTTTTATAGCGGACAATCTTTAGGCTTGTTCGTGTACAATACCTAAAGACCACGAGTCCATTCCAGGACTATTTACTCTGAAAAGTTAAGCATATGCAGAAGAACTTTGCCACACTGCTCTGGAATAATCATGGAGAGAAGTAGCACAACAAAATGGTCTTGTTTTCACAAGGTCAACTCAAATACTCTTTTAGAGGTATGCAAAGCCGGCTTTATGAGGAAAGTTTTGCTTTCAAAGCTGAGAGACAGTAGTCACAGCAAAGACAGAACTGAAACAGGGATGAGAAAGACCAGAGGCGTTAGAGGCCCATCGTTTGCACCTTGTGCCGGAAAGATCATGCAGTTGTGACTTCTCCTCCCTTTTCCCCCTCTCCTTCCCCAGCCCACGTCCCAACATCACCAGTGTGGTTCAGTCAACCCTTGATATGGGAAATGCACTTGAGAAAAATAATTTCTGTATAAAGTAATTAACACACCTTGAACACAATTCTCTTCCTGGCAAGTACCTGAGTGTTGTCTATGTTGCTAAAAATGTCATGATCTTTTTTCAAAAAAACCCAAACACCCTGGAGGATTAGCAGAACACCCATGACTTTCCCTAATGGTTTTTCACCTAAAAGAACTTAACATTTTATGGGAATAAATTATTTTACAACTTATTTACTTACCAGTATTTGTGTGTGAACCATTTAACTGGAACTTTCCAGAAAGAATTGAAATTAAAATAATTCAAAGATCAGGTCTGGAAACGATCATCACAAATAGCTTAAAAAAAAATACCACTTTTATTTACAATAACTGTGAACAGCAGACAAAGTGCTAAAATGTAATAAATTCAGTTTTAGTGGGACTAATCAGTTGCTTTCCCAGGCTGGATGAGAATGATCAACACCTTGGAACCAATTATCATTAACACATTTCCACGCTGTCACATAACTGGTATTTTCAGTCATTTTAAAAGCTTTAGCCAAATGTTAACTTATGCATTAGGCCCTTGCTGCCTTGAACTGACATTTCCCAATCACACCCTATGGACAGACAGGAGTTTTTGCACAGTGTAATCACTCAGTAAAAGCACACGGGTCTTTGCTCAAATCCATCTAAGCATAAAAATTTTCACTTATTCAACCAGAAACATTCTAGCTCTACATGATCAGATGTGCAGTTAAATCTTGAACAGAAAGTACTAAGCATCGAGTAAATTGTGTGTGATGGCTTTGGGAGGGTACTGTTCCTCTTTTTGTCCAGCAGACCATACCTCGATATCCCCTTCATATAGAGGAGCTGTTCATAACTGCAAGGAAAGAAATCTGTGCTGCAATGCATCATTAAGTCAAGTTAACCCAATCATCCACCTGTTAAGTGAACAAAATGAAGGAAAACCTCATTCTCAGCAAGTTGCTTTGCACGCAATCGGCAGGGAATGGCTGCATCGTGCCAGCAGTTCCTTAATCTCATTAGTTAACTTCCAGTTCTTTTATAGCCAAGTAATGTACTTTGCTCCTAACGTTTTAGCACATTTACTATGGCCAAATACAAATTCTTTCTCGAAATTAACTGTAACAGAAAAATTGTACTTCCTTTGAATGCTTTTGTCTCTTTTCATGGGAAGTGAGAAGTGTTTCTTTGTAAAATAAATAAATAAACATCCCCAAGCAGAAATATTTAATATTGAAGATGTCACTATGGTACTTGTTACTTTTAGTTTGTGTTATGCCCCCACACCCTCAGGGCTTGGACTTACATCTAAAACTACATTTTTCTTTATTTATCTCCTCTTCGCAACCAGCGACATGATGCACTGGGAACTCCCAACCTTTGCTGGCTTCGAGTGGGGACTGACTTGCTTTTCTTCCTTATCAATACAGTGTAGTGAAAACAAAAGAACTACCCTAGGGCATTTTTTTTCCTGTAAGACTGGTTAGTGACTGGGGAAGGTGTGTGAAATTGCAACAAGTCCCTTGTTAGAAAATAAACTACCACCTATGAAAATTGAATTGTACTCCTACTTCAGTTTTACAAATTGAAGCATCACACTTCCAAGCCCTGCAACAGCATTTTTGTTAATGTTCTCTGACACCAGATAGATTTATTATTCATATAAACATGGTATCTTTCTTGCTTTGGTAATTTATATTATCAATAGTATACAGTTTTCCTATCTGGTGGAAAACTGAGGTCTTGCTTAAGAGGGGGGTAGGCAGGAGAAAAATCATGATACATTGGCTGATATAGGAAAAGTTACAAACCACTTTTTTATTATTAATTTTACTAAATGAAATCAAATTTTATTTGGATTTACACAAATAAATGAACCTACTTGTTTATTAAGGTAGAGTAGACAATCCTCAATCCTTTCAAATACAAACTGGAAAAGTCAAAAGAAATTGGGAATGACTGCATCTGGCAGGTAAAGAATTGTGGATAGAAAATTTGAAAAGCTGTGGAAGATAGCTATTGTGTTTATTACAGTAAAGAATGAAAAGAAAGGATTTAGGTTGGACAACAATTTAGAAGCATTGAAGATCACACCAGAATATCAAATCTTTTCTTATAAGATGCAATGTTTCTTGTGATCCTATTACTAAGGCTTGGTTTTGGTTCTGTAGACATATATACATATATCAATGAGGAGATTTAAAAAAAAAATCAGCAAGAAAAATGGTTATTTAAAATTATATGCTAAGGTTTCTCTTCAAGACTACCTTTTTCTACATTTTGGTCAGTGTTTTTTGTAACTGTTATTCAGGCAGTAAATTCTGAATTTAAATTGTGGGATAACACAAATATGCAGAAAATCCTGACCTTCAACAATTTATAACTAATAAGGAAATAATGGAAAAACTAAAATCCTGACCTTCAACAATTTATAACTAATAAGGAAATAATGGAAAAACTATCCAGCAAACAACCAGCCAACAGAAAGTGAAGAAATGTGTGAGCAATAAATAATTTATTGCGCATTTTCCTGAACAGAGAAGAAACTTTCAGTCTAGCTTTCACATAGGATAAAACCATTCATAAAACAGGAAAATAGACTCAAGTGTGAAAAATAATTAATGCAATGAGCTACTTTTTCAGAGATACACCAGGCTCTTTAAAAATTGTATACATTGTTGATATTTTAAATTTTTGCACATACCTAGTGTATCCATAGGATGTGTGTGAAATTTACAGTGGAAAAGGCTTTTGTGATAAATGCTGTGGAGGTACAAAATCTATTGACAAAGAAGCAAGGTTCTTCACCCAAGGTGAACTGCTGTTGCACCGTATAGTAGCACAAAAGGAGGGACTGAAGAATAACACAAAATCCTCATCCTTAATGGCCTGACAGTCATGCAGGAAAAAACCCCCACCTGAACAACACCAACATCAGCCCACAAAAAAAGAGCCAAAGAATAAAAGCATCTGCTTTCAAAGTAACATGACAGTAGTTTTTGATGCAATCAGGGCCATCACCCGTAGCTCTGACCCTGACCTTCTTGAGAAGGAACACGTGGGGCCAGTGTTACAGGGGAGGCGAAAAACCTCTTGCTTCAAGCAATGTTGTAATTCTTGTACAGTATGAATTCTCTCTTTTACCCTTGAGCTACCCTGCGAACCAGAAGTGTAAGTTAGCCCGTCACTCTCTGCTTCACATTTAGGGCTTGATCCAGAGGAGTAACCTGGTGTTGCAGACTAGTAAAGTCTATATTCATACTACTCTCCAAGAGCTCTCTTTGATGTTCACTGCCGACAAACATCAAGTATATTTGTCCTCTTTTGAAGAGGCTGTAAGGGTGTTTGAGGAACAATCTTTAAAATGACTCATGTCACTCAGACTGAATCCCTACAGGCAATATTTTGTCTGCATCAAACCTTTTTCTGCAAGAGTCAAAAGGCTCGTCTACTATTGCACATAGTTATCTAAGTTATCACAGGCTGATTTTTAAAATTAAAAACACTTAAGATTTCCTCTATATAAAAACAAACTGCCTTTTCTCTTAGTTTTCTTAATTATCAAAGAAAGCTCCTGAAGTGTTACTGCTTCTTAGCAAAACACTGAAGTGAGGGACTTCTTGAGACAAAAACGTTCTTTGAAGAACGTGATTCCTTTACAGCATCCCCCACTAGGGATGGGATCTTCTCCTACGTGGTTGAAACACCAGGATACTCAGAAGCTGCTTTTGAATTTCAAACAGACAGTGCTCTTGAATGTCCAGAATAAGAACTTGGGAAGAGGATTTCATGCAATACAGTTAAACGGAAAACAGAAACAAAAATCCTTGTAGATATGACAGTCAGACTTGATTGGTACTGGCAAAAGAAATAATATGAATTACAAAACTACCATCAGAGAGTAAACACGTTAGTTTCTCCACTGGATATCTCAGGTTACATTGAACCTACTTCCTCCTCACTCTTTGCCCCTGACCGAGATCTCTCTTACAATATTTTAAACCCTCCATAGCTAGACATGGTGTACACTTCAAAATTGTTAAACTGAAGAACAGCTAAAAAGTTTAAACTTGGGAGAAAAACTGAAAACTCTCTAAAGTGAAAGATCAAAACTTGAATATGAGCTCGACCAAGCAGGAAATCAGACGGCTCCACAAAAAGAACATTTGCAGGACTTTAACTTGCACGGTTTTGCCTAAATATATTCTCCTCTCCTTCACACACTCACCTGTCTTTCTAACTCTACTTATTAAAAGCTATAGGCAAGCAAAGTGTCTCTACTACCCAGGTTATTCCTCTTGCAGCCAGACTGGGAAAAGAAAGAGCAAAGGGTCTCTCCACTCACTACTCATGAAATATCATGAACTGCTCAAGTACTATGTGTTTTTTATACCACATAAGAACCTAGACAGTTTTCAAAGTACTTGCATCATCATAACATGTAATACACAGAGAATTATGCCTTATAAAATTCATATTACTGTAGGTGAGGAAGCTAATCAGCATATGATATAGGTTTATACAATTATAACATTTTAGTTGATAATTAGGATAGGGGCTGGCAGCTAGGACCCAGTATGGGGCTGAGTAATGCTGAATAATGCTGGATAATACTCAATGCTGGCAAGCAAAGGACGTAAGGGGCGAGCAGCTCAGATGAGGCTGGGCTTGCGAATAGCCATGTATATGCCATCTCCTTCAAAAGATCACTTGCAAGCTGGAGCTACTCCAAACACAGCAATGGTGTGCAGGTGATATTCAGTGGCAGAAGACACTTATATGTACATATATATCTGTGCACCTGAAGTCTATAACTATGTTTTGAAGTTAGGATGCAATGCCCTAGCATGTACAATGTAGGGAGGAGCTTTGATTAGTAAATGTTGGATTTGTAGCTCTGGACGGCCAGAAATTTCTTTGTGCTTCTGCTTCCTGAGGTATAATATAAACTGTGTTTTTGCTCTGCAGCTTGTTATATTGCCTGACAATCCTTCTGCTGCACTTGATGAGGCTGAGGAATACAGCAAGAGGGACAAGTATCACATGAAACGACAAAACCATGTTGAAACAGAGGTCCGCAGACTAAACTCGACATATCTCTGCATGACAGCTATACTACAGGAAAGCAAAACAGATCCTGTGTGATAAGCAAACATCTCATCTCATATATGTGTAGATGTATATATGTCACTAGGTAGTGCTGCTTCTGCTTTCTCAGTGCTCAAGAGCAAATTAGGAAATCCCTGTGTAAAACATGCCTGAGCAGGAAATAAATGATTGGGCTCCAGCTCTAACAAATACAGGCCAGAGGAATTTTCTGTTCTGCTCCACTCCAAAGATCTTCTATGTCCTTTCACACCCAGCTTCACAATCCCCTCAGCTGTAGGATGGAAGGTATGAAAGAAGCTTTTAGAAGGGATACTTAGCGGTCAAATGTCTGCTTGGGTTGGAGAAAATTTGAAAATATCTTCAACATTGAAGATCAAATATTCCATCTCTGGGATAATTCATTCCATTAAAAATGCAGACTCAGCTTACAGAATCACCATGAAAATAGCAATGCAACAATATTTCACGCGACCTTCTGAAAAACATAACTGTCTGCTCATATCAGTAAAAGCACTGGAAATCACTGTGGATTGTACATACAAATTACTGAAAAGGAAGACAATTTTTAAATTTTCATTTCATTACTGGTTTTCTCCTATGAATAATTTTGACTTTCTGGAACAATCTTTAAAAGAAAAGTGGAACCTCTTTTATCATGCAAATGTGAATGCAAAAATGTGAATAAAAATTAAACTACAGGTTACACAAAGAAGAAAGAAACATATCAAAGTTGTTCTGAAAAGCTCATTTCTCCCCAGGGAAATTAAACTTGCAAATGTATTCCCTTTCTTTTCAAACAATTCCCCCCCCTTTTTTTTTTCCTTTTGCAGGTGCTGGTGGGAAATCAGGGAAGGTATTCAGATGTAGATTAATTTAAAAATATACATCTGATTGGATACTGTATTTGCTGTGAGTTTTTACTGACTGCAGTTCAAAGGCTCAATTAAGACAGTAAGACGAGACTAACACGAGGCTCTTCTAATAGAGGCCTTTTCTTTCCTTGGAGAGCAAAGATTGTTAATTTAAAAGAAAGGTCTTGTACAGCCAATTCCATCTGTGTAGCTGAGCCATGGAAATCTTTATTTTCAAACACTCTTCCATAAGTGATGAATGAACAAACACACACACACACACACACACACCCCCATAAACACACACAGAGAAATAATCACCAACATGCTGCGGACACACTTTTGACATCCAATATTTAAATCTATATTTTCTGCAAACCTGACACTCATTAAAATTCTGGCACCAAGTGATTGCAAACATTGCTTACTATCCAAAAGGATTACTGGTTTTCTTCATCAAGAATATCTGGTACTCAGAGAATGAGGAGAGGAGGAGGTAGGATATCAATCATTCCATTTAAAAAAAAAACCTGAAGTAAATGAGAACACTTGAAACAATACAGAGAAAGCACATTTTTCGCTTTCATACACTTCTGCTGTGGTCACTGCTTGCATTTCTCCCGTCTTGCTGAAGTCTACATTGGGACTGTCAGGTGTATGTTCAAGTTCTTTAATTTTCCCACAGTATCCGGACGCAGCAGCACTCTTCTGGAGCACTGGCAGAGCCTCAACTAGAAGAGCAATCCTCAGATAAATTGGGTGACCATATCCAGAAATCCACTCTCCCAAAATATCCTAAGTCTTCTGGTATCTAATCTGCTAAGTCACTGAGTACAGCACCTACACTGGTTCCCTCAGTGTCCTAGTGAAGTTTGGGTTAATGTATTTACTAGGCAGTGGATTTACTCAAAGTACTGCCATCGCCATAGCGGAGCAAAGGATGGCAGGGACCAGCCAGGATATTGAAAGCCACAACATTTCCAATGTAAAAAAAAAAAAAAAAAAAAAAAAAAAAAAAAAAAAGATAAAGACATTTTCTGTTACAACAAGGAATGAGAGCAGCTATGACCATTCAAAAGCAACTGCTCATCCTTTCTCTGGTGCCTTTCAGCAACCACCTCCACCTAAGAAATCCACCCAAACCAGAAGCCCCTGGAATCGACCACATCAGGTGGTAGTTGGGCCCCTGACTTTCCTTTCCAAAGTCTCAACTTCAAACACAAAGAAAACACCCTGGGAGTGGACATTTGAACTCTCTTCATTTGCTGTTGTGGAACAGGGCTGGATGGTGTAGGAACCCTGAGGATGGTGAGCATACTGCCCTGCACCCTATAGCAGAAGGTACGCTGCCTTTACAGCAAAGCTCTTGCAGCTGGAGCCACTGCTTATTGATCTCCTGCTCTGTTCTGGAGCTAATGCAACTCTGGGTACCCTTTCACCATCTCGCTACAGCAACCGACTTCATTGAAATATCTATTCACTTCCTCAGCCTCGCTGGTCCTGACAAAAAACATAAGACAAGCTAATGTAATCGAAAGTCAGGTCTTTGGAGACTGTATGCTTTATCTCCAGTATTAAATATATTGAATTTATTTCTTTTAATTATATTTATATTATCCACTCTTACATTAGAAGCTGCTTAAATTGATTTATTCTGAGAAAGGAATTATGAGAATAATGTATTTATAATTTTACTTCTGTTTTTATCAGCATTTATTAGTCTGAAGTGTTTTGTTTGTTATTGTTCTTAAAACATTTGTTTTTATGATGTTTTTCCTGCAGCAAGTTGTTTTTCTATTAGTGTCACTGTTTGTTTATGCAGTAACGAGATTTGCTCAATGTGCTATTTGCCTGGGCACTAGGATAGATTAATTGAGGAGAAATGTCATTGCTCTCCATTCAGGCACAGTTGTTATGCTGCTATATAATTTTCTACTGAATAATATCTGACTATGATATTTTTCAACTGATTTAGATTCTTTGGTCCTCAGTTTTGCAGCAGATTTAAATCAAGAATAACTGGAGGAGCACTGGAAAAAAAATACGATACTTGGATAAACAATTTTAAACATTTGTTCATATAATCGTAGTTACCACTAGCAAGCCTGCACTCTTTATTCCCTAAAGTCCATTGATTATCACCTATAAGTGTAGCAAAAAAATGTCATAGAGGTTATACGTATAAAGCCGTACTTTATGCGGCCTAGAAAAACATGATCAGAAATATGAGTGCCTCATGTTTTAAATACTGGGTTTTGAGTGGCCATCTGTAGTTCCTGCCTGATCTGTTTTTCTGTAGCTGTCATCACTGCAGCTTCCGTATCTGAGCTTCTGCCAACAGGATCTACTAAATAGCTTCTCTGTGCAATATAAGGTACGTGAATTAGGGTAGATAATTTCTTTTTTTCCTTCTTCTGTTCACAGACTTTGTGATGTATTCTTATACACCTCTATACAGGCAAATGTATATATGTTTTTATATATAGGTAGATGCACATGGATATCTATCAATATATACCTACATACACATATGTATATAGGAGCCTAAATAGAATGCTATTATGTCTATAACCCAGATGATATGGTAATGATGTAAAAAAATGCTGGAGCATTGCAGAAAACAGGAGTATTTACATAAAATATAAATACTTTAGTGGCTGTTACACGCAAAACGTTTTGCATAGAGGTCTATAGTGTATATCTGAAAGACCAAGACAGGGTTGAGAATGCAAACATAGAATTAAACTCACCAACTCCTTTCTGTCTTTAAAGGTTTTATCAGTTACCATTGTTTGCTTGTTTGCTACATCATTTATGGATTCCTCACTTTCCTGTAGGATACGTTGATTTATACCTGAACCCTTATCACTTACCACTACTTTTACTTGAACCATTACATTTTAATGCTACAATTACTTATTCCAGATAAAAAAGATTCTAGGGTCCTAGATCCCTCTTAGAAAATGCTATCAATTTGCAACAAACAAAAATTGTAGGTTTTATACCTTGCTTTTGGGCTTTAAATTAAAAAAAAAGAAAAAAAGTACTACTGATCTTGTTAGGGAATGTAGCTAGTGCACTCATCTCTATGGTGATGAATAGCTTGTGTTTTAATAGGTAGTTTACATAAAAATTACTTGGTGTCTGTGAACAGTAAAACTATTCTGGAATGAAGATACTTAGAGTTACTTTAATACATTGGTTTAATACACTTCAGTGGCACTCCTACAGCCTGTTTTCAACTAGGGAGGAAAGACTGAGTAATTTTTAATTGCTCAAACCTAGTTTTAATGTAAACCGGCTGTGCTCAGCTGTACTTCATGACTCTGTGGCCCCTTACTACGCTGGAACAATAGCATGTGATAATTACCACTTCTGCCATAGCAGGAGGAGTGAAACAATATACTTGATAAAATTCAATGACCTTGAGGCTACACTGTCTGTGCTCTCATATATAAAACTGTAAATGCCAGGAGGAATAAGAGCTCATCTTGAGAAAGAAAATGACTGCTGCCAACAACATGCCTCAGCAAGAGGTACGGTTCAACTGGCAAAGCTCAGAAGACACTTGCAAAGGTAGACAAGGAAAAGCACTGCTGGGCATCCTCAAGGAAATGATTGTGAGTGAATGCCTTTTGTCCTGATCTAGAGTGGAAATATTTACATCAATGGCAAGTATAATCTTCATAGTACACATGTGCCATTTGGTGGTAGGTCCTCAGCTTGAGGACTGCACAAGCGTGTTGCCCAGGAAACCCTCCAGTGTACTTCATTAGTGAGGAGATAAAAATGAAGAAAACCGAGTTCCACAGGGAGCATAACGGATGGTGCCTGCTGCAGTACATTACTGGTCGTACTGGTTATTGGCCTGCAAAAGTTTACAATCACTACTTTAGCACATACACTCCCCAGGCAAAATATTTTGCCATCTTATTTGCTTGCTGTATATTCAGGACATTTTATTGCTAAGGTCACCATTCATCAAGGCATTCAAGAACATGCTGTATTTAACAGTGAGCAACTCAGAAGTCAGACAGGCATTTAAGTGTTTGGCTAAAAGACAGTCTATATTGTGAGAAATAATGAAATGTCTGCACTTATACTTATTTTGAGCTTACAGTGTATATAACTTGATATTTATATTGCCATTAACACAGCAGCCAGAGTAGGCAAAGAGTTTCAGCTGAGATGACTCACAACCTTAAATACCCGTTTGTTTTTTTTCTTTTTGACTCTCTTCTTCTTAATTTCTCGTCAGAATCTCAAAAATGGATGTGTACAGTAGAAATTTACACAGACATGCTAGTGAACCATATAAAACTCACTGTAAAACCTGTGTAAGGGGGGATGAAAACAATGTAGCAATTTGTGTTTTGCATTGAATGTCTTTTTTCGTTTCTTTAAATGGACACTAACATTCATTGAATGAACTCTAGCAAACAGAAGACTTAAAAACAGAATTTCTTGAAGAAATTCACATTAATGTATAAAAATAGAATAATGGACATGTTGATACTTTATTTCAGGTAGAAAGAATAAATTATGGTACAAGTGTAATCCAGCTGTGAGCATCTGCTGAATGTGTGTCGTACACTCTTTGGTAACATTCATCAATATAGAAACCAAAACCAATTACAACCATAAGCAATTTTGGCAACCTTCCTACAAGGATTTTGAGTCTTGTCATTATAAGCAGCCCAGCTGGTTTTCCTTTTCAGTTTTCCACTGAAACTAGGAATGAAGTTGACTTGAACTGATACAACTTGGCTAATTTGTGAGATAAGAAAAGCTATGTGGTCCATTACTGCAGTTTACTGGCCAGTCCCAGTATCCTGTCTCCACAAGTGGTCTGCCTTTGCTAGTTTAGAAAAGAAAAGATACACAAATATACTTCCCTCATTCTTTGACAGGGCACAAGGGATAAAATTCCCTCTTAGTCCTGGAGCTCAAGTATAGATGCTTGTGCACTGTTATTTCAGTTCACAAAGACTGCTGTTCAGCTTTATAGCAAATTTACAGATAGATGATCTTCAAACCATTTTTACAAAAGCCTTTCCATTCTGAATTGCAACTTGTGTTAAAGAAAAAAAGAAAAAAAAAAAAAGAAAAGTTAAATACTCCCTGAAACAAGAGATCCCCAAAGCAGTAGCAGTGTCTCACTTCAGAGGCCCCTTATTTGGTTCTTAGAGAATGAAGGTGCAAATACCATAACAAATTGAGAAAAGAAAAGCATAACAGTGGAATCCACATCCCCAAGTGAATTATGAGGGAAGGGGGGACTGAACACAGCCACGCAGAGACAGATAAACTGCAGCTTTCATTTATGCAACCAGCTGCCTCACTAGGAGAGCACCCAACCTACCTCAGAAGAATTGATGCATTTTACAGCTATCAATACCACTAAAAAACAAAGTGGTCAGACAATATGCAAGGATTAAGGTGGTATTAATATAAGCATGAGACCTGCAGATGGTGTGAAATCTGTTTTAGAAGCATAACAAGGCAGAATTGCTGCCAGGCTACCTATTTTATTTCAAATGTTGGAAGAGGCAAAGCAGACAATGAGTCTTTTCTTGGATGATTGCTTTAAGAAGCAAATGGTCCTTCGGGGATGCTTGCTTTGTTTCTTTTTTCATTTTAAGCCAAAATACAGCAAGAAGAATCCTCCTGATTTCCACAGGATGCTAACAGAACAACATTAAAGCATTCATTTCTTGGACTAAAAAGCCCCTACATTATTAAGGCCTCCACTGTTTCTCGTAACTGCAGCTTGGTAGTGAGCAGCTATGGGATCTGCTGTCCTGTGTTGGTCAAAAAGAGATACAGTTATAGGAGTAGCCTATTTACAGCAGCTATCCAGTTATTCTCATTCCTACTTGGATTTACCAGAGAATATGCCTGCAAGGCTAAGGGTATGTAAAGCAACAGAGGAAACAAGTATCTGAACTACGCACTACACAAACATTGCTTTATCTACCCTTATGGCCTATAAAAACAGTAATTTTTTTCCCTTTAAGATCATAATGGTAATGAACACAAATTTCACTCATTTCCTCGCTTTTAAGGCATTCTCGAAAGAAGTGCCTGAAAGGGTGACATTCTTTTCTAATGCCTCCAGCTGTTGAGTTCCACATGGTTCAAATTATCTTCCATACACTGGGAACCCCTGAGGAAGCAACAATGGATGAAGCATCCTCATTTTACATAAAATACCCAAATCTGCATCTTCTTTAAATAACAGCACTTTCCAGCTTTCAAAATCACCATGCATAAAAAGAGGTGCTAATTGTAGGAAAGACTAATATAACCAGGAAAGAGGAGGAGTACTTCAGAAAAAGAGAAAGACAATCTCATTATTTTGGAGTGACCTGGCTCAGCTTGATTTGTTTGGGTGACAGGTACTAATGAAGCTGTCAACCTACAGAGGGAAAATTTTCAGATGAAAACTCTCAAAGAAGCTAATAAAAGTTTAAGATCATGCACATTTAAGAGCCTAAACTAGTCATAGGTTTCACTACTTTGCAAAAACTCAATTCTCTACCTTTCATAATTTTGAATGCACAAAAACACAATGTACCATTTCATCTGCAAATAAAGAAGTAAACAAAATTCTAATCAAGAGATGGGAGACTGGGAAAGAAGCAATAAGAATTAAGGATTAATAAACCATGAATCATTGGCACAGGTTTGGACCTGAATATCAAGACATTTCTAGTGTGAAAAAAAGCACAATTTTTTCAAATCCTATTGCTAGAAAGTCACTAGCAGGTAATCTTTATACATCACTAGGAGGTAATCTTTATATATTTCAGAAGATGAAGGACAAAAGGTGTGTTATTAGCTCCCCTTAGAGATTTTGTTATTTTGCTTTGAGTTTCATCTGAGTTAAAAACTGGTCATTTCTTTGAGGTAATACTCAAACCAAGGCATCAACAAGCAATTCCAAAACTTAAGGATTAAGAAGTGCAGCTTGCCAATGGCCTCCTAATGTCTCTCACTAGAAACACGCACACCTAAGTTAATGATCCTTTTATTTCATTACTGCAAATGAGAAACATCCCTTATTGCAGCTTCAATAGACCTGTTGGCACTGCTCATCTACTCATCTGGGAACACCTTCTGTACTGGAACAGCTCAGCAGGCAGCTCTCCTAATAGACTCTGGCACTTACAGTGAAGGCTTCTGGACTGGATGGCTTCATCCGGGTGTCGGGGACAAGAAAAATGTTTGTAAACCTTTAACTTCAGTGCCGCATTCCAGATCATTGGAGCCTTAGAACTATCTGTGGGGTAAAAGTACATGATGGCTGATCTGTGTAATTTCCTTGATATCTGTTTCTGCCAGTGCCTCATGTGGACAGAACTCCACTGCCAAGGCAAAATGAGACATCATCTGACTCGCTTCCCATACACCTTGTGATACAGCAGTCATAATGTACCCTTTTCTTGAATCTCCTATTTTCTTTTCAACAGGTTTGCTTATTTTAACCCCCTCTGTAACCATTTACTATGAGTTTATAAGTAGTGGTAGTGTTTATTATATTATTAATATATATTATATATCATTATATTTATTATATTAATATGATATACTCCCATTGCAGCAGAAGACTATTTATTTTAAGAACCGTACCTTGTTCAAAATGCAAGGGTTATTTGTTATTATAGAGGACATTATCAAAATACGCTAGAGATTTGAGACATGTGAATGCAAATTAATAATAACCATTTTTTATTTTGAAATCTCATTCTTTTCCTGGCCTTGATTCATCACTTTTGATTTGCTGGGTTAACAGTACTCAACCTTACCATTAATTCTGAGATAACACTGGTCTCAATTCTTTTGAAAGATATGAAAAAAAAAAAAAATCCAAAAAACTAACAAAATATTTGGTCTAAAAATCCTGTTAGTATTTTTTTAAAAAACACGTAACAGAACATAAACCTGGTTACTACATTTCAAATGTATTTCTTCTTTCAGAATGTCTTTTTGCTGAGAAGTTTTGGAGTGCCTCATTTCTGTTTTGATCTCTGAGTCTCAATAAATCATCTTCAACAGCACTTGTCAGGTTCTGCTCAACCCTGAAGAACATTCAACAGCCACCATAAAAACCTGTAGGAAATATATATAACTAAGATAGCATGTGGTGCCAGCTTTGACTTAGTTCATTAGTGGAAATGCAGAGGGATTGTAGCATTTTCATCAAGTTACTATCTCCATTTGTGTCACTGTAATTAAAAAAAAATTGTTTTAAAAACATACATGCAGGATTGATACATGGATGTAGATAGGTCCTGACCTTTTACAGCTCTGGTGGCTGCATCCAGCCTTTACGATTACAGAGTGATGAAATGGGTGACAAGACTGACCTCGGTATATGCCACCCCTCTCCCTGGTTCCTCTGGCTGCCTGCGAAGGGAGCTGACAGCACGGAAAAGTGCCTGACCATGCTTAGCCACTGTGCACAAAGTCCCACAGCCCCTCTGGTTTTGGTCTCTCCAAGCCACTTTTAACAATGTCAGAGTGCTGCTACCAAGGAGAAAAGAAACATAACAGTGCTGTTAATCAAGAGAGAGACTTTCCCTGGCCCTTGCCCAGATGCGCAGGGCTATAAACAAGCGTATGAGGAGTTTTGCTCTTTTCTTGCACCCTCTGGGCAAAGGCAGGTTTTGGGGAAAACAATGACTGCTTCTTCTATCAACTCCTGAAGTGCCAATGCCCCAGAGGCACCCCGAAAACGAGAACCATGGTTTCTGCCACAGTCCAGACTCATGCTGGGGTGCTGGCCAGCTGAAAAGGAGCATGCATGCTGTTATCTCTTTTGGGCAGAACCGCTCAGAATTAACGCGTATCAACACACATTTCCTTATGTACGGTTTAGTTTTGAAATGCTTTGAAAATGTGTAACTAATCACCAGAACAGTCAGGACCTCATCTCTTCCCCATTCCCTTAAAAAAAAATCAATAGAATAGAACTGTGCTCTGAGACTAATTCAGCCTCATTAAACACCAGAGTAAATATCCATGCTTTTCACATTTAAAATGCAATTCCAAATTAATTCAAGCATCAACAATAATACCCAGATACACAGTGCTCCAAGCAAGTACAACTGACAGTATATATGCTAATTTTGCTGTAACTTCCATATTAACAGTTCATCTATTCACCAGCTGAGTAGAGGTGAGCCTATGAGAAACTATAGAACTAACACTGAAAAAATAAAAAGACACATATAACAAACCACTTTATCTCTTGCTCATTAATGTTACAACTTTGTTGTTCTTATTCAAGGGCTCATCTAAGAAATGCTCAAGACAATTCTGACTGACTGGACAATTCTAATTGAAGTCTCATTTACAGAATGCCTACCTACCTCCCTGAAAATTTGTACCCTATGGCTTCTGCAAAAAGACCTCCTCATTACCTGAGGAATTTTACAAGAAGATCAGGAGCTTACAGAAAAAAAATATTTTTTCAATAGGGTTACTAAGTGTGGCTTCAATTTTGCAGAGCAGGACTACCAAACTTATGAGGTTTGGGTAGGTATTTTTGTGGTGGTTGGTTTTTTTTGGTCTCCAGCATCAGAAATGTGCCTGTGTCTGGGAAGACCAGGTCTCCAGTTCAAATAATAATAACAAATTCTGTCACTAGCAGTCATTTCCTGCTCTTGGACAAAGTCTATAATGCGTGATTCCTTATCAGCCCCACCTGATGAATGCATCCAAGAAAGAATGACACAATTTTCCCATTTTTAAAGGAACTACATAAATAGGCCAGCTGCCAAAGAAATATTTAAATGCACAAACATGCACATACATGTATACACAAACAAATAATTCCAGAAAAATTCTTGTAGCAGACTACAACATAATCCTCTCTGTCATCAACACCTACTATGATTTATTCACAGCTTTTCAAGTAAGAGACGAAAGGACTGCTCTTCCAACATCCATCCTTATATGACTAAATTTACAGTAGCAAAATAGTGATAAAAATAAATCTTTGAGAAATGCTGCAGTTTTAATTCATGATGTTGTATCATACTGAGAAATCAGGTCTCTATCTGAATGTTAAGTCTGACTACGTAGGAGTCAAACATTCATTTCTGTGTGTGTAAGTTATACCTTCATGACAGAATTCCTGTGGATATTTTATTGTTATTATTAACTGCACTGGAACTGTCTGATCTTTTTATCATAACTCAGTACCTACTGTATCAAGTAAAACTTTCAAAATTTGATTGCCAAGAGCTACTACCCTGTTTATGAGTTTTCCAGCATGGTAATTTTCCAGATAAAGGAAGATGTTGTCAGTCAGTGTAAACTACATGGGACCTCATTACTGAGTACAGACATTCCAATTAATCTTAAATACATGCGGTGCCAAGAGAGTAATTAGCAACAATAAATTGCTGTGATTTTTTAAAATAACAATTGCTCCTACAAATCTCATTAATGCTTCATAAGCCCCAAAATATCAAAGTGTATTATTTACTCGTGCTATTTTTAAAGACACGAGTTCCTTCTGATTTTCCCTGATGAGCAAACTGACTTACAAATTTAGTTATTTTAGCAAACTCTTCCATGGATGTCCAAAGCAAGCACGTGAATTTTGCAAAATCAAGCATCAAGTTATTAAGTGCAAGAATCAAAATTGCTTTTGCAGTCTTTATTTGCCCCTTTTGTGCATTTGCAGTTTTACACAATCTTTAGTTCTGTGAACACGCTTTTTTTTCCCCATAAGAATTTGTTATTTATAATAAATATTCGTTTAATTATTCACTTTTTCCTTCCATATATGGTATTTAATGCATAATCCTAAATCTCCACTGCAGTCTGCTTGTACTGGATGTTGCTTGGGGTGGCAAACTCTAAATTTACCTCCACAATTTCCTTGGCAGATGAACAGTTATTACCACCCCTATTTTACAGAAACAAGAGCAGCTCCAAAACACTAAAACCAACACTGTTGGGGATATCCAGTATATTTCCTGCTTTTGAAAACATCAGCAAAATCATACACTTTGTTTGTGCAGAACAGATCTTGAACTAAACTCCTCTGTGAGCGCTCAGTGTTTCTGCCACTCTGCTTCTAATCAGTGTATGAGGAACACGGAACTGATGACTGTCATGATGTTTGTATTAGGAATTGTTTCATGCTGTGCCATCAACTAAAGGGTTAAGAGAGGCTATTCATCTACCTGGATGTTGCTGATGGATTATCCAGCAATAAGAAAAGGGTTGCAAGTGAGGTGGGTAGATGGGGGTGTCACAGAGACAGATGTTTCCCAGCAGGACCCTGTCCATTATGGACTGGCTGAGATGAGAAAGAGCAGTCACACCTACTGCAAGGAGTAAAACAAAGAGTAGGTACAGCGCTGTGTTCCCCCACATGCAGAACCATCCCTAGAGCTGCAATGTGTACCACAAAGCTTATAAAGCCAGGTGAAAACCCCAGTGCATGTATACTAACTTCTCTGATGGTGGCCAGGGGCAAAGGAGGTGCAGGTAGGTCACTGTGTAGTGACACCAGAAGGAAGCAGAACAGCAGCACCAGCCACTTGGAGGAGTTGGGCAGCACTGCCTCAGTCACCACTGTGTCCCTTGATGGCCATAACCAAACCCAATAATAAGATGTGGTTGGGGGATGAATATCCTTACTGAATAATGAGGTTTTTTGGTGTTTTTTTTTTTTTTTTTTTAATGACAAATTGTAGTTGTTAGGATTGAGGGCTATGACCGGTTGCTTCATGTTATTTTGAGAGGAAGACACAAGCAGCCTGCCGTGGTCTGAGTCATAAGCAGCTCTTTGCATCCAGCTGTGAAGGTGGCCTTCCTAAATTGGCATACTGGGTTGTGAGAAGGTGGTGTGATACCACATTTACAGAATTCTCTTTTTAAATAGAACCACTGCAGTAGTTAAGCCCAAGAAGAGCTTTTGGATAATAGCTGGTGGCTTCAGGCGGTAGACACTATTGCACATCAGCCTGTATCATTTCCACTTGTTCAGTTACAGCTGACACTGTAGCAGCTGGGCTCTTAACAATTTTGTGAGAACTACCCTAATGAGAGACTGAAGAACACATTTCACTCAATTGCTGAGAGACAAACCAACCCACAAACCAAGAAATTGATTTGAAACTTTAATCAAAAGAAATGAGAAAAAGCTTCACATAGATGTGTCTATACCACTGGGAGATGATTCTCCTATAATTTCAAATTGCTGTAAGAGAAATCTTGCAGGCCTCAGCTAGCTTTTTTAACTTTTCCTTCTTCTGGGAGCATTTGGAGCCTAGCACGAGAAAGTTAAAATCACAGATGAACCCGTTCCTCCGTAATAAAGAAAAATTTGCACAACAAAGTCTCCAGGAAGTCCAACTGTACCAAATGCGCTTATAGAAGGCATCCTCTTAAATATGGTAATTAATACTGCTCTCTTACTCCAAGTTACTGAAGAGGCCAGGACAATGTGAAGACCCACAGAAGTACAATTTACAAAGATAATTAACCAGACTGCGAGAAAGGCAAACTATGATATCAGATTAGTTCTAGGATCATAGGATACTTCAAGTTGGAGGGGATCTTCGGGGTTCTCTATTCCAACCTCCTGCTCTTTGCATGGTCAGCTATGAGATCATATCAGGTTGCTCAGAGCTTCATAGTGTTGGGTCTTGAAAAAGTCTGTTAAGACTTTAAAAGATTCTCATAGTCTTCTACCTCGACAAGTTCAAACTGGGACTCACTATAGATCATTTGACAGAAAATGTTAACTTCCAACTTAGGAGTGAGTATTGTGTTTGACAGATGCCTTCCATGTCTAACATCTAAAAAAGATGGAGTGATGGGAGGGAGAATAGGAAGAACAACATTGAGAGCACTTTCAACTATGCCAGTTTCTCTCCCTCAACCCTCGCTTCCCCAGGATAAAGGCAAAAAGCCTTTACACAGACTTAGCTGTCACAGTGTTTGATTTGGTGACTTGCAGTAGAAAAGGTTCCAGAAACCAAGAGGACATTTGCAGAATTTTTTCTGCAGGAACTAAATTTTTAATATTCATAATGTCTCTGATTTCTATGACATAAAGCTAAATTCCATCCCCAGGAAGTCAGATTTCTTTAACAAGAGCTGCTGAGTAACCGTAGTGTTGTAGAACACAGGCTGCACTCATCACCATTAATACATCTTTGCAGCTATGAGATTAAGTGGAAAATGCCTAATCACAGTAACAAAAACTCATCAGTAATCCACTAATGCCTAATAGCACATTTACTTCTGCGTTGGTTTGCACTAAGTAGCTCGATGAGAAACTGACGTTCAGGAAAACTGAGCTGAGTCTTTGTGCTGCTTAACTCAGTCACAAGGCAAAATTGTTAAACATACAGAAATGTTTCTTGAGAGAGCTAATGCACCTATTTAGCAGAAGCTGTAGGACTTCTTGGAATCCATGCCTTTTCTGAGAATTTGCTCCAAAATAAGCTAACCTATTGCACATTGCGTACTTTTGTTTAACTCTTGGTGTGGATGTCAGCACGTATCAAGCGAACTGAATTAATTCACATATTTTATGTGTCCAGGATTTACGCAGAAGCTGTTAAGATACGGTAGCTAGTATTAATCAAAATCTTAGTGTCCTTCACACATTTTCCAGAGTAGGTAAGCCCATAAGACAAAACTAGATTTAAAACCTATATTAGTATAGTAACACTTAATGATGCAATTTTATAATTCCATTCCTAATATTGTCAAAAATCCTCAGATACTCAGGTAGAAAGAAAAAGTTCCTTTGCCAAAATACATTCTCTCTTTTGTTCTGGAAGCTGATACAAAACAGCAGCTACTGACACTAAAATCTGAATGCTGCGCCACCATAAAATCTTTCCCAGGCTGGACTCAGCCTTGCAGGCAACTTCCCACGTCATTCCTCCTTGCTTGTAGTGAAGTCACAAAAAAGGTATATTAGAAAAATGTTCTGTTGTGAAATTAAGAGGTTTTCTGGACTAAGTTGGAAATTCATTGGTTCTCTCTCCCTTAATTTCCTCTTTGTCTGATAGTATTTATTATTCTTTTTGACTCATTTACAGCACAAGGTTTATTCCCTAGCGTGAAGGTTGTTTGAAAGATACCATAGGAAATAAAACAGCCGTGTGGTACATTTATTTCACTATCAAGTGTGGCAAGGAGACTTGGACATCTGACCCTTCCATCTAGCCCCATGGTAACCAGGTTTTGTGCTCCACGTGCAAAGAAGTCCATAAAATGAGACCGATAGTGACCATAAGAATTACGGCTGCTGCTCTTCTCCCTCTTGAACTATTGTCCCCATCCAGCCCTTCCCTGTCTCAGAAATACTTCGTCATTCATTTCTTGAACGCTCTTCAGACTCGGTACAGCATGATGCAAGTCAGGACCGCTCTTCAAGAATGTGGGCAGTACACAGTGCTATTAAAGATGCGCTGACATTCAGCCAGAGGCTCTCACGGCACCAGGGGAGCTGGGAAAGACCAGGGGGTGCTTAGCCACCCCACGGTGCGAAACGCTCCCACAGGCTCCGAAACACTCCGCTTGTATATGTTGACTTGTGGAGACACAGATTGTACACCAGCCATATACCCATTATGAGCTGAGCTCGCCCACAGAGCAAGGGGAGTTAGAGGTGGAACTCTGGGACTGCAGGGTTACTAGTTCATGACAAATGAGCAAATGCTAACTGGCTTTCCTCCCTCCAAGTTTCCAATAGACAAACACCTGGCATTAGCGTCCCGTTGCCACCACGCTTGTTTAGAAGCAGTGAGCACCCTATCACGCATACTCCTCACTCTTTCAAATTGAGGTACAACAAACATTTTCTCCAAGATGACTAGATCTCTAATTAATAGCTATTGATATCTCCATCCTGTGCTAGGTTAGTTATAGATTGCACCCTACAAGTATAGGTATTTCTGAGTTCTTCCCACCTAGAGCTTAAGGAAATATGTCGCTACTTAAGACAAATGACCCACACAGTTAGGACAGTGTTATTGCAGCATCCCTCTTTTAAAAACGTAATAACATAATCATCTGAATATTTGATACAACTCATATTAACTGGGAGGGAAAGAGACTTTTCCCAGGAGCTGTCAAAGTATGAAAGATTATTTCTTCTTCATAAGGAGGCAGAAGAGGTCTAGTCATATCTGTTCATTTAAAAGGCAAAACTACATTGCACCAACTTCAACAGTTTTCTTTCTGTCTTCTCATACAGCCTCTGCTTTCTGTGGTTTCAATTCACTACCTATAGTATCCATCCAGAAGTCACATGAAGAATTTCTGCCTTCCCTTTTGGCTTGCTCCCCTTTTACAAATGAGGTACTAAATGCAATTAGCAGCCTTATCTATTTATTTAGTGCTGAAACAATATAGAAGAGTGAGCAAATAAGGAAGCAGTTGTTGAACCAAGCTTGAGAAAGCAGCCTGGAAGGCATTTGGGTGGTGGCACTTAATCCATAACAGAAATGAAAGATGTGACCTCCCGCAATCTTCTCTGCTCTCTCCCATTCATGAGGGTTGAAAGACAGTGCCCTCATCCTCGTCTCCCTTGGAGACAGATCTTACTGACTAACACATAAGACCGTCTTCCTCTGACATACGGTGCAGGTATGCCACAGCATAATCCAGTGCTGCCAGCCCACTAAATGGCTGCTCACTGTCTAGGGTCCCTGACATCCAATATATCTTTTTCAAAGCACACTAGAGCAAACAGTCCGCGGCAGCAGCAACTCTTCTCCTCAGATGTCTAGGTACGCATCTGCCCCTAGGAAGAGGCCAGCTCCCTTTGAAGGTTTTTATATAGCATTTGTGTGGTGTAAAAGCATGGAATATTTCGTATGAGTGAGTATAAATTCTCAGAAGTAAGAAAACATCAATGCTTTGTGTTTATATATCGTCTTTTTAAATAGTGGTTTCAGCTTCTTTATTGATATTAATTGATGCTAAAATACAGCCCAGTGAGTAACTAGACCAGCTACGGCAGGATTAATTCAGCAATCTCTTGGGTGGGAATATGGCATTTCTTTCTAATACTGATAAGAAATACCTCATCATGTCAAAATACTATGGGGACTGCATATATTGGGATCAGAGTCTTCAACTTCACAGCAGCTAAATGTGCCAGAGCATCTTCAATGATTACAAATAGGCAAAACTTGGGTTTTTTTACAAGACAGCAACTTAAGTAGTGCTTCACCTCTTGGCACCACCCCAAACAGTGACTGGTTCGGGCCTGATTTACAGGAAGAAGAACAATTTAACCATTTGCCCAGATAATCTGCCTTCTATTTATGTGTGTCTGTTATGCAGACCACAATAAGAGACTGGTTTGATTATCACTGCAAACAGCATCTAATTTAGAAACAAGCAAACACAGATACTTTTCCCATCCTAAACAGCGCTCTTGTGTGCTGGTGCTTTAGATAGTACCACCCTAACAAGAAAAAGGACGTATAAATTTAAGGCTATGCTTGTGTCCAAATGTATCGGGGAACAGTTCAGAGCAATTTTAAGGTAGATTTAAAGGTACCTGTTGTTTTCCATTAATAACACCTGATTAATTGAAACATAAGTTAAAAGCTGATATAAATAGCTAAAACATGGAAACTCTGATAAGGTTTATTAACAGTTCCTAAAAATGAAGAGTTAGCTATTTAAAGGAGTTCAACATTGGCAATTTTTCTCCAAGAGAAATTAAATTTAAAAAACTCTTGGAAAACAGTTATTCTCTTTTTTTTTTTTTTTTTGAGCAGCAAAACTCATCTTAGAATGGGAATAGTCTAATCTTAAAATGGGAATGTTTGGAGAAAATAGCTTTCAAAATGAAAACTGATATAATGGGTTAAAATTGGAGTGTAAGCACTTTGCAGAATGAAACTCCACCTTTTTTTGCCTAGTACAAGAAGGAGAGTGAGCATGGGCTCCATAGGGAAGATTCCGAAGTGCTATATTTGTCCAAACTAGTAATAAAATACTAACTTTCTGTGAAAGTTAGTGATTAAAGCTACAGACCAGGGTGTTGTTGCAACTACCATATGCAGGACCACAGGCCTGAGCAGTGATCCCCCAAGGAGTGTGACAGAGATGAAAATACTGTTCACTGTTAGAAAACCCTAAGATTTTAAGTACCTTTAAAAAATGGACCGTTATCACTATTTAAGTTTACTTTGAAGCATCTTTTTAAATTTCTTTGGGATAAACTTAATTTTTTGCTTGTCTGTCTTCCTGATCAAAGTAAAAAAAGAAACAGTAGTTCTGAATCAAATACATATTTCACTTCAACACAGAATATTCTAGTTCAGGCAGATCTTTGCCAAAACCCAAAACATCAGAAATGGATATGAATAAGAATCTTCTCCCATTTAGAGCAACCATTTTGTTAGAACATTCAGCCTGGCTATGTAAAATCCAGGTTATCCTTTTATCGATCAAAAGGAGGGATTTAAATGCTGATCATCTGCCTTTTAAAAAAAATTCCTTTGACAACAAGCTACATACTCTTCTGGGGGATGTTTTCTTTTTGAAATCATTCCACTGCACAGGAGATATTTTAGTTTGTGTAAAAGGAAAAAACATCCTTGTGGGAACTGTGGGTCCACTCTGGGGGAGAAAATTATTAGAACTTAATCAAATAGATTCTGTCCAGAGCAGACCTAAATTATAAAAGAGAGCACAGAAGTGTCTTCTCAGCAGTAAAATTAAGAAATAGAAGTCCCTGTTCCATCAAATTTGCCCAGAACCACCTCAGTCTCATGGCGAGCCCTATGATTTTTTTTTTTTGCTCATAGCCCCTTCACTACGAGCTGTAACTAATAAAATCCACTCATTTTCAAATATCCCTTCTTCAGTTTTGTCTTGCTGCAGACAACCCTGTGATTTAGGCAGTGCCATCTGTGCACTAGTAGTTTACACCTTGAAACCCTTTTTCCCCCATTGTGGCTATGTGCTCTGACCATTGATGACTAAAAAAAACCAGACATCAGCATCAGCGTTTTCACTCAGTTTGTGAATGTAGAATGGAAAAAAAAACTCCAAAAAAACCCAGACTACTGAAATTTTGGTGGAGTTGGGGGTCACTCTTGCATAGCACCTCTGCTATGAAAACAGGCTGAGAGAGTTGGGGTTGTTCAACCTGGAGAAGAGAAGGCTCCAGGAAGATCTTATAGCAGCCTTCCAGTATCTGAAAGGAGCCTACAATAAAGCTGGAGCTTTTTACATGGGCTTGTAGTAATAGGACAAGGGGTAATGATTTCAAACTGGAAGACAGTAGATTTCAGGAAGAAATTTTTTACTCTGAGGGTGGTGAGGCACTGGAACAGGCTGTCTAGGGAAGTGGTGGAGGCCCTATCCCTGGAAGTGTTCAAGGCCAGGTTGGATGGGGCTTTGAGCAACGTGGTCTAGTGGGAGGGCCCGTGGCAGGGGGGGTTGGAACTAGATGATCTTTAAGGAACCTTCCAACCTAAACCATTCTAGATGCTAAATGAAGCTTATCCATCTGGCACGAGCCTGTACAACACAAACCTCTTAATGCACCCCAGACCTCACCTGATGGGAGCAGCGCACAAGGGTTGCTTCTTTCTGTAAAGCAGCACTACATAGCAGATGCTCCTAAAAACCTTTACCATGTCTTATTCTTGCATCAAACTCCTCACCCCATTTAACAAAGAGTTTTAACACATTAATGCTATATTAGTGTGGTGGAAGTATGCGTGTATATATGGACGACATGTTGTGCATATATTTTCAACAGTTTTTTTTCTAATGTCAGCATTCCCAGCATTGGGAATGGTGCCAGTTACTGCATTTGAAAGAGGACATTTTAAAATGCAGTTCATTAGTTCTCAGCCAGTGTTAAAAATTACTTGTTAATGGCTGGGCTCTGTTCCAGCAAATAATGCTTCTCTGTACCCAGTCCCACCTCCATAAGCTGCCCCATGTGGATAGGGATGCTGTCAACACAACTGAAATAAACAGATTGTTTATTACTTCAAATTTATCCCGCAGTTTGGATTAAAAAAAAAAATGTTGAAGGTGAGAAACCTTAAAACTAGATCAAACTATAGAATGCGCTCAAAACCACTGTTCAAACTGTTCTGTTGATCATTTTTATAGGGGTGCTCTGTTCACTCCCGGAGAGTGAAAAATACCTGTTGTTCAGTGACATCTTAGGCTTAATATAGAGAAATAAAGTGACAGACACATGCCCAGCCATCACCTTTGTGGTAACAATTTGGAGTGGAGAAGAAAGGATTCTGAAATATCATCTTAACGATGTTAACGGCAACTGTAGTTTGTTTCTTCCTCTTATTCCCTTCCGTGGATTACAGATCATACCATCACAGTGGTTCAGCAAGAATGGAGAACATGATTCAACATGGGATGTGGTCACCCCCGACCTCTAGATCAGAAAAGAGAATTAGAGATATGAGGCTGGACTATTACTCCCATGAGATGCTGCAGAAGCACTTAGATTTCAAGCAAAGGTGTTGTTTCCTTGGGCAATTTTTAGTTTTCCATTTACTTATCTTGAAAATTTTGATTTATCTCTGAAAAATGTTCTTAGTATCCGCAGACCTTCTTCTCATAGGCATACAAGGCTCTGCCCATCATAACAAATATTGTGGTTTTTATAATTTTTTTTTATAATATTATATGAACTACCCTTATTGGAGCAGTGAGTTGCTCTAAATATTACTTGATTCAATGCAAAACAGTCATTTTGTAGCATTGGTGCTGAAAAAAAATGATGATGCAGTAGGAAAAACTATTATTATATTCCACATTTACCCTTTCCTCGGTGAGGTCAGCGATAGAGCTGTAACCTCGAATGTACTAGATGAAACAATATAACTTTGAGTTATTTCTCAAAACAATGGTCCCAATCACATGTGACCACAGGCAATAGTACTGACACAGAATGAGCAGTAGGCAACATCATCCTTCGCTTCCTCTGAAACTCTAGGCTTTATTTTTATGTTTTTAATTTCCTCTGCCCACAAGCAAAGCTGGAAAGTCTTGTAGGCAGCACACTGCCTGTGACCCTAGGACAAAGAACAGTGTATTTAATATTTACCCAACACATATCAAAAGATCCCTTATGCCATGGCCGTGTCTTAACTTGATGATTCTTCTTGTTTTTCATTTCTCATCCCCAGAATGATGAGCTATAACTTTCCATATTTCTATTGTGAGATACAGCTAAGAGCCAGGGGAAAGAAGAAAAGTTATGTACTTAGTGCACTTCTTGCAAAGATATGGCTTGTAATTAACAGCTCTCACAGTATTGGAAGTACTGAAGAAAGTCCATTTTTCTTGAGGTTTTTAATTATCTCTGAATACAGAAAAACAGTGCTTTCCTTTACAACAATGTAAGGCTGTAACAGTCCTATAAAACAATATAATGACCCCAGCTCAGCTGTGACCTTATCAGATCTATCTAGAGACCCTTGATGAAGTTAAATTTAAGAGTGACACATAACTATTACAGGCACTTTTCACATGGTTGTGACAAATTTCTTATCTGAAAAAGGATTCAGCTGTTTTCTTTAAGATGCTTTGTTGATTATTCTCTGGAAATAAAAATCTCAGTCTGAGAGAAGTAGTTCAAAAATACCCTCACTCTTCTCCTGCGCTAGGTGGGATGGTGTTCCTGAATTTATAAAACAGAGGTCATGGGTAAGAGTCTCTGTACGAGAAAGACTGAAGTGTAGAGAAAGAAAAAAAAAAGAGACAAGATGGTTAAGGAATTTTCTCAAGATGATAAAAAGGACTTAGTGCCAAGAGAAGTCCATCATGCTATCCAACAAAATTTGCAATTGCAAATGATTATATGGTACATGGATCATAAAATCCATGTATTTTGTAATATGGCAAAATAAAGCAACACTGGATCATATAATCACAGGATGTAATAAATTGACTAGTTTATGAAAGAGGTTATATGACAGGACTGTTGGCTATTCAAAAGACTGCACATGGTGACTGCATAAGTGTCTTTTATGACCACTTTTCTTAATCTAGCCCCATTTTACCATGTGGATCAGAAAATGGAATTTCCCTTAACCATTGGACACTATTTGTTTCTGGATATTTTTTTTTTTTCATGCTTTGAGATATTTGCTTCACTTGGATGGCCTAAAAAAATACCAACAGGATGTGCATCTCATTGCATGGGCCACAACTAATTGATTTGCCAGATTAATCCAACAGCCTTGTTATAGTGTGTTTGAAAAGGTGAAAAATCTTCAGAAAACCCTGAGGAAAAAATGATGAAGCAAAGACAGAAACTGTGAAATCTGTCAAGTTTTATTAAAAATGGTAAGAGCAGTGCCACTGAGATGAAATTTTCAATTATCAAAGTTACTTTGGCAGCCAAGTATAAGATGTTATTAAAGTTTTCTGAGTTCTACTGTTTGGTTTAAATGTATGGAATAAGTAATGTTAAGTGTATAACATAGAGGTAGAAATCATTATAGTTAAAACTAGCGTGCAATTTCTGCTACAGCAGTTTTAAAACAATTTAAATCTCAGGTCTAAGGGAGCTGATATATTCAATCTTTCTGCCTAATCACGATGCTTTTCGGAAAATGTGAGCAAAGTATAGCAACCTATTCTTTGGTTGTTCAAGGAAGAATAAGTAGCTTATTGCATTGCTGGAGTTGATATATGTAATATTTATCTTTGAGTATACATAAGGTATATATAATGATCCTAACTCAGCTAGATTATTGACAGATTTCACAAAAACATTTTCTAACAGATTATTTTATTCCAAATAGTTTGTTTAGGAGGTGTTCAGGTTCCAACAATATTTTCTACCCTTTCCAATTACCTTAAAATAACATAGTATCCTGGACATTTCTTAAAGGAAGATCACAGTAGCACATGAAGGAAAAAAGAAAAGAGACAATGTAAGTGTTCATTTTAAAGATGCTTTTTTTCTCTTTGTATGTGAACAATTATGCCTACTGCACCTGCCTACATCCATCTCTTCTATGGGAGATCCAAAACATGCAATAATATTTCATGATGTGAAAACATTTTCTGACCTTAATGCCACAGAGGGATCACTTACCCTTCTAATAAATCCACTCTTGTTTTCTGACTTACACTTCTCATCTATTTGACACAAATATAATTCATCCACTAAAGATGTGTTAAAATAAAGCAATACTCGTTTTAGTGACCTAAAGGATGTAAATATGAAGAAGTAATGAAAGGTTACATGACTGCAATAGTGAACAAGGGCTGCATACAGGACACAAAACGAGATGTCAACACAGATGGGATTTCATCATTGATTTCCAGTGATAACTTCTTCAGAATTCAGCACCGAGGATATTATTTACTTTTTAATGTGAAGTTATAACCTATTAGAAATTAAAAAAAAAGAAAAGGAAGAAAGTGTTGTCTTCCAATTGAAAGTGAATGTCAAACATGAAAATTAGTTTACACCAAACAGAACATCTTCCTCACCAAATATTCACTAAGAAGTCTAAGTATATATTTCATTGGTGTCCTTGTCCTTCTCATTTTTCAGCTGTGCCTTTTTTTTTTTTTTTTTTTTTCCCCTCAGANCTGTGCCCTTTTTTTTTTTTTTTTTTCCACTCAGAGAAATAAAACACCTCTTCCATTGTTCTGGAAAAAATGTGCACAACTAGCAAAGAAAACTGACTGTGCCAAGGAAAGTTGCATCAAAGTACCATGATACAATATTTTACATGACACAAAATACTGCCAGATCACACAAAGTATTGCCAGATAAAGAAAAAAATCCCCAAGGTTTTTTCCGTGTAAGATACTAATTGTAAAAAGCAACAGGTTAAAGACATTAGAAGAAAAAAAAAAAAAAAAATCAAGATTTTAAAGTTGGTATTATTCTCTGAAATCTAACACTACAATAGAAAATGTGTTTATTCCTCACAGCAGTATAACTATTTCAATTACCGGCAACTTAGCAAAAGGAAAACAAGCATAAATTTTACAAGACTGCTGTTAAATACCCTGGAAAAAAGTGAAGATCAAAATCTTGCTGCTAAAGACTAGCCTAATTAACTGACCAATTTTATTACCACAAGTTTTCAAATCTGTGATATTAATTAAGAAACAAAAGGAGACAAATGGCCTGGAAAAAGACATATCTGCCTTCTGGCCTACAAATGAGCACTTGCAATCTGTGTAATCGATACCAAGAAAGGCACTGGAATTAATGGCCAACCTCACAGATTTCTGTGCCAGCTCCTTCATTTACCTGACCTTTCAGGTAAATGTATCTTGTGGTTCTCAGATGACTAACTGGCACCTTTCATTATTTTAATCATTGACCTAAAAAAGACACGTAAATTTCAGCCTAAGACCACTGTTTGATATATCCAAGTTTTCTGTACAGATAGGCTTGTCAGTAGCTTGACAGCTAGGAAATAGTCACGCTTTATGAATTTTGAGCAGAATGGGGAAAATTAAAGTGATATTTTTCACCTGCTTCCAGCTGTAGCAGTTTTAAGGTTGTTGCTGAGTATGCCCCTAAAAAGCCTTTACATGTTATATATACACACACCAGTCCCTGATAAAAAAGACATGTACTGATGGCAATTTCTGTAAAAGCCATAATTCAAATTAGAGATGTGTGGATCAGGAAAGTAAAGATTCTTTATTGTGTACAAAGACTGCTGATGGGATAGAATGAGCAATGGAAGTTTTGATCAAGAGAGTAACACACTAAAATCAAACCACTACATCCTTTGGTGTCTACACATCTACCACATCCTGCTTTTCACTCATAAATTTCTCTCCCATTTTCATAGCAGAACTCATGACTTCACACACTATGCTCAAAGGCAACACATGACAAAATTACTTAACCAGTTCATTATAATATATTCCACAAATTCTTTGCAAATTGCCTTCATTATTTTCTTAAAGATCTTGTAATCCTAAACTATTGAGATTAAAAATATGCTTTGTCATCTTTTTCAGCAACTTTTTACCTTCTTTGTTCATCAAAACCCATTTTCCCTAGTGAATTGACCCCAGATGACTCATGCCTCTCAAAAATTTTTGATAGTTAAATGCCAAAGCAGCTTACACTTTCCAATATAAAAACTGGTGATAAAATTACAGGGCTGAGGGCACTCAGAGATCTTAAGGGGAGATGTTGCCTGACATACTCGAACAGAAAGCCACAGATAGCAGAAAGCTGGGTTTTCCATAAAGTCACTTGTTCCATTACAGCTCTTTTTGTGGAAGCAGATAAAATAAGGTCCTCTTTGCATTTACTAAAAAACAAAGTTAAAACAAGCTGAAGAGTCAGAAACTGTCAGTAACAGCAAGTTATAAGTTATGTGTCCCAGAACATTTTAAAACATGACTTCAATATTCCATTGACAGAGAATACCATGAGATGTTGTAAGTCACTAATCATTAAACTTTCACTCTCATGTTTTATTGTTGTTTTGATTGCATTGTTTTAGCCTGTTTTCATTTAAAATGGTAATTAAACTAACAGAAACAGATTTTTTGCAGGATTACTTTTTATAACAGAATATTTTGGAGCTGGGAGTTCCAAGTTATTTTAAAAGCATACTAAATTGATGATAAAAGTTGACTACACCTTCCTCAGATCAAAACTAGATGCAGTGCATGTATAAATTGAGAAACATAAAGGAATCATCCACTGTGTTGATAGGATATATTCAGCCACAATGCTACAATCAACTTTTTAAACCAAGTCCTCTAAATAAACAGTTTTCAGACTGTTTTTTAAATCAAGTATTTATACTTGTGAAGGGGCAATACATAAGGCAGCAACTTAAGACAGTTTCTTGCTTATTGTTCTTTTGTGGTGCTAGTAGGTATCTATTTAAAGACCTTTTCTTTGTCAGATGTCAGGTGGCCAAGAACAACATAAGGCATTGCACAAGATAGAGGCAGACCGACAGCAAACATCCCAGGGATGGTTATTTGGAGGGACTAACATTTGTATAATATCACAGAGAGACAAAGTAAATGAGCTCACACATGAGAACAAAGTATTTAATAGTAATTCTAAAATGTGTTTATGAAAATTAATTTGACAGCCTACTTTGCTTAGATTCGACACTGGAAATAGAGCTTGTTTACAACAGTTCAAAAGAGCTAGAAATTTGCATTCGGTCACTTCTCATATGAGAAGGTTGTTGTTTGATTTTTTATTTTTCTTTTAAAGAAGAGAATATGAGTGAAGGAACTGTGTTCCTTCCACATAATTCAAAGTAATGCTTCTGTTATCAGCTCAGATCTTATGACCTTGTGAATAACATGCACCCCGCATCTTCCATGCTTGAGGTCTGGCTGGTAAAATAATTACTACTGCAGACCCAATTTAAGGCTGCCTTTGACACTTCTGAAAAATCAAAAGCTGAAGAAAGATTTCACAGGCCACTTGGAACTAACTTGTGTGATATTGATCTGACTTATGAAATAATTCGGGTAATACCAGACTAATGGGCTAATATTCGTCTGTATTCACTGACCACTTCACTTTTTAATTCCTGTGATGAAGTTCTAACATTTTCTGTTCTTGTCCATGGAAGTTGAAAGGGGAAAGAACACCGGTAATTTATTAAAGAACCGTCATAGCTTTAATTTTTGAGAAATACTGTGTGAAGCTTGGCATTCAGATAAACCAGAGATGAAAGCAGACACTAATTTGGAGTAGGCTGATTTGAAACTCAAGGAATAAAATAATATTCTAGGACAGCTTTAGGCAGAGTTTACTCTTGCCTTGCTTAACCACAAAGGGGCATTGCCAAATTCCCTGGGAGACTGCATAACTCGTATTAGCACTCAGTGAGGTAAATTCATGTACTTACATATGAAGCAGGAGGTCTCACAGCAGCAGCACTGTGCGTTACCATTAGTGTTGTAGCCTCTACCACTTTGCACTACCACAAAGTCTCATGGAGGCAGACTTAACTAATATTCCACTAGAAGAAAGAGAACTACAGGGACAGTAAACCCACCTTAAAGCAACTAGGAGGGGAGCTTTTAATAAAGCAAGTTGGAAAAGGAGCCTTTCTATGTCTATGCACGTATACATTTTAGGCACAGGGACCCAATTATAAATCAAATATGCATAAGTAAAAGGTCACAGCAAGATTTTTTTGGTATAAGGTTTTGTCTTTTCTTAGGGACTATTTGCTAGTGGGAAAGTGACTAAAATATCAGCTGGGGACAATTAAATCCTCAGATATTGACTGACATTTTTTCAACACACTGTTTGGTCCAGTATAACGAATAATCTAGTTCCCCTCTAAAACCAGACTTTTAATTACTGAAGGATAATTCAGTTCATTCTATTTTTTTCCCCTCTGTTTTTTAATGAATATTCTTATGGACCTATTTGTAATGAAATATCACAGTATCTACTACTCTCTGTATTACAACCTTATTGGCTTAATATGTTCTTCCTAAAATGTTGTTCAAGCATAAGAGAAATGATGACTTCCTTGATGCTTGCTTTTTTTATCTGTCACTTCACTTGTCATGTTTCCCCCCTCCCTCCCCCCCAATACTTCCCAAAAGCAGAATTCTCCAATGGCAACTAAACCTGGCATGACTGAAGAAGCTGCAAGAATCCCAGGCTAGAACCTAACCTACCTGTGAATAAACATGGCTCCTAATACCAACAGAGTACATACAAAACATTGAATTCACCTTTATAATAAAACAACAATATGCATTCATTCTATATAAACAAACTCAAATCCACCATCAGCAGCGAAGACGTATTACCTGAGGTGCACAATGGCTGAAGCCTTTCACCAGTTTGGCTGGAGTAAGAGGAGTGTCAGTACCTGAGGGATCACCTAGTTCCAGAAGACCAAACTGTCACCTGCCTGTGACAACTGCAGCTTGTCTGGTTTACAAAGAGGTCCATTCTTTTCCTACTCCAATTCTGCTAGGTTTGTCACACATTTCTATCTCCTCCTGTTACCAACCACCTGTAACACATGCTCATCACCTCTCAGGTATCCCCAGTTCATGCAGCTGAACTAGACTGTCTCTGGATCTTCTCCACCAATACATTCTTACATATAATTCAGATCCCAGTGGTCTGCAACTTTTCCTTTGTCTCTTTTTATATATAATACTATCTCAGACTCTTTTTCCAAGAGATTCTTCTGAAAATGTTGAACTTTCAAGTGACAGCGCACCTCCTCACTGTCACCTTTTAAAAGGCTCTCCAGTATTTATGATCACTTTGTGCTTTAATGATTTCCTGTCTTTGAATCATATTGGTCAAACAATTTTCCAAGTGAGCAGCGCTATAAGACATTCTTCTTTATGCCTGTCTGGTAGGGAAGAAAAGTCTGGTGTATTGACAGGGTAATGGCAGAGGAAAGAGTCTCCAGTCAATAGTGTGTTAACTTCTGGGTGTACTCACTTGGACACTGTGTCCAAGATACTCCCGGCAATGCAGTTTTAGGCTGACTGGCTTTCTCCCTCCACAGAGAGTTATTGAAAGCAGAGTCGTCTTAAATTTTTTGAAAAATCTAGGGATGTCTTATCCCTGGTAAGAAGAATTTGATTTCCTCTTAGCAAATAAGGAAGTTTCAGATTTAAATTTTCAGTGAAAATTTTGGGAAATATTTATCATACCTGTAGAATATACCTTACAAGATGGGCTTTTAACAACAGAAATTAAAGTTCACTTTTTCTATTTTGTCAGTTCCTGGATGATTTAATAACTGTGATGACTTCTTTATACCAAGGACCTACCCAGAGCAATAGCCCGCCAAACTGGACAGGTTTTGAATGAGTAACTACCAGAAAGTACTTTACAACCACTTAAGACACAGAGAATCAGAAGTTATTTCATGACAAAAATAAGTTTTGGAGAACATCAGGGTATCTAAGTTAGCCTATGTCTGGGTGCTTGCTCATTTCTGAAGGTCACTAGAGAAAGATACAGAAGGTGTCTACATGCCATGGAATTATAATGGGAATTGAGTTGGTAGGAAGACTTCCAGTTTAGTTGATAATTTAAAAAAAAAAAGTAAGTAAAAACTAATATTCCTCCTTCTGGCCTCATATGATATTCTGGAACCCAGCTGATCATCTTCAGAAACTACTTTGGTAAACACCACTTACAGAGAGCAGACAAAATGATGAAAATGATGCGTATTGCCATGCTGCCAGCCATCTGTAGCACTTACAGTCAGAATTTCTGACAGACCTCAGAAGAAAGCAAGCATTCTGAAAATATATTACTGTGTTTATGAGATGTAAAATGTCAGCACAACACCATACACCAATGCAGCACATGAATGTCTAAACCGACCATGTATAACTTCCCTTGAAAGTGTTAATTTGCATGCATACATACTTCAGTTGCAGTAGGAGGTCTCGTGCTCTTCTCTACCCAAGCAGAAATACAGCTCGACCTCAGTTGCAAGAAGTCCTTCAGTAAACTTTATAACCTCATTCCAAACTCTGTCTGTCAGTTAACTTTTCAGAATGACAGTTTAAATCAAGAAAATGTCACGTGTATACTAACAGATCTAATCTCGTCTGTAAATTGTTGCCTGTGGTTTTCAGAAACACAGTAAATTGCTGGCGATTTACAATGAGTCTCACTGCAAGGATATCTTGACTTTTGCACATTTAACAAAACAGTCTTAAATTATTCATGCATATCATTCAATGTTTGGGCAATTTTGAGAGTCATTGATTTCAGGAACCTGTAGTCTGCCTTTCTACTAGATAAATATCAATCTTATATTTTACTTTTACTTCTCAAATGTAAGACTGAAAGTCTATCCTCATACTAAAGAACTATAATACATTATGGGATTCACTCATCAAGCATAAGTGGCCAATTTTTTTTTCAAACACCCAACAAATACAGAAAATGTTTTGGACTATCTTTGCATTTTCAGGTCCATCAGGGCTACTGGTATCTACAACAGAAGAGATCTCATTCCGGTGATCCCGAACACTGTAGCACGTATGTCCCTTTTAAAAACACAGTGAAGCCAAGCTAGTCTTCCATGAGTCAAATATCTAAGCAATGGCTGTCTGGAAAGCAAGGGATAAAAGAAATACACAAAGGAAAGCTACACATCTCAGGGTGGAAAGCAATGGCATGACCTGGTGGACAGTGCTTTATGGAAAAAGGACATGATAGCAAGATTTCTTCTATCCTGGTAGATGGATGAGACTGCAGCATCCTTCCTTCATGGCTGGGAAGAGGAAATTCTATTTATGGAAAAGCATAGCAGGAGAAGTCCTGAATATGCAGACAATGCCCTCTCCACCCTCTGGGGAGGCAGCAAGACTCACAGAGACCGTTTCCTTCCATACATTGCCACTGAGACAGCGTCTTCAAAGGAGAAGCTGCATCCTAGCCCATGAGAGGCCTATGTGAAACTGTGACTGCAGCCCTAAAAATGCATTGTTGATGTCAAGTTAGCTTTACATCACTGCCCTCCAGGGTTTCTTCCTCTTCAGGAAAGGAAACAAAACCCCATCTCTCCTTTAATGTTACTTTGTGTCTGCCTTTTCTTTAAAGAAATAACTGAGCCAACAAGGTCAAGTCTTTATCTAATCTGTATGATCAGGGTTTCAATGCTTTTTCCTCTAGCTATGTCATTTTATAGCATCTCAGCAGAAAGCTAAGAACTTTGAAATATTAACATTTCACAAAATTAAATCTTTTTTTTCTCCTAAAAATGGTATTTACCAACAGTCCATACATGAACAGCAGAAAAATCTGCAGGTATTGAAACACTGTATTTTGTTTTCAGTACTATGTATTGTTATTATGTAATAATTCTGTTTATCTTCCCATAACTCATAAGCTCCTATGTTTCTTTTTATCTACTGTACAGGCTGAATTAAACAGCCACTCAAAGGACTGACAAAATAATCTATTAAGGTAAGTGGAATCACAAGTAAAAAGGAGTGATAATTCTATTAGAAAGGGAGAACACAACCCTGTGAACTATTAAATCATACTTACTCAATGCACCAACTTACATGACTGTTGGCAAAACACTTAAACACTGGGACACATTTATATTTCCATGCTGATAAAGGGACTCAAAAGGCAAGTACTAAATTAAAAGACAAACTATGTAAGGAAGAATATTTATTAGCATATTCAGTCTCAGAGATGTGATGTAGCAGGATAAACTGTAATGGGTGGGTCGCTGATCAAAAAAACAACATATGGTGCAGTCTTTTTCACACAAACTTAATACTTTCTTTAGCTCTGAATTCTTTTTGGGTTCTAATAACGGCTTTAATTCTCAATGGTATTTTATTCTTCTTTATAAGGACTATATTTAAGTTCTTTAAAACACTGAATATTTCAGAGATGCACTGAAATAGTAAGCTAAGGCAGATGATTACTTTAAAAAAAAAAAAAAAAAAAAAGAAACATTAACACAAGTTTCATACATCTACATATCCTTCCCTGACTTTTTTTGACTCCAATTCATTGAATTTCTCTCACCTCATGTTATGTATTGGAAAAATTTACAAAGCACAAGCACAACAGAAGAGGTGCCACAGTAATATATACAAGATCAATACAAGCAAATGTAAGTTAGATGACTTGAAAATGCTGTTAAGAGATACTGTGAGGCAATATTTTAATGTACATAATATAAAAGCATAAAATAATATTGACAGACCCATACATCAGCATTTTTTTAATACATTATATATGCCAAATCTTTGCATTTGAACTTTCTTCCATATGACAAGATTTTTGTATTTGATGAATACTCAGTGCTGAGGTTTTTTCAGCTTTTATATTAAAGCCTCCTCCCTTTCCCAAACTTTAATATATGAGAAGTGGAGAGGATTATGGATTGCCTCTTATTTTAATGCTGATTCTGTAAACTACTTAAACGCATAGTAAGCATGTAACTTTATTGAGTTTAATGAGACTACTCATGCATTTTAAGTTAATCATGTGTCTTGCTGTACTGAAGCTGCAGGAAAAAAAACACACAAAAATTTAAGTAGCGGGAATACACAATGTTACAGGACAATAATCACTGTAATTTGCACACACTACCTCTGTGCTCTAGGTTACAACAGCCCTTTGGGCATGTACTGCTCTCACTGCCCTTCTGAAGCAGATTCTCATGCTTTAACCCCAGCCAGCAGTTAGGACCATGCAGCCATTTGCTTGCTCGAACGGAAAAGAGAGAATTGGAAGAGTAAAAGTGAGAAAAGTTGTGGGTTGAGATAAAGACAGTTTAATAGGTAGAGTAAAAGCTGGGCACACAAGCAAAGCAAAACAAGAAATTAATTCTCTGCTTCCCATTGGCAGGCAGGTGTTCAGCCATCTCTAGGGAAGCAGGGCTCCATCATGCATGTCACGGTCACTTGGGAAGACAAACACCATCACTCTGAACGTCCCCCGCTTCCTTCATCTTCCCCCAGCTTATATACCAAGCATGACATCGTATGGCATAGGATACCCCTTTGGTCAGTTGGGGCCAGCTGTCCCAGCTGTGTTGCCTTCCAGCCTACTCACTGGTGGAGTGGTGTGAGGAGCAGAAAAGGCCTTGACTGCTTAGCAACAACCAAAAGCATCAGTGTACTACCAGCACTATTCTCATTCCAAATCCAAAATATAGCACTAGACCAGCTGCTAACAAGAAAGTCCACCCCATCCCAGCCAAAACCAGGTCACAGATGTAGAGGCTGTACGTATTAAAAATACAGGAAATACTTCTCAGTGAAGGAGAATACATCAGTGAGAGAAAGTAAAAGTCCAAGGTACCGAGCAAGTCAGAAAGGCTGTAGACACTTCAGGTGAGTAGCACATGGAGATTCAGGGGTTAATGAGTCAAGGAGTATTCCAGGCCCAGAGCTAGGATGCTTTGGGTGAAGGAGAGAAACTGAGAAGGAACAGAAAGAGGTCTCTTTCCCTTCTCCTCCATTCAGATCTTTCTTCTGATTTAGTTTAAACTAAAGACAGCAATTATAAAGTTTCTAATGAGAGGTTGCAGCAACTTTTCCCTCTGTGGAGGCACTAGACAGTTGCTTCTGTCCCCTCTTCTGGTTACCTTTTTTCATTTGTTACAGCACACATATATGGTAATTTAATTATAAAAGATTCATCCTTCGTGGAAATTTCTGCAGTCAATAGGAACAAAAGTTTTCAGTGTCAGGCAAACAAATACACACATACACTCATCATGTCAGCCTGTTCCTCAAGAAATCAGAATAAAAATGGAGAAGAGATTTCGGTCAATATAAATTAAAGGATACATAATGGAGAATATTTAAAGGGGAGGAGAAATATGTCAGGTAGAATCCATGCTAGCAAGATTAAAGGCAGTAAGAAATTGTTCATTAAGCTTATTAGGAACAAAAGAAATTATAGAGATGACCTAGACCTACTAATAGATCAAGACTGTGAATTTTTTTAAAGAGGCAGAAAAGGTAGACGTCTTTAATAAACCTTTCTGTTCTTTATTTAGTAAAGAACAGAATGAGAAGGAAGACGCACTTTCTAAACCATTAGTAAATGATCTACAGATTTATATATCACATTCAGTCTTTAGGCCTGGACAACTTGCAACCACACAAAAACATTTGATGTTGAGAACCATGAATGTAAAGAAGTTAAATTTTAATAAAACTTGGGAACATCATGAGACTGAAGAATCTTAAAGCTTATGTAATGTTCCAAACACATATATGCAATGGGTAAAGGACAGCATCAGCTTCAAAGTAATTGAGGGAAAGTGACTTAAAAACATATGCTTGAGAACCAGCAAAAGCAGTATAATTGATGCCAGTCAATGAAATTTCATAAGACATTAGGACCTGTTAAACAAACTCAATTTCATTACTTCAAGAGGTTAAAAGTTGAGTCGATAGAAGCAACTGCAAGAAGAAAATACACTTAGACCTCGATACAGCATTCACAAAACATTCTTGTTGAAGAAAATAGAATGACAGTATGTTTTTAATGGACCGAAAATTAAATAGATTGAAAACTAGACAATTAACATAGTTATCAGTGGGAAATCATAGCTGAATAAGAGTGTTTCTAGCAGGACTCCCTTGAGATTGATGTAAGGTCTTCAATGTTTTCACCAGTGATCTAGAAGTAAATATAAAATCACTGCATGTACTCGATATATTTGCAGATGACACAGAGAGGGAGGAGGGTAAGTAATGCAAAGGCAGGCAGCTGTACAGAGCCATCTGGACTACTCGGTAAGCTGGGATCAGCGAAACAGAATCCATTAAATTACAGGCACAAGCAAAGTGATATAGCCTGGAAGCAGGAATACAAGTCATGCAACAGAATTGGAAACTGCATCCTAGAGAATAAAATGTTTGGATGAAATTTAATATGATCCTGGAATGTTTAAGCAAGCTGCCTAGTTACAAGTGTAAGAAGTGATCTTACTCAGACATTTAGGAATGAAGAAGTCCTAGGATACTGCTGGCATTGCTAACAGCTAGGAACAATTTAAAACTATCTAACAACCTTTTAAAACAATTTGGTTATTTTATGTATTAAAGCTAGGCAAATTTGTGCCCAAAGCACATTTTAAGATGTAGACTTTTTCACAAATATTAGCATATTTTATCAGTGAAGCAAGATGTTTTTAAAAAAATGATAACACAAATGGTTTAAATTTTTTATAGGAAATTGCAGTTTTAAAACAAGAATATAAAGTATGTTTTTAGCTAATCATCAAATATTCAAATGATTCATAAGAGCAAAATATATACAAACTAAACCTAAAATAGAAAATATCAAGAAGTACAAATTTAAAAGTGATTAAGAAATTTATATCACTGTCTTTTCCAAAGTAACCATTTACACTGCCTGTGTTACTGTTCACAGGGTAGACACAATGTCTACACACCTACAACACTTAATAAAAATAGCTAGCTTGTGAAAAAATAGACATAAGGATGGAAGATATTCAGAAGCAAACGTGAAAAATATAGTCGCAACTCAGGGTAGAGGTGAAGCATATGAAAATAGTCCCAAAACAGCATGAACAACTCTGAAGTTAAACAATGTACAAGTATATTTGAAATGAAGATCTAGTGGAAATCGGTTTCTTCACAGCTGGACATGTACATAGTTTTTTTCCTCATTGAATGTATTCTTTTATCCAACAGCCCACATTTGAAGTGGGAAAAATAAGAAGCACTTGTGAATGCCTTAATGACAGGTAAAGACAAAGAAACATTAATTTAGCCAAGATGAGGTGGCTCAAAGGAGTCATCTGCCCTGGCAATACTGTCCGTGAGAGAATTGGCTAGTAGTTTGGTCACTTCTGATCAAACCGAGGAAAACTACTGAACTGAACGAAAATAAAGCTGCAAAATAAAAATATAATCCATAATTCACGGAAAATAAACATAAAACAAGTCAATTGTGTTTTATCAGCTGCAAAGACATCATCTCGGTTTTAGGAATAACACCTACACCCCTCACAGCAGAACTAGACAGAGGGTTCAGCAGGCAGCTCAGAGAGTTCAAACTTAGTATAAAAAAAAAAATGTCCAAGCCTTAAAACATCTTTGAGACAAACAAGGAAAATGTTCAGCCAAAAATTTAAAATCAAATCTGAATCTCTTGATCTACCAAAGGAGGAGGGGAAAAAAAGAAAAAGAAAAAGAAGCTGCTTTCAAGCACACAGAAGTAAGATCCACAGCATTAACACAGAGCAGCAGTTCTCAGCAGACAGGTATAACACATTCTTCTCCTGCAACGGAAAAGCTCTTCCAAAACAACATCTTAAATAACTTCTATGTGCTCTCTAAAAGATATAAGTGGAGAGGGAATCTAAGTATATAGAATGCAATGCTGCTATAACACAAAGACAATCAAATTATTCATAAACAGCATTTGCCCTTGAAGACAGTCTCGGGCAAGCACTGTTGCCATCACTGTGACTTCTCTTCCCACATTTCTGCCTTCCCCATTTGACTCAGTAAGTCAAAAAAACATAGCTTATTCCTAGTATAGTAAAGCCACTCTAACAATAAACATCCTAGCAAAGCAAAGGGCAGGAGGGCAGCCAAATCCCCAATAGGATTCTCTCACTCTTTCCCCATTAATCCACACTGAAGAAGTCTGCTCAAAGGAGTGCTGATACTCATGAATAATAAACTCAGTCACATCATCAACATGAGCAAGGAATTTTCCTGAAGGACAGCTGAAAAATGAAAAGAAAAAGCGTATAATAATCTAGACAAGGAATAATCTCTCCAATTCCCTTGTGCATTGAAAAGGAATTCTCAAAACCCATTCACCTTATGGAGGTTAAATGAATTATTACATGGAAACCAAATTCAGGAGATAAACTTGCTCCAAGATTCAAACTGCAAAGATTAAGAGACTACTTCCTATGACCTATAAAATCAAAAGCCATCAATTAAGACAGATGAACACAACATGAACATTAAATATTCTAAACCAAACACGTTGGAAATATATTTAAGGCTTACTCAAGGTATGTTATTGAACTAACTGGCAATTTTTTGTTTGCTGAAGCTTTCAAAAGAAATGAGTAGTGGGAGCAAGACAAGGACACTGCCCTATAGCTCCCCTTATTGTGCACCAAGAAAGAACCATTCAATGGGAGCTGAATGGCAAAAATGTCTTCCAGATGCTCTTCTGAAATATCCAGTGAAAGTTGAGTCCAGGTAGGCCCACAAGCCTTACAATGTTTGTAAATCTCAAAGGGAAAATGGCAACACCAGACCCCTGGAGCAAAGTAATTTAAGGGAGATGTTGACTCAGAAGGTTCAAGACTACGCACATCTAATGCTGAGATAATGATACTAGATAATCCTAAAGAACCAGAAAAATCTCTGGATTTATACATAGGCTCTATGTAGGTAGTAAGATGTCCTTGCTTGTCAAATGCAGATCTATGAAAACTTGTATCCTCCCTTTGCATTTCCTTTAGATTAGGCAGAGTTCATGAATCCTAAAGGATACGAGTACAGTCACCTGAATGACATCTAGAGATTATAAGTAATCTCCAACTTCTTGTATTTCTTTTCCAGGTCAAAGATAAGCCCATGTTAATAAGTCTATCTACATATCTACAGAGGTACCTGGACAGGCTGGATCGATGGGTGAAGGCCAGTGGTATGAAGTCCAACAAGGCGAAGTACCAGGTCCTGCACTTGGGTCACAACAACCCTATGCAGTGCCTAGGTGTCCAAGAAGGCCAGTAGCATCCTGGCTTGTATCAGAAACCATGTGACCAACAGGACTAAGGAAGTGATCATCCCCCTGTACTCAGCACTGGTGAGGCTGCATCTTGAATACTGTGTTGAGTTTTGGGCCCCTCACTACAAGAAAGACGCTGAAGTGCTGGAGCATGTCCAGAGAAGGGCAACAAAGTTAGTGAGGGGTCTAGAGAACAAGTCTTAGGAGGATTGTCTGTGGGAACCGGGATTGTTTAGTCTGGAGAAAAGGAGATTCAGGGAAGACCTTATCACTCTCTACAACTACCTGAAAGGAGGTTGTAGTGAGGTGGGGGTCAGTCTCTTCTCCCAAGTAACAAGTGATAGAGCAAGAGGAAACAGCCTCAAGTTGTGCCAAGGAAGTTGAGATTGAATATTACAAAAAATTTCTCAGAAAGGGTTATCACACATTGGAACAGGCTGCCAAGGGAAGTAGTTGAGTTACCATCCCTGGAGGTATTTAAAAGATGTGTAGATGTGGCACTTAAGGATATGGCTTAGTGGTGCACTTGGCAGTGTTAAGTTTATGGTTGGACTCAATCTTAAAGGTCTTTTACAACTTAAATGATTCTATGATTCTACAATCGCCTGAAGTCATACTGTTATCAAGTCCCATAAGAAGCATTTGGCATACTTAAAAATCCCACACAATTCGGTATGATCATTTCTGGGAAGAACTTTTTCAGATTCTAATATCAGCAGCAATAAATCCTCCGTACTTTCATCAAGGTCTAGACTGCCTTACGTGTAAATTATTACCCAAAACTTATCTAAAATTACATTTTTTTAAGAAAAGTTCCATTTTCTTCCATTGTCTGCAAATGGAAGAAAAAAACAACCCACAAACCCAGCTTGTGAATCAACGCAAAATTAACTTCAAAACAGTAAAACTGCCCTAAAATGACATCATTTATTAGAAGACTGATGAAATGACAGGCTTCCCCATAAAAAGGAATAACTCCTTACTTGGCCAACACAGGAATTATAATTCCGAAGGATACAGTACAACAGAAAAATAGTGTACAGAAATTATTAGCAAAACCCATCAATTTGTCCTTATCAGGCAATAGAGCCTGCACGAACACTAAAATAAGTATATTGCCTTACATAAGGGTCAAAAATCTGTACACAGCAAGTCACTCTTGTCAGTAGTTAAAAGTTGCTGGACAGATATGGTTGATGTGGTTGATCCAATGCCTAAACAAGACTCCACATCACTATCTATTTCAGCATATGCTCCTGCATCACATGATCCATTCCAACTGGGACTGCATCTTTATTTCTTTTTCATATCCCAAGGTGTCTGGAGAAATTTTGCAGGCTACTTGATCTACTTACCTCCTCCCTGTGAGGCTGCATTTCAGCTGTTTTTTTCTTTTATTCATAAGATCCTAGAAATCAAGCTAATGAACTCATATATGAATGTGAAGTTTGTATTAATAAGTTTATCTGTGTAGCAGTTAGCTAACCATATATACCACAACAATCATTCCCAAAGCCAATCAACCATGGATATTAAACGGATTATTAAAAAAAAAAAGTCACAGTGATATTATCTCAGTTATTTAAACCAGTGAAGATGATGGTGGCCTACACTCCAAATATCAACCTTAGAATTTACCATCAAGGGGTTATAAAAGAACACACATTCTGCTTGGAAAACATATTTTAATTGTGCTGGTTGTATATAATATTATGAACCCGTGTAAATGTCACCTGAAAGGATATGAAATTCAATTTTTGCACCATCTGGAATGTACTCCTGATTAAGTTGTTCAGCAATGTGACCGTATCACCTAAACAAACTAATTAACATCAGAATGACACATTCTGCAGTTTTGGTGGCATTTATCTGTGTCCCATTTGTTCCACATAATTTTTTTTCCAGAATGACCTTATGCTCAAATTGAGCCACCAAGCTAGCTGCATGTAAATTCTCCTTCCAAGAGTAAGCATCTATTTCATTAAAACTCATATGATGTACAGATTTACACAGTAGAGTGAAACAGACTGAGTGACAAATTACACTGGTCACGTGAAATCTGGAACATGAAAAAGCAACCACAAAGTCTCTTCAGCTAAAAGAGAAGTCTTTGAGGCTAGTTCATTGTTGAAAATTTTGAATTGGAGGAATGTGCACTGATTTCAATATTGGAGTATTAACAGATTAATACTTTTCTGGTCTTTAATTTGCCTTTTTTTTTTTTTTTTGTAGGAGAGCATGTATTAACTCATCTTCTTAAACACTCTGCAAGTAGCATTCCTTTAGTTTGATTTTCAAATGGCAACCATGAATGTGTAGTTATTCCCTTTTTCGGCTGAGAAATGTAGGTTGGAAATAAAAAGATACTGCATTTTTCCATAGTCTCACCATTATGTATTCACAGTTCACAGCCAATTGTTTTCCAAATTGCCATGGAAACGACCACTGTATTCTAAACAGAAGCTGTCTCATACAGTTTCTGCTCCTGCGTGGACTGATGTCAGCCTAACATAACATCAAAAAATACAGTTTGCAAATACCATTTAAAAACACACCACCAACACACTGAATCTATGATTATTGGTACCTAATACTGGCCAAGGGCAGAGCTATTATTTTTAAGCACTGAAACATTGTTCCTGTTCAATATTACACAGCATAACTTCACAGTAAATTGATTTCCAGGTTTATTGCCAAAGTAATTAAAAATTCAAAAGGTTGCTGTTTGAACAGAACATTATGGGAAAATATTAAATACAATTGAACCTAGAGATTATTTTTCTTTATGGTTAGAGAGCAGCAGGATGGGAGGAGCAACTTGCATAAGGAAGGTCATATTAGAAGTTCATACTTTAGCAAACACATTTCAGTGGAACCTCTATTGTAGGAAAAGGCACAAGAATAACAAAAGTGAGACAACTGGTTCTAAAAACTTGGAGTTTTAAAAAAACAAAATCAAAACAAATCACACCCAGCAAAGCTGTTACTTCTGAAATCTGGTTCAAAGAAAGAGCGAGGGCCAAGGGAATTAAATGGATTATATGACACAAAATTAAAACTTATATTGGGCCTGGTTTTCTTTGCTTTTATCACATAACCACTTAGGTTGGAAGAGACCTTTGAGATCATCAAGTCCAATCATAAACCTAACACTGCCAAAACCACCAGTAAACCCCGTCCCTCAGCACCACATCTATTCATCTTTTAAATACCTCCAGGGACGGTGATTCCACCATCTACCTGGGCAGCCCGTTCCAATATCCTGTTTCCTAATATCCAATGTAAACCTCCCCTGGCACAACTTGAGGCCATTTCCTCTTGTCCTATCACTTGTTATTTGGGAGAAGAGACTGACCCCCACTTCACTACAACCTCCTTTCAGGAAGCTGTAGAGAGTAATAAGGTCTCCCCGCAGCCTCCTTTTCTCTAGACCAAACAACCCCAATTCCCTCAGCCGCTCCTCATAAGACTTGTTCTCCAGACCCCTCACCAGCTTCATTGCCCTTTTCTGGACATGCTCCAACACCTCAATGTCCCTCCTATACTGTGACACGCAAAACTGAACACAGTACTCAAGCTGTGGCCTCACCAGTGCCCAGTACAGGAGCACAATCAGTTCCCTGCTCCTGCTGGTCACATTGTTCTTGATACAGGCCAAGATGCCATTGGCCTTCTTGGCCACCTGGGCACACTGCTGGCTCATGTTCAGATGACTGTCCACCAGGACCCCCAAATCCTTTTCTGCCAGGCAGCTTTCCAACCACTCCTCCCCAAGCCTGTAGCATTGCCTGTGGTTGTTGTGACCAACATAACTAAATTATATTAGTTTAATTATATTTACTTAAACGGTGTTTAATTAGCATTCCTCCTTTTTCCGTGTCAGAGAATATTTTAGAACATTAATTTTAAAACAATTCTTTGAAACCTTCTGGAATATTAAAGTTGGGAAAGGAAGAGGAGGCAAGGGGGTCCAAACCTCAAAGAAATGAAACCAATCTTTTCAGCAGGTTTAATTTCTGCAAGCTTAATTTTATTAGCACATACACTAGGAAGAGATTAGATTTAACTACTGCTATAAAACTAGTAATTTGTAATCTCTAGAAACTGCAGAATGCCTACAGCTACAGCCACTGCTTTAGTGTGATCCATTATGGTGCATATCACAGCTAGTAGCAGCTGATGGCATCAGCTGAAGCAAATGGACATAAAGTAGTGAGGAGAATAAGAAGGTAATGGGTGTGTAGTCTCCTGAAGCCCAGGAGAGATGCTGCCCAAAAGCAACAGATGCGAATCAGAGGCATGTGGGAATCGCTTCTCAGATGAGATAGACATGAATGTATGCACCATGTCCAGCAGCAAAGAATACACTATTATCACTCTCACAATGTCCTCAGTGAAGAATGCGCTGCTGTGAAAGGCAATGATTTGTGTTCAATTAAAAATCCATCAACAGAACAGAAAGCACATGAGTCTTGTCCCTAACAGATGCCTAACATCTATCAGGAGGGAACAGCAATGACAGTGTCACCTCCCACTTGATGTCACACAACTGAACACCAAAATCCCACCTGTGCATGTTCAAGAACTGTTGTCAGCCCACTGGCGTCCCCCATTTTCTGGGTGTCTCTGCACACTCGCTGGGAAGAGACACCAGAGACACCTCAAGTTCCCCAGGTGGAATGCTGCTACCGCCAGCCTTAATAAGACTCTGAGTTGACTGAGGATGAGATTTTGAATCTTCAGCTTGTACTCATTTTCTATTTTTTAACACTCCTACCCTAAACTATCCGTGGACACTAACTTGGATTTTCATATTGACAGAGGCTTATTTCTATAGATGAAAAAAGGCAGGGCAGGAGAATTACCTAGATCATGACACATCAATAGCCTTTTACTTAATTCTTCAAAATATCCACCAATGAGGCTTTGTAAAAGCTGCAGATCCTATTCAGTGCCTTTATTATTAAAAAGCTTCTCCTGACCTCCAACCAAATCTTTGCCACATGCTCAGCAAATTATTTCTTCCCAGAGGATATGAAAAAATCTGATTGCTTTCCTTCACATAAGAAGGACTTACATGTGACTAGATGTACTCTTCCCTACCTTCATCTTAGACTAAGGAAAGTGTTTACCCTCCACCTGCTGATTTTCTGTATAAATTTATTTTTTAAGTATATAACTTATTTTTTCTTCTCCTATGGATGCTGCAAACTTTGTCCACAAGGTGTTTGTAGTGGACTCTGACATAGAGCTAATTATGATGCTAATTACACCAAAAATAATTGTCTTTTCTCACTTATATCAGCACAAGTTAAAATGAGAATCACTGTTTTTCATACTGTTCACCTAAATTAAATCAATGCTTATGCTCTCACTTCACATTAAAAAAAAAAAAGAAAAAACAGAAAAAAAACATAAGCCCCAGCATATACCTTTACATCTCTATTAATTACAAAATAGTATTGGTTTTGAGCTTAACTTACACTGTTTGAGATCATTAGATATAATTGTACAACAATTAAGGATTGACTGACATGCACCAGGTGGAATAAAATGGATTCCAGAAGAAACTAGGATAAAATCCACATGATTAGCCCCTATTCTGATGCATAATATTTTGTTTAGAAAAAAAGTATTATTATTCCCACAGTGTTTAACTAACTAATTTATTAGTCCATTTTGTCCTTGGGCAGAATAAATCATTACTTTTAACTGAGTTATAATCTTATCCTCCAACTACAGATCCATATAAATATTTAGTCTTTTCTATTGTTCTGTCTCCAGCTTAAAGTTGGCTGGGAGCCCTAGAGACTTTGAACTTCCATTGATAAAAGTAAATATTACTAGAAAAAAAAATATGTGAAAGATTGATTTAATAATTAACTTATGCAAAATTTCCTTTGACTTCAGATGAAAGGTTAGTGGAGCTAGTGTCACAGGCACATCAGAGTTCACATTCACCTACATTCAATACCTAAAACTAAGGACCAGATAATAAACATAAGCTGGTTTAGAGGTAGTTTCCTACTGAATATATCAGTGTTTGTCTGGCAAAAAACAACAAGAGTCAGTTGACAGAAACCTCAACCTTGAGAGCTAAACTTAAAATAATCCAAGACGAAGCAAAGTTTATGCTCAGGAAGGATGCTACAGAAAAAACAGGGAGAACAAACAGAGACATCATGGAAAAACAAAAGAGCTCATCACCATTGCCTAACTGCTTAGGCAAGTTGAACAAACAATAGGAAAGGAGTATGCAGTACTGGAGGGTGGCTATACATTTACTGGGGGAAGGCAGTAAAACATGTAAACAAATGGCACTGTAACCCACAATAAAACAAGTCGTAGAAAAATGGTCTATCAAAGAGTATCAGCTGGCAGAATGAATGATAAATATGAACAAACTCAGCTATTTTCATACCGCATCTCAAATACTGGGGGGATACAAATGACAGAAATATTAACAGTGCACACTAAATAGATGAGGTGTCCTTTGTAAAGTAAGAAGTACATAAAAGAACATATTGCTGGGAATGAAGGGCTGCCTTATACAGGTTGTAAATTCTCTTGTCAATATACATACACAACTTCAAAATAACAGCTTTTGGTATTAAATCAGCTAAGAGACAAATCAAACTTAATTTTCAGATGTGCTTAAGAGATATTTTTTTTTGCCTCTTATTCCTTGAGATTTGTCTTTATGTATATATGTTTAAAATTGTCTGTACTCTCAAATGTGACAATTAGAAAAAATTTTCATTTCAAGACATAGAATAAGATCCAAACAACTAATGAACTCATGTATGCATGTAGCAATCTGTCATCCTGCAGTGGAGGATTAGAAGGTCATGTTATAATAGCAGCTTTGTTTCTCTCATATAGAGTGGTTAACACTAAAAATTATGTTTTCAATTTCATAAAAGTAGTAAACGAAAAACACAAGCAAATTTAATTTTTCATTCTGGCATTTTTTTTACTGCTAAAATCAGAAATTAAAAAGAATTTTAAAACCTAAGTTAATACAAAGAGTCATATGTGTATATTTATTTTATTTCTCATCAAATACAATTTCTTAAGCTCTGAAAAAGCATTAAAGTTTTATTCATACACCTGTAACATAAGTGAAAAAAGAGCTTCACTTATACATTGTTTATGAGGCAGTTAGAAAGGAAACCTTTACTACTTACTAGCTTTCTACTGACATGGCCCAGCTGTAGGAGAGTTAGGTTTATTTCCCTTTCACACCCAGGGTGACTTGACTCCATATTATCCTTTTCCCAGGATATTGCTCTAACTACCATACTGTAGTTATTGGGGGATGCTTTCAGAGAAAGCTCTTCTGTGAAGCTTTCCCTCTTTACAAAAAATAATATTATATTAATTGGAGCAGGGTCCAAAACCCAGGTGAATTCCTTGACGACAAGCCTACAGCCATACATACAATCTTCCAGTTCTCAGCTTACCCCTCCCCACCAGCTTCCTCCCCTCAAGTTCACCAGTTTGGCCCTCCAGATTATTAAAAAAACCCCAAACTTTAGAGGGAATGTGAGTACATATGAAATTGCCTTTTTCTTTTTTTTGTCAAATTACTTTAAAACATGAAATGTGTTTTCAACTGAAAATATACTTTCCATGTCACTATTGAAGAAACATCACACTTTTCTGAATGAATGGAAAGGATCAAGTCACATACATCGTGTTTGACACTTGGGAGGGTAGGCAGCAGAAGTTTTCATCACTCCTTATCAAGAAAAAGGTTTAAAGATCTTGGTGTATTAGATCCATAAACTTTAAACTAAATATGAAACTGTTCCCTTAAAGAAAAAAAAAAATCAGTTTACTAGGAAAATTTGAAAATTATATATTAAAGGAAAAAACATTTCCTTCAAACTTTCACAGCAAACAGGTCTAAATTACCTACATCCTTCTTATTCAGATTTTCCATTAACAGCAGTGAAACTTCTTGGTAGAATTCAAACAGAATTTTCACAGGTGATCTTGCTTTCTGACACAAGAAGAAGATCTGAGCAAAATTGCAGTGGTAAGGGTTTTATTAGGACATTTGAAAAGTCTGTCCACATTGTAGGTATACTCCATGTGAAGAGATTGAATTAAAATTACCATTGCACCAAGCTATATTTTCTGATAGCATTCATAATTGAAGACCTAATAAATTCACAGGACTCCAAGCAACAACTAACTCTGATTCTGGTCAGAGCAAATATAAACATGATAGTACTTAAAAACAAGCCAACAGAAGTCAGCTGCCAGACAGCACCATCATTTTCCCCGATAATGTGTCAACAGACGTTAAAATCATTCTGCATTCATTTCAGAAACAAAACTTTTTTTTCAAATGGAAAAATAGAACAAGAGCAAGAAAAAAAGTGAATATTCCTTGCCAAGATTTCAATGGTGAGAAAATAGCCATCCTTGAAAAGTTGCTGATGACATTTGATTTCCCAACCACACTAACGTACCTGTCTATCATGCCTGACAACACAGGAATGTATTAATGGAAAGCAATGATGGAATTTTTAAGCTAGCACATTGGGTAAAATGTGGCTCTCAGCTAAGTCAGTGTCAAATACCCATCAATTTGTAAATACCCAGTATTTTGTTCATGTGGTACAAAAAGACCTCAGTCTCTTAAGGATCTCATCATCTCTAGCACAGTTTTCAGAAACAGTATTAAGTGAACCCCAAATTCCACAGTTTATTGAACAAAATTTTTGATTCTATCATTACTAGCTTGGTCCCAATACTGGTGCCTTTGATGTAACGTATACAAGAGCAGTTAAGTTCCATGGAAATAATTTTGTGTCTATCACCTTGGTGAGAAATTGCTTTTTAAATGTTGTAATTATAAACCACAAGATAAAAATTCCACCAAAATTCTGAGATCGAGCAAAGTATAAACCAATAAAAGGGATTTTTCTCAACTGCTGAGTTTCTATTTCTCTGCATTGTGATTTGCCATATAAGTTAATTAAGAAGACCTAAAAGTGAAACAACTGTGAAACTGGAAGATACAAGATTTCAGTTCACACCTGCTGGTTTATAATCCCCTTACACAAAGAATGAGATCAGAATCCTTTGCAATCAACAGAAGGACAACCCAAATTTTCACAAACTAAGGGGTCAGACTAAAAGTTTTGCTTCACTTCCAAGGCACTTAGATAAAAACACTGGTGATCTATAAAAATATAATAGGCACTATAAAAACAGTCATAACCCAACTGGTTGAAAAAATACAAACTCTATGTATCATGAAAATGAACAATTACTTTGGGCAGTCATCACTTTCATGTGTTGCTCTTCTGTTCATCTAATAGATTTTTAAGTCAGAACATAGCAATACAATAATTTATTTTGATTGTCTATGAAGTGCACTAATTTCCTCATTAAGCCTATGACTCCTGGTGAACTACATCATATTTGGAGAAAAACTGTTGTAACTTTTCATTATGAAATTTTATCACCAAAGGAATCTATCACTGAAAGCTTCCATTTTAATGGAATTTTTACTGAGTAAATTAAATTTTATTTCTTCTTAAATCGGTTTCATTGGTTTTCTATTTGTTGTCAGCCAAAAGTTAGGTGTTTTAATGCTGAATCCAAAGAAGTATGTAACTCATAAGTGTTCCCACATGAACTGAGTGGAGCTCACAGTTCTCTAAAAGCATTGCATGAATTGAGAGTGATGTAGTTCATATCACTAAATCTACAACCAGTACTGGGGACATTTATTCTATTAATAATACCGGGATCAGTAGGTGCTATGGGCATATTGTGCCTGGAATTGTTGAAGTATGAATGTGGTAAACAAAGATCAATATCATTTATGTCCAACAGGAACATCAAAACCAGCACACATTGTATGGAACTCACTGTAGACACTACGCTAAATATAACCTATGTTAACATAAGTGCTACCTTGTACGAATACAACATGTATCTCAATACTCCCAGCAAACACATCTGCCCTAATCAAAGGTTTAAATGAGGGATCAGTGACCTAGAGCATTGAGTATCATGTAAAGGAAAGTTTTATTCAGATGTGAAAAGAGCCATTATTTGCCATTTGTTCCTTTTTATTTTTTTATTTTTTTTTACAAAAAATTAACATTCCCACCATGAGATCAATTTGCTCAACAAGTTATTACATTAACCTTCTTAGTAGTTTTCTTTAGCTGCTTTCAAAGTAATCTTGGAAATTCAGATACATTTTTCACACACACTTGAAATTTCAACCAAAATGACATTGTTGGCTTTTCAACAATCAGAAAGAACCTCAGATTTTCCACTGAATGGCATTTTTATTCCCCTCCCCCTCCCCAAATGGTACTTCAGAAGGCAACTGTAATTCAGATTCATTGCATTTATGTACTTCAAACCCATGACTATTTACTTTCAGAGACAAGTTCAAACACTGAGTTCTCGTTGGAAGGGAACTCCGAAGATCAAATTGTATGTTCAAACAACTGCATTTTTCCTCTATGGTTCCAGCCTTCTAAAATCTGAGAGTCCTGCTGTTAAAACACCCTCCCATAAACCTGAAGAAGGATAAGTGACCTACCTTTGAAAGTCCGCCTACTTCCAAATAGAAGCAGATAATGAAAACATTCCAGGTGACCCACAGGGCAGTCCACACCGTGTACTAAACACAAAGCCGGATGAAAGCAAAAAGACAGAAAAATAAAACGTGAAGATGAAAGAGGACTTTATACTGAGCAGATCAATAATAAAAAACCTGGTATCAGTAAGATTTGTTCTTCTGGGAACAGACAAGCACAGCGAGTTCAGAAAAGGAGTTTTCCTGCAGAAGTCCCCTAAGAACCACAGGAAATTACAAATCCAATATTCATTGCTGCTCTAAATACATACCAATAAAACAGATTTATTCTTTACAGTGTTACTCTAGCCTACTGATGCCAATTAAGTCCAAAATGCTGACTTAAACACCATTTTAGGGGCAACTGTGAATTGTTTGTAAATAACGATTTAGCTCTGCTAACGGAGATTGCAGAATAGCACAGTAATTTAAATAAGCAAGTATTATTAAAATAATATTTATTATGAAGAAAGGCACCACAAAAAACACCATCAAATAAAACAGATCTATTGATCTAGTATTTGGATATTTTTCAGAAACAAACAGGTAAATGCTAGATCTGACCTCTTAAGGGTCTTTCAGTAAAAGGTATTTTAATTACATTAAAAATAGCTCACTACTCCATCCCTTGTGGCCATGAACCCAGTCCTACAATGCATCCTTAACAAACAAACAAATCCATATCTCTTCTGGGTTCTCTAGTGTCCTACCCTAGTGCAAGACTTGAACTCATAGTCCACCCAAGGCACGAATGGGAGATCAATTTGTCTACCCTAAACCATCTTTCCTATTTTAATTGTCAGCATAACTGACTGTTTCTTTACAGATGCAGCGTTTACCTATATACAGCTGTAAACTGTGCCCAGTTTATGATCCAAGCAAGACACTTCAGACTCATTTCTGTCTGATGGGCGCACTCAGCCTCGCTGGATCTACACCCACCTGAAAAACGCACTGGGCAGCAGCACCCCCACTTCACGTTTACGTCCTTAAAACCTTCACAATGGAGAACTGCTGCTAAGTGCCTTTGCAAGTCTAATTAGCTGTGATTAAGTGAGGCTAATATGCTATTGTTTTGCTTCAATATACTCAGTAAAGCTCAACACCCTAATCTACAATATGCTGGATCCCATTTCCATCGCACAGGTTTTGTCAGTTTGGCTTTCTTAGGCAGTTCTGGGTGATGTTACCCTCTTCCTTCCCCTCCCTGTGATGCGTAATGAAAGGTTCAGGTGAAGAGGATAGAATTTTCCCCAGCTTTGATTAGCCCCACATGCATACAGTGGTTTCTGTACACCAAATGCATTACTTATGAGTTACTTAGGCAGTTTGGGGATGGGTATGGTGTAAGGAGTAGGTCACTAACAAACAAAATGAGAGTAACACTCCTGGGCTGTTTCTTCTGGCTTACAGAGAAAGGCAGTGTGGCAACTGAAGGCTGGGCTATTATAAAATAGACAAAGCTGCTATGGTCTGTGAGCAGTACAAGGTCTGTTCCAGTCATAAGATTAACTTAAAAGAGGATATCACATTTTACCACATTTGCTGACTCTGTCGTAACCCATCAGAAGCTCCTGATTTTCCAGCGTATGTCCTCAGAACATGAGGTGCAGAGTGTTCAAAATTAATGAACACCTAATGTAAGTCCAGCTGCTCGTAAAAAGCAGATTTCAGACTATTCAGGAGAATTCCTCTTTTTAAGAAAGAATTTTTTTACCTGTCCATGACTGAAATCTGTCATTGCAATAACGGGAAGCCTACTTGATCTGCCAGGCCAAGCCAAATCGATAATTAGTACTGTATAATATTTAAAAGCAAGAAAGTTATTGTCCGAATTTGAAAACACATATTTTTGGCTTTTTTCCTTGTATAGCGTCATAGATAGTTAAGGAAGATTACATTAAAAGAAAAGTTTTAAGACAGCAAAAGCAAGAAGGTAAAATTGGGAAATGTCAGGATTCTGGTTATATATGCCATCTTAATTTTTCTCTTTTGTGGCTATGCAATACAATGTAAACATTAATTAAATCACCATAAGTATATTTTTATTATAAAAGACCCTACCTTCCTTAATACATTTTATGAACAGCTAACTCGATACTTCATTTCTCTTTGTCTCTCAGACCCTGCTCTGAGGACAGAATATTAATTTCCTCATGAGGTTTTCTAAGATGCTCATCGTTGTAACGTCTGAGCTCTGCTCAAACATTAACTAATTTATTTTATGTTATAAGGGAATGATACAGCTCTCAGAATGCAAATTATGTTCTGATACACGCAGAGATTACATTCAGAAGTATTCATACATTATAGGCATCCAACTTGAGATGCTTAAGGCTTCATTTTTCAGAACACTTGGGGGTATACAGCGCTTTATAAGCTCGGTGTTCAGCTCCCTGTGGCTGAGCATTCAGCACTTGTGCAAATGAGACCACAAGGTCTCAAAAAAAGAACCCAGAATGCAAGGGGAAAACAAAGCACATGGGAAATTCGGTTTAAGTGACGCGCTTTGTATCAAAAAAGGTTTTGGTGGTTGGGAGCAGAGATAAAACTCAGCTAACCAGCACAGCCTTCACAACAAAAGCAATCCTTTTAGTCTTGCTGTCACGTGTCTCATTCTTCCCATGCCTTCTGTTTTCTGCAAACCAAGTTTCTAGTCTACAGCTGCAATCACCAGAAAAAAAAACAAACAAATATCTGTTCTTTCTGTTGCAACTGAGGGGTTTTCTGCAACTAGAAAATTTTGCAACTAGAAAATGGCAACTAGAAAAAAATTTATGTCCATCCAAACAGCTCAAAATGGCAAATTTATAAAAGGATCACGTTAAGATTGCACAGTAGTGTTTTAATAAAAGCTCTTAATTGTTGAGTGTTTCTTCCTGAAAAATTTGTAACACCTTCTCAACGTTATGTGTATGCAGGTAAATCTATATGCATATATCTCCAAGGTTTAAAACAAAAATTGTAACAATATTCCATTATGTGGCATCACACTTAACACCTGCTTGGATCGTTAAGAGAGGTGTAACTTTTAGATCCACCGTGAACACCTTTCCTTTCTGCCAGCAGAGGAACTGCCTTCAGTCCTGGGTGGTTGTCTTCTGTGTGAAGGGGAGGGTTCACAGTGGTTAGGGTCTGAAACATCAGGTCCACGCTGATCTTCGGGGTTCATTTCCCTCCCAAGGTACCTCACCTAACCTGTTTCATGACCTGATCCGCAACTGAACCTCTCCTACCCTGTGTCCCGAACACCACCTTGATGGTCCTGCTGTGTCTGCTTTCTCTTCCCTCCCCACACCCAAGGATTCCTGCCCCAGTTCTTTGGTCAGCCAAATTCACTCCCGCCCCCCCCAGCTCAGCTGGTCTCATGCTCAGCATCACCACCCTCACCATATCTGGCATGAAGAAGGAATTTTCCATGCAGGTTGAATTAATAAGAGTTGGGGCTTTTTTAAATTTTATAGCCCATATCATGCACTACTTAAAAATCACCTGGTCATTTTTGCCTATTAGATGCCTTCTGCTGGAAGGACCTAGTACACTGGTAATGATCTTTGCTGATTTCTCCCTGTGATGCACTATAAACTTTCTTGCTTTTGGTCTTTTGCACTAAGGATTATATACTGTGTGGTGTCTGGAAGCATATAGAGACTTGTAAGTTATGTGGAGAGTAATCCCTAAACCTTACAGGTTAAGTATCTATTAAATTACTGTCCAGCCCAGTAGATTCCTTTCAGATTCCCTTTCTTAATGCCAGCCTCTCTACAACAGTGATATTTCTATACCTTTTTTGACTCTACAGGTCATATTGAAAGCGATGCAGAAATACCTTTCATATAGCAGTGAAATACAACTGATTCTAGAGCTAAATCATTGGTATTAGAAGGATACAATGTCACAAAAAGAAAAGGTTAAGGAAAAATGCAAAGGCTGGCTTCTTAAACTGAAAGTTAAGAGAGAAAAAGGAAATTTCTAGGTTTGAATATTGCAAGCATTGTAGGATAAGTTTAGCTTTCATGAATAAACTATCTCAAGTGTATACTTAATCTGAAGGGCAACACCTCCTCTGACAGTGTCTTGGCATTAAGGGAAACAAATGTTGGCTCAGAGATACTTCAAGGGAAAGGCAGCAACTACTGAGTCATCAGATTGGCCCCCTGTAATCCCCGGCTGTGCCTCCGAGGCATCAGTATTTACAGAGCCCTGCTTACTCGTATTTGTGAAAGATGACAAGGAAAGTGGCATGAATCAACATCATGGAACACTAACAGCTCAGGACTTAACAGGAAGGATATTCAAGGAGTAATTTTGGATGCCTAAATATTTCACATGTGTTTTGAAACTACAAGAGTGTTTGTACAGCATTTGGTTGAATACTGCGTAAAGTATCCTCTACAGCATTTCTTCTGCCTTTTTTTTTTTTTTAAAGAAACTGTCTCAGCTTTTCAGGTGTACACATTGCCTATATATCATATTATTTAAGGGAATAAGTTAAGGCAAGCAAAGCAGAGATTTCCCCCTTATATTCCCCCTATTTAAGTGTGTTATTTTAATCTCTCACTGTTCATTAATACATTTATGTTCAGCTTTGGGCCAGGTTTGTGAAATCTTAGCTATATGACTCATCGTTCAGAAGGCTTTTGAAGTCCCATATCAGAAGCAGAAGAGGGAAAAAAACCCCCAACTTTAACAAGTATTCTGTCATCATTTTTAATCAATTTTAACAGCCTGAAAGCCTTGCTGGTGATAGCAAGTTCTATCAAGAAAGGAAAAGGACGCACAGGAAAATGGATCACAGCAGAACTCTGGAGCTGTGTGACAGGTGTCTTACAGTGTATTTAGAACTAAAATTTAGCTTTTTTTTTTCTTCGCAAATGTTTGAGTAAGTTTCAAATGAGCTAATAGGGGAAAATTAGGAATCCGCTCTGCACTTTTATATCCCCTGAGAACTTTGCACTGATTTATTTCAGCCACAAAATATTCAAGTAATGAAAATAGCACATCTGCTTAGTGACAGGACACATTGTTCACAAAAATGGATTTAAATTTGAAATTAATACAAAAAGTATTAGAAATAATTATTGGATTTAAACTAATTAGGACACTTGGCATTAATGCAGTTGCTCCCTCTCTCTCTCTCTCTCTCTCTTTGTCCGCTAAGCTGTGAGGACTCAGAATTTTACCTATAAGCAAGTGAAATTACAGATTTATTTCAGAATCACCATCCTTATAGTCCTATATCTGAAGGGTAGCCAGCTGTTTTTGTGTTCATTCAGCTTATGTTGCAGCCTTTATTGAGCTACATGGCTCTAGGTACCTGCATCAAAAGCCTGCTCAGTTGTGTCTGCAGAACTAGTCTCATATTTGGCTGCAGTATAGATGTGCTTTAAGTTATGGCCCTGCATGTAACACATTTGTTCACTTTCTTTCATGTTCCTCCTGTATGTTAATTTTTGAGGGGACAGAACATGACATATGCAGCGTAGGATGGCAAAGTGAAGGCTTTTCTGTAACTTCTCTTGTTAGGGAAACCTTCAGGCACATCCTTCATTGCACCGAAGAAAGATTAAAGACCTTCTCTTGAGGTCAAACCAAGGACCTTAGAGCTTAAGTCAAGATCCCTATGAGAATATGATAGAATATCATGGGGACAATATGCGCCACATGCACCAAATCAATTTTGTGTAGACAGTTTACAGAAATACACTGTTGTATCTGACTTAATTCTCTCTTTACTTCAATTTTTTATATCCTGATGGGATCATATGCACCAGCAAAGCTGGTATCCAGGGAAGTCTTAAGGAAAAGACAATGGATGCTAAACATACTCTTCCTGAAGTATCTGATTACTTTTCCGGTTAAACTGGATTTATCTTAATCTTAGCCAGAGGCTTCAGCAATCAGAGTATATAAAAGCATGACAACATAATTTTTTGACAAAGCCACAGAACCAAATTCTCACTTTATTGTGAAACACCAACCACTAACATACCCAGGGACTTAGATATGGCTGAGGCTGCAGATATGGACTTCGAAGTCCATGAAGTTCTCAATGAATTTGGAGCCCAATTCGCTACTCAGAGCCCGAGTAAGAATCTCTCTGTATATTGTATTTAAATAATACTGAAATTCAGGTTTCTACTCAGGAGTTGCATTAAACAGACTTTATAGTTGAAGACAGCAGTAAAAGTTTACCACTGTAACAGGTGGAACAGGATTTTATATGGTTTCAGCAGGGAGGCAGCCTATGTCCTCTGGTGCCTCTGGATTCCCTTTTGCCTTAGTGAAGACAGCCTGGAGCTGGCACTGGTAGGGGTCTTCGCTGTCCATACCACTGACCACTCTAGGGCTTCTACCACTGACTACTCTGGGACTTCTGAGGACAGCTGGCAAAGCCCAGCAGTGGTTGGGGGAGCCCTAGGAAGCACAGCTTCTGGGGAGCATGTGTTATTGGAAGAATCTCAAACTACAGCTCAACGAGCACTTTAAGCTGGTGTAACCCTGTACCACTACAGAAAGACTCCATGCACTTTTCCCATGGCTACTTGTTCCTGTTTACCCTCTCACACCTTCTCCCTTCTACTGGAAGAAGCCTAATAGTGAAGCAGGTCAGAAAGCTGGCTGGCACTTAAATTAACACTGGAAAAGAAAATGGTTGCTTTTCAGATGGATCTGTTCTGGTTTGATAGTTTATCAAGTGGCTGAACTGACGCTTGCGCTGGTGCAAAGGAAGGAACAGCACAGGGACTGAAGGTAGCAGCTGAGCAAAGGGAGGCTTATTGCTTATGCTGGCTTGAGGTATCCACTGAATTCAGCCTGAGGGTGAAGTTAGACAACAGGTTGAACTGACACATTTGTAGCTTGCAACAAGGGAAATCTTGCATCTCCTCCTACCCCTGCTGCCTCCACACTGCTGTTCACGACTGCACAGCCCCAATCCCTGCCTTATGCTGGCCCTGGAACTCATTTGGAACCTCGTAGACTGGATTCAGCTCACCAACCTAGCAAAAAACTCTCCACTTTTTTCCTAGGTTGGTTTTCTGACAGCTTAGTAGTGGAACTGGCTTACAGAAGAGTCCCGTTAACTGCTGCCAGAATTGGTGGAGAGGGTTCAGAGAAGTATGCAGGCAGGGAGAAGAACAGTGGGAATAGGGAGGCACGCAAGCCACCCCTTTCTGCTGATTTTGAGCTGTAAGGCTGGTTCCAGACAGCTTTTGTACTTTCATCCTTCAGATTGTAGAATTTGCCTCAAACTATTCCTACTTCACTGGGAAACTTACATTAGTAGAGATAGAAGCTGCTCTGAAGTCTTGATCTTCCCAAGTAGTGAATATTTGCACCTAATATAGCTTGAGCTCTTAAATATATGCTTAAATTTAAATCAGAGTGTGAGTTCAGTAAAATCGGAAGATTAAGTATCTTTTTGAGGTGTTTCTTTATGAGTTTTCTACCTCTACTTTGAAACAACTTTAATATAGTCTAAAATGTTCATTTACATTGCAAAAGATATAGAAACGTTCAACATCTGTTGTGTTTCATTTGAAAACTAAGGCAGTACTGAACCTGAGGGGCAAGACATTTTGTGGTGTTGCACTTCAGACACAAATTTCCTACGTAATTTTAGATACTTACCCTCATTTGCTTCACATGTCTTATGTATAAAATGGAGAACATGAAGCAGAAAAGTGGGTCATCAAGATACGGCTGTATACACACTGCTGCCCAATTCTCCAAACACAGGTAACAGACAGAAGTGCTATTATTTACATCAATCCATTTACAATTACTTAGAGGCTGCTTGTGAAGCTTAGCTAATGTGAGTATAAGGAATCCTGGGTGCATTTTTTGTTCACTTTTTCTTTTAAGACATGACAAAGAATTACAGGATTCCAGGCTTGACTAGAAAAGGTGATGCTTTTAAAGTATTTGTTTAATGAGTTTTCTTCAGTAGACATTTATTTCAGTCTTTTGTGAAGAAAAAAAAAACAACTTTAGCCTCTTAAAATCCATTACTGACAACACAACTGAAATGTTCCAGATACAGACACTGCCAGGTAAAGACATAATATTCCTCCATTCAGGAGAGACTGTGTGGGAGGCAAAGGGATATTTTTTGTTAGCCATTTCCTTCATAGTTTCAAAAGTTTTCTTTTGTTCCTGGCTGTGTTGAGAACATGGGAGAAAAATTTGTGAAGTGTCAAGTTACAAGCATCAGATACAATTTACAACAATTTAGGGTCAAGACTGTAAATACAGGTCCTGGCAAAGTTAAATATAAGTGAGAAGGAGATTTCTTTGGAACCCATGGGTCACAGGACCAAATGAGTTTCTACAATCCTTGCTTCTCCCTGTTTAAGAATAAGATATAGCTAAATATAACCTATTACAAATATTTTTTTTAAATGGGCATTGATTCTGCTTATCTATTGCAAAGAGAACAACAATTTGTATTTCTTTTCTTCATTTATGCATAGTCTAATTGTAGAAATTCCTGTGAGCCATCAAGGTAGTTCATTCTTCAAAGAATCTTACTAAGAACTTTTATCACGATCATATTTTCCATAGCACTTCCTCTAGGTTACTCATTCTTAATAGCTTCCAAAATCTCAGAAATGCCACTCGGTAGTCCTAAATTTGCAAAAAGACATGGAGACCTCTTAAGTTTCTGCAGAAATACCAGCTGATGTTTTGAGGCCAAGAAAATGCTAATCTGTAATGTGACAGGTTTTAACATGAATTGCAAAAAATAATAGATAATAAATGAGACTTACCACGACTATATATCGAGGCCTAAACTGGATGGTTCCAAACAAACCCAAAATGACAACTATTATTTGTAGGAAATTGCCAAGGATAGGAGCCCATTGGAAACCAAGGAAGTCAAAGATCTGTCTCTCTAATGTTGCCAGCTGTAAGAAAAAACATAAACAGAACATCCATGTTTTAATTATGGGTGAGACAGAACACTTGACATTTTGTTATTTGCATCAGGCTTCACCACGCAGAAGTACAGCAAAATTATGAAACTATGACTCCTGGGTGTAGGCTTTGTCAGTGTTTCAGTACACTGGTATGTGAAGGTAGCCAGTACTCAGCATACAGTTCTCCTGATGAAAAATCACTTGGAAAAACTTTTAAAAAATGCTTTTAAAACCCTCATATAATATAAACCAACCAAACACAGACAAGTTTTATTCTGTTCTTGAATGCTGGAAACTCTTAGGTTTGACAATATTTATTTAAATACAGAATTAACCTTAAACAGAAGTTCACCTAGATTGAGCAAAGTCATGGGAACCTTGTTATTGTTAATGAAGTATCATCATGCTCCCTCCCTTCCCCATGTCTTTGTTTTCTTAGATTTAGTCTCAACTAGACCTGACTGCAAGTTCCTCAATGTATTCCTGAAGGAGCAAGATTTGGGCCAAAAAAGGCAGAGCAGGCTCAGAGGAGACCCAGAGGCAGCTATTGGGTATGTTCCCGGGAGTTCCCTGATGCAGGACTTAAGGAAGACTGCTGGGACCTCCTTGCTACCTGAGGCACAGAGGCAGGCTTATAGACTGAAAGACTGTAGAAAGTGTTGGAAGATGCAAGAAGAGTAAGCTGCTTCAAAACCAGCAGCCAAATGAGCAATCTGCACTTTGCCAAAAGCTGTTAGGTTACTTTAGACAAGCACAATCAGAAAGACATAGTGTCAGCCTAATGGCTCTCTTTCCACTACCTTCATGGTATTTTGAGGGTCGTTTAGCTGGGTATGGAAATGGAGGAAGCTAAGAAGCATCAACCTTCAACCTTGCATCAGCATGTGGTTTTTAGGTATTTCTGCATTTCTGGATGTTAAGCAAAAGAGAAAAAAAAAGAGCCAGAGTAAAAGTCTTCCGCAAGCACCTGTTCAAGTTTAAACTTGGTTCAATATTTCTCCGGACACAGAAAGACATTTTTGAGCAGCTAAACAGAATCCTACTGAGAAACAACTGAGTTTCTGAGCTTGCCACAATTTATTACACATCTACTTGATTTTACTACATTGTTACAAACCCTAAAATTTACTGAAATATGCACTTAAAATATTTATAACTGAGACAGATGGAGTAAGCATGGCCCTGTGAATACCAACCAAAGTATTATCATATGTGGGTATTTCATATAAAACTTTTCATTTTGTGCATTATGGCTAGACTCAATCCTCACCTACAAGATGGGGTTAAGCGTCACTGAGAGCAGAATCCATCTCTTCTATACAAAAATCTTTCTTTACACCAGTCATGAAAACCACATTCTCTATGTGGTGGTTAATAAATACAATAAATCTAAACAATTAAATGAACAAAGGTTCAATCATCAAGTTGGTGCAGCTGTGCTGCAATGAGTGAAGTTACGCTGACTTTTATCAGCTAAACATGTGGCCCAGCATATATAAATGGAAAATTATCATACAGCAGACAATGCTAAAATTATATTATCCTCTCGGACGTGTGAGATGTTCCTAACTTAACAGAAATTGTGTTGTTCTTTTTGTGCTGTAGGTAAGTGAGAATCTCAGGGGGAACACCACTCCCATGTGAGTGAAGCTGTTGGCTCATGTGGCACTAGCTACCTACCTTGCTTTTGTCACACTCTGCCCTCTTTTCTTTTAACTCATTGTCCTATACCATCTGGATCAATAATTAGTTTTCTTCCTTAGATATGGAGAAGAACTACAGAAGTTAATCACCAAATCCAGAAAACGACATATTTACATGGACCTCAGATGGAATTTTAGTGCCTAATGATGTGGCTGTCACCTTCCTGGGAGTATACGGACATCCTAACTGGTACAAAACAACAGTGACCCCAATGTCATTCTTGTAAGCTCTTCACCTTCTAGTAGACTCGTAAGCATCACAATAATGGCCCCAGGGACACCTCAGAATTGCTTGCTTTTTCAAGCATTCTCTAAAGCATTCCCTCAGGCAATTCAAGTGACCACACATTTGGGAATACCGCTGTCTGTAGCTTCCCTAAACTACAGGATACATCACACAGTACAGTACCGTATGAAGGTGCCCCAAATCCCATGTGTGAGATGGCAGAGAGTTTCAAAACTCTTTGCTACAGGCAGAATTCACAGTTTATGGTATTAGCAACAACGTACCGAGACTCCTGTCCTGTATCACGTAGGGAGATGTTTATGACACCCATGACCAGAGCAAGAGCCTGTTTCATTCCATCACTACAAGTGATCTTCCAGGGTCAGCAAGGCACCTAAATAATTCCCAGAACACCATTTTTCAGAGACAACGCGTCTTCTTCCTGGAGCACTGACATTACCAAGTGAGCAGAGGATGGAGTTGCCAAATCATATTAGGATCTGTTTGTCAGCCACATCTTCCCTGACATTCATTGACACTCGTACGTAGCCTGCCTTCACCTGCACCAATAAATTCGGTGTGTCCTGTAATGCTCTTAGCACTGAAGGCAGCTGTATTGGGACAGCCTCCAGTGATGCATCCTTGACTCTGAAACAGGGCAGCTGTGTGCAAACTACATACCTACCTACTCAGAATGGTTCCTGGGCATGGGTGAACTGTCTGGGAAGACTGCTGGTCATAACGAGCCCAGTTAACATGGTGGAGGACTCTTAACAGCTCACTACCACCCACAATGGCATGCCACTGTCTGGCTTCTTCCCCAGGCACATGTGAATTTGCTGGTGTAGAGGGCACAGGGCTTGGCCAGAGTATGTATGGAGGAAATTTGTTCACACAAATGGTGCACTGCAAGAGACGGCTGCCTTACTCTCTTAGGTGTTTCTTATAGTGTTGAACCACCTAGAACTATTTGAAAGACAAAAGCCTGCAGCACAGATACAAATGAAATTGCTTAGTATGTGTCCCTTCTTAAACTGGTCCTCAGGAGCAATTTTCAGAGCCACGTAGATCAGCACCTTAAATGCCTGAAAGACATAGTACTGCAACGCCAATGAACACAGCCACTACGCTTTGCCAACAGACTGATGTTAACAGGCTTGGTACTCAGCTCATGCTTAAACTGTATCAGACACAAAGTTTGCCTCCACGTGTACCTCCTTGATATCTGCCAAGCAAGCTCTGAGCATGTCTAGCAGGATTGGGCTCCCACAAAATAACACAGTGGCCACAAGTATCTTCCCAAATATGGTTATAGAAATGTGTATATGCACCACAGGTAGACATACACATATAAAAAATAATTGGTCTTTTTATGGAGTACTGTGGTAAAGGCACCCACCACAAACACAGAGAAATAAGGTTCAGTTTCCTCCCCTGCTGCCTACCAAGGTATCCTTTCCTCTCCTCCCATGCCCAATCTATTAGGATACTAAGGGGGAGAGCTTCTCCTTGAACCTGTGCCACTGGGCAAAAAATACAAATTTGTATTTAGTGAGTCAAAAAGAAAGCACAAGCAGAAACATGATCTACAGCCTAATGCTTATGGCACTTATCCAGGATTGGGAGAGTTGCTCATATTTCTTGCCTGCAGGGCTTGCTCTTTATTTTTATATACAGTGACAGCATGTAAAACACCAAAGGAGTCCTGAGAGCAGGACGCCAAACATACAGCACCATTCCTTCCCCACTAACAAGTGCTTTCACCGTTGGGCTATGCAGTGAGACTTTCCTGTGCAGGAAAGTCTCATTTATTTTGCTCTTGTCGCCAACACAGAATAATTTGTCTCATCCCTAAAGCCCACAGAATACATTAGTGGGGGGAAAAAAAATCTAAGAAAGAGGTAGGAGATGTTTATCCTGCTCATATTACTACTCTCTTCTAAATTATAAAACCTTCTTACAGACAGGGCAGATGATAGAAGTTAAAAAAATAATAATTCATTATAACGGCAGAGGAAACATATTAACTTCCGGTTTCTTTATATCATGAGCAATATACACTAAATAGAGATAACACACAACTGCTGCTGTTCTTATGTCTAGCATTTCAGCCAAGAGAATCCCCAAGCAGAGGTGAAGACCACAGACTTTGTAGCTTGGTGCAAATGAATCAGTCCCTAACCCAGTCTGTGGTTTAGATAATTAATTTACTACACAGATATCAAGAGAATAAAGGGAGGGAAACAGGTAGCTGTGCACAGTTACAGACATCTGTTTTTACATAGATGTCAAGAGTCAGCACTATCTGTTCACACAGGTGCAAAATCTCAGTAGCCACAAGTGGCCACCAGAGTATCCTATGCCACATTGTGCAGTTGGAAAGGAGCAGACACTGTGACAGACCATTCCACTTGGAGTTATGTGCATGTGCATGCTTTGAAATGTTTCACCAAAACCATTTTGATGAGAAAGAGGCTATTTTTCTCAATGAGAAATTTTCCCAAGAGAAATTCTGCTTTCATCACCATTTTCAGATTCTTCTGAAAACAACCAAAAAACCTCAACCCTGAGGGCAAGGCAGAGGATCCCAAAATTAGCTGGCTCAACTTCTCCCGTTGCTAGAAGACAGATATCAACTTAGTAGGGCAGAGGAGCTAGAAATTTGAATAATGGGGTATGCTTGATGTGACTGAGGTTCTCTGAGGGTTTACTGTCATACCACTTTCCTAACAAGCACATGTTGGGAGAGGTTGGCACCTCCACTACCCGTGGTAGTACTTGATGCTGTTATTTAATGATTAACATAAAAGTGTTATTTTGGAATAATGAAACCCAAACCTTTCTTGCAAATAGAAGAGGGTTTCAGTTTTAGCAAATTATATACTGGGGATCTGTTTTTAGCAAAACCCATGTCAAGTTGTGTGAAAAATTTCCATGAGAGCTTATAAAAATCTATCAAAGTTGATAGGAAATAACATTTTCTTATCATAACAAGACTTGGAAAAGGAGACATAATATTTCCTATTACTGCTGCCAAGGGAGCGCTTTATTATTTAGTCATCAGCAGCACCGACAATCTTATAATGTAAAGTGCACAACTCGGGAGACTAGGACTAGCAGTAAAACGCTCTAGCGGGACTGTATCAGATGACTTAATGAAGATGTTCCACATTTGTCTTGTTCTTTTACCTCTTTGTTTCATTAAGTCTATCAAACATTCCCCACATCCCTCTTTCTGCAGAGTGCAAAGGAAAAGGTACTAAGCTGCAAGATTGGGCTACGTTAAAGTCACACAGGTTGAACTTTCTCTTCCGGCTGTGCCCAAGACCTTTTGTGTTAAGAGCAGCAAAAAGTTCAGGTGAGCTAATTTGTTGAAATTATTAGCTTCTCCACCTATACGGGTCAACCAGATGTGCGGCACATTGGGAATATCCTGACAGAAGAAACAGGGCAGTGGTATCCTTAATGCCCCATATGCTGCATATGGTGAAGGAGTAACAAAACAAAGGGTGAGGCAGCAATCAGCAATGCTGCACAGGATCTACAGAGAGAAATCACCAAGATGTTCCTAGTCAACAGAGAGATCAAAAAACATTTTTTAGAGCAGACTTCAACAAATGCCCCCTGTGGAGTAAACCCCTCCTCTAAATTCTCAGGTCCTACCATACTTCGAAATACATATCAGAGAAGCTGTCTGAGTGATGAGACACCACAGCAGAGTTACAAAGTCAACTTCTCAAAATGAGTGTAAAAACTCAATTTTCTCTTCTGTCAGAAACCTCATGGAAAACAGTCAGTTTTACATCTTAACGGAAAAGCTTTCGTAAACAATACATTAGTTTGAGATGAATAAATAGATCTACATCCATTACAGAAGGAGTCACTGGATCAAGAAAAAAAGGTTTTATATGTAGGATCATTTTAGAGAAGAAAAGACCTAAAAATGGCTTGATATAAACATAAAAACATAAAATTGTTTAATATAAAAAAAAAGTAAATTATATATAGAAATATCTGCAAATTTGAGACCCTATAAACTACTGAGTTTACAAAATTGGGAAAGTCCAATGTACTCTGCATTTGATATTTAAAAGCTGCTTCAATTTTTCATGTCAGGCAATCCCTAGAAATTGTAATAGCCAGAAAAGTATCTAACAAACTTGTATTCAAGAAATCTAACAACAATCATAAAATTAAATACTTAATAACTGAAGAGCTGTGGTTTTAAAATCTTTTTTGAAATAAAATCCATTTAAAAGCTAGGGGAAAAAGACACAAATTTTTATGACTTACCAAATGGACATTGTTTCCCCAGCTTTAAAAAATGAAAATAGTATACAAAAAAATGAAGAATCAAAAATTACAGTCCAAAGCATTCATATTCTAAATTCAAGTCAGGAATTATCTGAAACATTTGAATTATGCATGTAAGACTGAGTTGGCTGATGCTGCTAATAATTATTACAAGACAAGTGCCAGGGAACAGCTCATCATCCATACTAACTACTGCTCCTAAAGATAAGGATGTTTTCTCCAAAACTCTCTCTGTCTTATGGCAATAAATTTAACCTGTGGCTTCAGAAAGAGTTTCCTGGACATGAGGAATCTCTGAGGACTGTTGTTTTTCTAGCATTACCACTAGTTTCCACATCCAACATGTCACACTGAATTAAAGACAGTTCAGTCCAGTTTTGTAGATGCAACTGTTAAACTCTGCACTGGTTCCCAAGTGTCCTTCAGGAAACTCTAGCTGGAGCTTTAACTGCCCTCTGCTCTGAAGCCCCAGGACACTTTTACTGAGCTCAGCAGTGCACTCACCTTTGCCTCCCATCCCATCCCATCCCATCCCAACCCATCCCCCTCCTTCCTTCTTTCCTTCCCTCCTTCCTTCCTTCTTTTTTGCCCAGATCACTGGGCACCCCTGAAAAGCTACACACCAGCACAAGGAAAAGTGCAATGCCAAGGCAGGAATGGCCAGGAGCAGTGGGAGCCGCTTACACCACCTTGTAGCCTGGGTACTCAGCTGGAATAGAGAAGACCTTGCATCAAGGTCACTTCTAGCATCAGCTGCATTTGACTCAAACCCAGTCTTCACATTCCAGTGCTCTTAGGCACGTATTTTCTTTTTCTTGACAGATGTTCCACTGAGAAAACCTTTTTGTACAACCTTGGGGCACATGCACAATGTTCACATCATTCTTTTATGGTTTTTTGGAGAATGGATACTTTCTAAAATTATGAAAAGACATTGAAAAGCTACCGAACGAGTCTGGATAAAATCCCAGCATTGAAGAGTAAAGTATTGACTTACCAAATATTAAAACCTAACAGGTGAAGCAAGAAAAAGGTTAAGAAAATAAATACAAAATTAGCTGCATCACAGACTGACTGATAAAGTATAAAAACACTTTTATACAAATCTTATAGTCTTGCTGTAACTTCAGAATTTTACTGACAGGCTTGACATCAGTAAGAAGGAAAATAAGATTTAACATGGAATGCCAGGTTTATAACGGATGGCAGAACATTTAAATTTGAAGTGGAAGGGTGGTGTCAGATGATCGCTCTTGACCGAAGAATGCTATACAGGAAGTTACTGTCCCTCAGCTAAAGGTTACAGCCTCCTTACCTGTGACTTAACACCTTTCCATAGAAGCTTCATAACCAAAGACGAGTACAGTCTGTGTCACAATGGATTGTTAAAATTTGACTTGAATCACTTCTTTACAGCTTCAGCGATGGTTAAAGCAATCATCTGACCACAGAGGAGATTCCCATTAGATTTATAATGATCTGAACTCACTTATCTAGGTGAAATACTAGCTTTCAGGGGATTTTAAGATGATAATCCCTTATAGTAGCTCACTAAATACATTTTTAAGATTATCTGGCATGAAGGTTATTGAGTTCCAGGGAAGGTTCTAAGTAAATCACTAATGTTTATAGTAAGTTCAGTTTCACGGAGCAAAAGAGAAACTGCTAGCTTTCTGACAAGTAATTGTCAAAGGAAAAAAATAAACCCCAATGATCTAATATCAAAAGTGCCTTTGCAGTGTTGGCCATATAGGTAATTGGCTGTCAGTTGTATAGCTGTACGACTGGATGAAATACAATGCAAAAGAAATATATATGCTGAACGAGCTCAGTAAAAGAGTAGTAGCCAAGGTTAACGAAGTCCAAAGCATAGAAACAAAGAAAAGAAGAGCAGGTATGAAACAAAAAACACCCTTCTTTTTAAGACAGTCTGTGTTGCCTTTCAACAGTGAACGTTGTTCTTATTAATCAGCTATTCAACTCATATGGAAAATATTCAGAAGTAGGTAATGGTCTTTCCACCATTCTTGTAAATGCTTTAGTGAATGAGTTCATTGGAGGAGGGTAGTAGTGATAGCACATAATACTGCAGAAGACACCGTATTTTGGCAAAATAATTCAAAGTATTTTTTCTGAGAAAAAAAAGTGTCAATTATAGACACTTTACCAGCAGTTCTTCAATAATTATTTAACGAAAAAGAGAAGTAAGTAGTAAGCAGTATACGTTCGATTATTTTTGAAAGCCAAAACATTGTACTAATGTCTCAGAACCAGCCACCACTAAACTACTGGCAAAGCTGATCTCATCTATAATTTGATCTATAGTATAATAATAATAATAAAATACAGTATAATAAGGAGAGCCAGTAAATGCCAGATCTTAGAAGTCTATAAATATAAATATAAGATGCTGAAAGGGTTCTCTTCCTTGGCTCATTTTCTCCACATCTTAACAAATATATATATTTTTAGTATCACTACTTAACATTATCAGACAGGCACAAACCAAAAGTAATTCTTAAAGAAAAAATGTTTTTTTAATTATATAGACTAAAAAAGCCTTACACCTACACCAGTGATGTGCAGGAAGGCTGTAAGTGATGGGTTTGATATGAGGGTGTTGTGTACTCTCACCAAACTCAGGCTGAGCCTCCCATTTTGTCTCAGACAAAACTCCCACGGAAGTCAAAAGGAGCTGTGACTACATCAAGGTGGCAAGACCTGGCTCAGAAAGGCAACAGTAAATTGTTTAAGAATCTCATCAGCATGGAAGAAAAAGTCTGTTAATATTTATTCTGCAGGATCGCCTGACTGCAGTGATATAAAAGGTGACATCAAGTAGTCCCACTTCCGAGAGCACTGTGGGTGCCAGTGTGATATACCCAAGGCTGACTGCTACATCTGTACCGAACTGACACTATAAAAATGCAGTTACAGTCTATGGGTAGCCATGACAAGGAAGAAGCCAACTATTGTAATAAAACCCCGTAGCGCCAACTTGTTACAGCAGAGTGATTTAAGATTGAATTTCAACCCTCCAATGAAGCTGTAACTGATCCCAAAACACTGAAGTCAAACCCCTTGGCTGGTTGACCTATACAATCCTGCAAACAGCTGTAATGAACGTGCTTATAATGGCATTTAAGATTCCCTTGGTTGTTTCGTTTAAATGCCAGCAGACATACAGCAAAAGACAGTGTGAAAGATGTTATAGGTTAAAGATCTTGAAAGATTTCTATCTTATTACAAATTATAAAGTCCATGTCAAAAGATACTAGAGAAAAGGGAAGAGAAAATTAAAATTTGTCTTCTGTGCAATTATATCAAGCTACATATGCAGTAGCTTTAATCCAAAATAAAGCTTTTATTTGCCACACCATTATACTCCTTCATATCTTCAAATCCTAAATTCTCATAATTGTAAGGTTGTTTTTCTCATTTATTTGCACATTTGAATGCATCTAATAAATCTATGTACCTTTACAGGCTTCCTTCAATTGCTGCTTAAGAAATAGTGAGAAATGAACATGTTTACTAATGCTTTGAATTCCCAGGGCATAGTAGGTGAGGCAATGAGGTAAGTGGTGATGCCAGCTCTTGATAACAGTGATTCTGACAGCCCTAGATCCCTCCTAGATTCTGATGATCCAGAAAAAAAAAGGAAAAAAAAAAAAGAAATAAGAGAAAGATGAGAAAAAGAAGAAGCTGGGAACACCTGCTGCAGGATCTGTACCCAACTCATCCCCAGCACAAACAGAGTGTGAGCGTCTGAAGGGAGAGAGGATGAGATGGGCACCCTGACTGCAAGACATGAGATGAATCAAAATCCCTGTAATGTAAACAGATAAAACAATATTTAGAACCTCTGATAGATGAATGGCATTCTCCTTCTGGCCAATGAACAACGCTCTACTCTTATGAAATACATCAAAGAGTCTTTAATGCCCTATAAGACCCTGGGCTTTAATGTAGGCTCCAAAAGAAGAAAGAAATTGAACCAGATGGAGCTCCCCTTCCATGACTAAGGAAGTCACATGTTCAGAGTTCACAAGGAGCTGGACAAGTCGGACTGTTCATTGAAGGTTCGAGTTTAACAAAGTCGAATTGTTTGATATGAGCTTTGGCACAAAACATCAAACGGTACAAATTGGCTCATGCAAGGTCTTGTGAAACATAGGGTTTCCCATAAGATGGTGCATCTTCTGTTAGGGTTCCAAAGGATGGTTCCAAAGAGACAGTATATCTTAAATCACCAGCTCTCTTCAGGCAAAACAAAGCATTAAGCCAAGACAGCAAAGTAATAAAAATCATCTGCTGCCTGTTACCCTTAATTTGAGCCACAGCAAGGAGCCTATTTCCACAGCAGGGAGGAGTTCAGATGTCTGCCTGAATAATTTTTCCTTTCTTTCCACGGAAAACTTCTCTGTAGTGCCTCTCTCGAGGCCCAGATATGCAAAAATAGAAAAAGGAAAGACCGCATCTGCTTAGATTCGCCAGATGCACAAGGCAGAAACAATCAGTTCAACACTGGCTCAGAAGTCTGACAATGCATTTAAATCGATCCCTCCATTGCAGTTCATTCATTTGCTATCAAATGCCAAGTTCTAGCACACTAGAAAAAATCATGCATCCTTTGACTTCTTCATTGCATATGAGTTTGATGAGAAAACTCCCAGATATTGGATCATTTCATGTTGCCACACAATACAGGGAAAAATCCTTCCTTGTTTACCGCATAGCAACAATATCCCTCCACCTCATGATTTACTTGGCGAAGAAGAAGTGTTGTGGTGAGGACAGAGGAAACACGCTCTATTTCCACATGGTGAAAAGGCTATTGGATTTTTAATTTGATGAGAGGAAAAGATATTTAGTGAGCATCAAACTGACCTGAGTCTCTTCAATAGTCTTCTTTACTGTTGTCTTCTTTTTCTCCCTTCAGAACTCCGTCTCATCCCCACAAGCAGTCAAGCTCACCCTTTCAAGGTAAGTCAAGTGAGGCTGTCCATGACATTATAATTGAGCAAGTCAATTTACACTGTTATTAGGAAGGTAAACTGAAGTAACTGAACCTAAGGCAGCAACATTTAAAGCAGATGTCCAAGCCCATTACTGGAAAATAAGAAATACAAATACGCTCTTTGTTCATTCTTCTGTATAATCAAGAATATCTAATGCTTCCAGCAGTTCTGCCTGCTGTATGCTGAAATCCTCCAAACTCTCAGAACATAATGTAGGATCTGGACTGGCATATACCAGCTTGCATCTCCTCATTCGTACAGATGTAGGTAACTGCCTGGTTGTGAGCCACCAACGGCTCTATGTAGAATGCCTTTGCACTGAATCTTTTTTCTCTCTTTCAAGTACCATACTTTAATATCAAATATCTGATCATGTAACCTGGACAGATATACAGCATCCCATGAGCATCCTCTTGCCAGCGGCTATCAACAAAAAGTAGGGCAACTGTTTTCTTTTCCTTTTCTAACCTTTCCCACTAATGGAAAGAATATGATAGGACTGAATAGCATCATGAGAAATTATTTTGACCTCATGTTATGTAAAGTAATTAATCAGTAAATTTTATTATATGAATATGTTGCAATAGGGGGCTGTATTTTACAAAGCTTTCTGCATTGTTTCTCAAAAGTTTTCTTGCTCCTGTGATGAACGAGAAAGAGGAGAGTGGGTACTAAATTCATTGAAATAGGAATTACAGGTTTACTGGAGAACTGGATGAGAAAGGTATTGTGCTAATGCCATAATTAGTGGTAGTGGCTGACATGTTAATCCTGTTACTTTGCTACTTTAGAAATAAGAAAGCTAAAGAGCACTTAAAGTGAATATAAAAAGCGGAGTTTAATGCAATCTGGCTGTAGAAGTATGCTCAGTGTGCCATTTCAATACATTTGTAGGGCAGGGAAGTAAGCTTAATCATGTATGAACAGACCCTGATTCTTCTAAATGAGGAGTGGCACACATATAGCCTACAGATAGGTAGGTTAAAAGGGCATTTATGGCCCATTTAGACATATAAGAACATTCCGGTTAAAAATAATTGGAGGTCTGACATCTCAAACATGGAAGAACATAACTATAGTTAGAGGTGGGTGACAAAACAGAAATATCCTGCCTTAAATCCTGCTCTTTTACATGTATTGTAATATCTGGCCATTCTCTTGTAGAAATAAAACCCCAAATTCCCATTTATTTCTGTGATTTTTTAGCATCCTTACGTTGAATGGAGAATGAAATTCTCAAAGTATATATATATACTCATGTGTGTTTTACTAGAAAGTTGTCAACAGAAGCATGGAACACTATGTACGCTATGCAAAACAAGGTCCTAAATGTGAAAGTGCCCTACCATAAGGATGGTATCTTGCGATGAGTGCAGGACTCTCTGCAAAGCCACCAATTGGTCACTTTCTGGAAAATGCTGCAGGATTGACTGTGGTAGAGCTACAGTTTTGGGGTAATCTAAGCCAGTTCCCTGATACCAAAAACAATGCCACTCTATTACTCCTTTTAAGAATTGTTTAGGTTGTTTCTAAACTGACTTGATCCTACTATCCTTTCTGGAATGCCATTCCAAAATGTCATCCTTCAAACAGAAATATATCTCACCTAATTCACTTTGAATTCATCTTTCCTGAACAGGCATGGCCAGAATTGTCCTAGGTGTGCAGACAAACTCTCATTTGTTCCTTTTCCAATGGAAATGCCTATTTTCATTTGGTATCAAATAAAGCATCTTCATTTTTGCTTGGCACTCTTGTGCTTGGCACTTTTGCTATGGTAATCCATAGTCCATATGACAGAAAGGAATGAATTATGTTCTGAATGAAAAACAAGCATTTAGAAGTAGGGATGATACTTTTCAGGGCCATTTTGAAACTCAAAGGTATACATAAAGAAGTGCAAAAGTTCTACATAAGTGATATATGTGAACTCTCTCGTAAAATAAGCGTTCAAATTGTTTAATCTTAGTATTTATAATCTGATTTTAATAGACCTTAATTCATCTCTCAGTGTCTTACTTCCCTTTGTCTTGTTATTTCCATTTAATCCTTTAACTTCTGCTTTTTCTCCCTTGAATGACCTCTCATTGACAAACAACACCAATTTAGCAGTTGGTCTGCAGTGTTTCAGAAGAGTTTATCTAGCCTTGTCCCTGAAAACTACGGATGTAGCAATTATCTTCCTTTACCTTCACTAGCCCCAGTGCTGGTATTCAGCATACACTACAAAAAGGAGATAGCTAATGATACTCAGTGTAGCTCTTCATTTATCTCAGCAGTGTTCTCTCTATTTGTCCCATCAGTCAAATCTTCTCCAGCAGCTCTTTTGTCCACTCCCAAGCTCAGCCAGCAAACAGACATACCCAAACTTGTCAATTGTCTCTCAAAAGACTTGGAACAGATAAAACAAGTTGAGGAAAGCAGGGGGGCTACCTGAAATACACCGACACTGTTCAAAGGCTAGAAGTAATTATCCCTAATTATCTAGAGATACTCAGCAAGACTACACAGGCAATGGGAAGAGAGAGACTGGTCTGAAGTCATGCAGTGTAATAGACTTCCACAGTACAAGAATTCTTTGGATTTCAGGGTACTGATCCCAAAGGTTTGCAAAATTCCCCAAATATTTGTCAGTGCATCATCAGAAGGAGGTGTTTCTACGGATGCTGTATATCTAATGTTCTTATATAACTGAGGCAAGAATGTGACAGCCTTAATGAGTTATAAAATATCACACTTTCATGATGCACTTTTCTGAGCTGGAGCACAATAACGTATCCTCCAGACTATTTACATTGCACAGGTCATTTATGCATAACAAAAATACCAGAGTTAACGTGTTGTGTAAGAGAGACCTCACAATCTGTTTCAGACATAATCCTCCTTACTGAAACAGATGCTGTGCAAATACCTCATGGCTATGGTCTGAAACGGTACAAAATGCCCCATGGGAAACAGAGAGATTAGGTTTTACGGAAGACCAATGTTAAAGTTAATGCATAGGACCTACTTGAGCGCTAGTAGAACAAAAATGCTTCATGGAACAGTTAAGGGTGGAATGGACCTCTGTAGGTCATCTGGTCCAACTTCCCTGCTCAAGCAGGGCCACCTAGAGCAGTTTCCCCAGGACCATGTCTAGATGACTTCTGAATACATCCAAAGACAGAGACTCCACAAGCTTTCTGGTCAACCTGTGGTGGTGCTTGGTCACCCTCACAGCAAAAATATTTCCTTTTTCGGTGCCTTTCAGTATATGATTTCTAGTGAATTCTGCAGATGTCCTGTGATAGTATCTGTGGAAAAGGGGTAACTGTGCAAAGACAAGAAACTCCACGGCATGTTTCTATCTTCAAAGTATGCTACTTTTATTGCTGTGGCAGACCTAATAGGACTAAATCAGGATCAAACTTCAGCAAGTTAGCATTTCATACGGACAAAAGGAGACAGTAACAAATAAGAAGCTAAAACACATTTAGAGCAAAGGCCCTGAGGGCAGTCATACCAACATCAGAACCTGAAACTCATTCTCAACAGTAATCCAAATGAAGTTGACGGTGTTGTTCAGGAACATATGAGCTACAGGAAGACATAAAGAAATGGTAAGTGTGCTAAAGGGTAGAACTGCCAAAATTCACCCTCACCTTTATGGGATAAAGCAAAACTGTTATAGTGTGAGTGGAGCATCACAGCACTATGCAATTTCCTCTATAAAATCCTGATGTTAACTTAAGCAAAATGAATGTCAGATGAATCAGAATTTCATTAGAGATACTTGCAGTGAAGAAAAATGTAAGCCCAACCAATCAATTGATCAGTTAATTAAACATAAGGTAAGGGTTGAGCAGTAAATGTACCTCAGGTATCTGTAGAGAAAGACAGTATTGCCGGCTCCATGGTTGAAAAAAAATTACAATTGGGAAAAGCAGATGTTATGAGAAATCTTTAGCATTTGCTATACCAGACCTATTGGGACTACAGGCCACGGTGAGACTTTTGGATGATATCATCTAGAGATATTTATCAGGCAACTATTGAAATTCATACTAAGAACAGCACATGCAGCTGAAATACTGCAATGCCACTTGATTCCCCTATGAATAGCATGTTAAGTATACCTTAGAACATTTACTTTTCCTACTTTTCTGCAAAAGACACAAATTACCTGCAAATAGTTTGCAAATTGAGTTTTACTAAATTCTATATACTTCAGGACTTTCAAGAAGTTGTACTATTCATATGATGGCAGATTTTTGTCATTGTGGCACAATAATCTCTTTCCCAGTAGAAGCAGGGTCACGGTCTTGAAATTTAAGTATTATGACTTGATTTCATGATTCAACAAAAAAAAAAAAAAGAAAGAAAATTAATCAGAAGATTTCAAACTCTTGCCTGAGCACAAATACTATCAACAGTGAGAAAATGCAACGACCAAAATTATGACTATCAAATAGGTATGTTTCATCTTTAGCATATTTGTCTGAAGGACAACTGCTGTGGAAGTCATTCTTAAAAGTTAGTGAAAAGAATCTTTTAAAAGACCAAGCACATAAGTGTGTTACTTGCCTTCCTTTCTTACTCACATTTCATCTACCAAAAATAGCTGGACTAGTACAAAATGCAAAGGGAAGCCTTTAAACCCAGGAAAAAACCCTGCTGCAGACCTTCTGCTTCATTTAATTTTACTGTGCAAGTTCAGAAAGGGAGGACCATGGAGAGAAAATATAATGCTAGGTATCATTGCGAATACCAGTAGCCACATTAGGCAGTCACACGTTTACATATCCAGTGGGTTTCAGTCATTGGAGGCTTGTTTATTCCAGCTTCATCTCTCTGGCAAGAGACACCTGTTTTCAGCAGGGTTGAGCAATCAGTCTGTGACAGGGAGTTTTCAGACCCCAGGGAATGCGTGCTGTAATCTCTGTTCTTATCACCACTGCAATAGGCATAAAAACAAGGCGAGTCTGCCTTATCTGATGCCACAGCAAGAAATGATAAACATTCATTATCTTGCAGGAGCTCCTGAAAATCCACTGTCAGAAGAGAAGCCTCTTTAATCCAGTGATTCAGAGATGGGAGTAATATGGAGGAAGCTGATACAATGAAAACCTACCGTATTTCTCCACGTGAGGCATGCCCCCTGTCTCTCTGTTGTCTTACATCCTTTCTAACTTCAGAGTTGGAGAGGCTGCAAACATGTTTATTCCTGCTTCAGCCTGAGCTGTCATGTCTCTTGTTTCATCTTGCCATAATGCCTTCTTTGCTCACTCATATGTATCCTCTGGGACATGCTTCCCACTAAATCTGCAGGTCTTCCTTTTACTTCTTTAGGACCAATGTATCTCCTGTGTGCCTCCAACACACTCATCTGTAAACTCTTAATGACAATGATTGTTGCATTTTTGTGTCACCTGGGGTATATCCCACTATCTGGTGTACTCGGTATTTCTAATGGATTCCTAGTGTTTGAGGTAAACTATGTACATACACCTTGAGCTGTTGGTGGCTTTATGTTTGTCCGCAAGTTTGGATTCCAAAAATGCATAGCAAATATTATGTTTTGCTATTTAATGCTCAGCAAGGTGACAAACAGATTATTTATTAATTCAGAAATATGCCACAACATGGACACTTTCACCATTAAATATATACCTTAAAGACTTTTTATTCCTGGCCTTAATTAAGGGTTGATGACTATCTGTTCTGCTCTAGGGCTACTTTGGAGATTAATAACAATGATGAATTTTAATGACTTGCCTCTACTTTCACTGAAGAACCAAAGTAAACCATAGGACTCAGGAAAGATGCAGTTTATATTGGGTTTTGTGCCCTTTGCACTCTGTCACCTCTCCATCCCTTATTCCCTACAAGAGAAATGTGGGGAACAAGAAGCAGTTTCATGCTCAAGAGTTGACGGCATAGTGAGCTAGGAAGGGATAAAATATTTCTTACTGTAACTCTTTGGTAAAACTAGTTAAACAATAATCCTTTTTGATTTTAAATGGGCAATTAACACTGTCTTTTTGTAAAGTTTCTCACTGTAAAAATCCCCCAAAAGTCCCTGTATGTTTCTCGCGCTCTTTCCATAAAAATCTGAGCACTGTTACAGCTAGGAAGGTGGATTTCCTAGGTACTTGTGCTGATCCTGTATGGCCATTCTTATGTTCTTGAATGGTCTTGAATTCCTGGGAGTAATTTATTGCAATCTACTGCTACTTCCAAGGTTACTGCAACTCAGTGAGATGAATAAAATATCAACCTTTATCTCTGTCTTATGACTACTTACAAAATACAGTGAGAGGCTGTCATCGCTACCTTCATTCTCTACTGTAAAGTCATCATATTTCCTTCATTATAATGTATTCTTCTACAAAAGTCAGAAAACTGCTGCCCCAATTGAAATATCTTTTATATTCAGCTGAAGACCTGGAAGCAGGCAAAATATTTATCCAGAAAATATGTAACTTTCCTTACACTAAAAGGATAAGGACAAAACCCAAATTCACTTTCTCAAATGTAATTCAGCTTTCTCATGGTAGCTGACTTCCAGACCCACTCTTAAAAATACCAGGCACATGAGTGGCCGCAAGAGGCTTTTCATTTTCGAGCACTTCCACATACTCTCGTATCCGACCTCCATCTTTCCCCTGCCACTGGTACACAATAAATACATATAACCTCTTTTTCATGCTGTAAAAACACAACTCTGAGAAGCTGCAATGCAGCTTTCACTTTTTATTTCAAGCTTACCCCAGACTCTTGAAAGAGAAGAAGACTGCACACAGTGAGAGCATCTATGCCTCTGCACCATGGGCACACCACAGAGAGCCTAGAGGAGCCCGCTGGGTTTCTTTCCCTTCTCTATTTGGTACTATGGATGTACCCTGCGTTTTAGTTTGATTGGCACTTGCAGGGCCTTTTACTAGAATTCCTGCCTGTAAATTCTAAAGTAATATACATCATATAGATCAAGATAACTAGTAGCTATATTGCCTATTCTGCAATGAACCCCTGTTCAGGTAAGATACTCATCTTCTTTCTATTTTTCTCCACAGCCAAGGCAAATTCATTTCTTAAAGTTAAGAAGGGGTAGGAACAACAGGACAGGGATAACGTATCAATGTGCATGTCCTCAGGTATACCTTTAATCTTATCTCCATTTTGTCTGCCTAATGATCCAACTTAAGGTATATTTTCTCTAAATGTAAATTCAAGATCCTACTTCTGGATTCACAGTATATACTGTATAGTGCCTCATGGTTTAAAAAACGTGCTTGTTCTGATAAGGTCTTTGTATTACCAACATAAAAGAATCAAATTCAGAGCTATAAAAGCTCAACTGTAAATTAAAGTTGTCACTTTGTACTGAAAGCCTGGAGATGTTACATGGCTCTGGGAACACACATGGAACCATCACTTTTCTATCTTCTTTTTCTCTTCACGGCCTATATTTCTATCTTATTTTAAGCATTTCACTGGGAATAAAGATCTTCCAGTTTGTTTTTAGTGAGGATTTATTCCTGTTACACAAACACAGGATTACGCCACAAGGCCAAGATTTCAATCAAAGGTCAATGAAAAATGCTGAGTCTGTCTACTGGGAATACTAACTCATGAGTGTGATGTTTTACTGTTTGCAAAGTTAATGTAACTAGATTATGATGTTGCATTACACTTTTAGCCACCTTCAGTATTCATTTGCTTTTTTCCATGGTATTAAAAGTTATCATTTTGCATTCCCCATACAAAGTTTATAAGAGGTCTTACAGAGAATAGAAGCCAGTGAAATAGGAATATATCAAAAAAATGTTTCACTGAAGTAATTCAATCAAGTGTTTGGAAGAGCTAGAAGCAGCATAGAGTTCTTTGATTCCTATTTCTAAGCATTCCCTAACAATATATCCCAAAGTATCCAAAATTTTTTTATGATTAGGGAATAGTCCTGTGGTTAAAACAAAGAAGACATTTAACAACAGTCTCCTGCACGTCTTCCCATAAAGCTGTGTATGGTCTCTTTGAGAAGGCTGGCATCAGACACAAAGGCAAGTCATGTATGTCCATGCAAATATCCAAATGTGCAGGGAGCTAATTTATAACATATATCTATATAAAATACATATATATATATATATGTAATTTATCTCATGTCCCTAACCCTTTGGATACGTAACCAATTGTATAGAACTCATTTTGAAGGTCTGGCCCAATCACACATACAGTCTATCTAGATTGAAAGTTGTTCCCTTTTCTGAACAATACAGACCCTGCAAATGGTATGAGTAAGAAAATCAAATACCGTAACAATAAGGAATAATTGAACCCAAAAGCTGTTCCCCCAAAACTGCTAGGTTCAGCAGAGCATGTGTGAGGAGGGCAAGGTTATGTCCAACGTCTTCCCAGTAGCACCAGCAGTTGCAGGATCACCCAGACTAGTCCACGCTGTCCCCACACCAGCACTGAACTGAGTCATCAGCTGTGAGGTCCTTATTCCAGAGGGAAGAACTGGCTTGTGCTTTCTCATATCCACCGAGCACCGGGACAAACTAACCTACAGCAGCCGGTGTGCCACAGAATCCAGATCCTGTGGACGGAGACAGCCGCAGCACCAGGACAAGGTGCAGGAGGTACACACCAGCTGTTCAGGAAGCCCTTTCTGACCACAGCGACTTGCAACTCCAGGCAGTTTCCTATGCCTGAAGACAGATCTGTCGGCAGGTTTTTTCTGGCCCTGTACCACATGGCTATTGCAAAGACTGAATTCTTACATCAAATACAACTCTGTAGGTATCTGCTAATTGTATTTCTTCAGTGTATTTTCTCTTGTGTGTTTGTTTACATTCACATCTACCCCTGTCAGAAACATCGTAAAATTGGTTATTGACTCATATTTGGTAACGTTTAACATTGTTTGACCAAGAATTAAACACTTGTATTTGAAATAAAAGAATATTTTGAAAGAAGCAAGGTTTATATACTATCTGTCTTCTAAAGAAAAATATTAGCTGTCAGTGACTAAACTAGGGTGCAGCATTAACATAGCAGTAGTAGTTCTTTTCAAAGAACTTAATGTAACAGTTCTTTTCCAAGAACTTAACTATCCACTTTGATGTGAGGAAATATTTACTTAAATGGCAAGGTCTGATTCTTCAGAGACAACGATAACTTGACAGAAGGCAATTACTCAAAACTACCACGTAAACTTTTCCCCAAAGATGTTTTCTTTGCCTGACCAAAAGCACTGCAATTAGCCTCATGTTACAAGATGAAGTCCATCTTGGCCAAAAGAATGCCAAACATAATAAGTTAGAGTACTTTTCCCAACATACATGATGAACTCTTTTTAAAAGCCACTGCAATAACACTTTTGTTTTCTTGGTAGACATTAAAAGGTGTCAGCTTAGATCCAGGCTGTTTTTTAAAAAAGACCCCAATATAACAGAACAATCCTGACACAGTATTTACAGGATTCTAAATAATTTGGGGGGTTCGGGGCTTTTTGGAGACAAGAACACTAGAATTTCAGTATTTTTCTTCATTATTTACCACTTTCCTACTTTTTCCTCTTGCAAATCTTATAAATGATGACTTCAGATTTTCTGTTGGTCATTATTTAAATGTTTGGCAGTACAGGACCCAAGCACCTATACAACTATTAGGACATTTAACATAATATTCTTAAACATATTTTTCTTTAAACATAATATTCTTAAATGGAAATCTCTGAGAAAATCATCATATTTTGAGAACTAGGGTTAATGTATTTTTAGGGTATTTAAGGTATACTATACAATTTTTGTAACACTTTAATTTCTTCATCAAAACTTCACAAGGAGCCCAATTAAGCACATTACTAAGCACTGCATACAGTGGTACTTCTGACTCCCCCTAAATTATTATATAATATTAGTTCTCTTCTGGAACTTCTTTGGTGGTCCAGAATATGGTGAAAACCAAGATCAAATCCTGAGATAATTCCTTGCCTAATTCTTTCAAAAACTCTGAATACAAGATAATGAAAATAGTCTTTTCAAAATGTCTGTCATTTTAATATTTAGTGCTACACATCCTCTCAAAATATCACAGGATCAAAAAATGTTTTATCATCATCTTTTCAAAGACCTCTATCATTTACTTATTTGTATTTTCTTCCCCAAGATGGAGAAGAAATACTTCCGTCATTTCTATATTTTTAAGCAATTTGATTATTCTATCACTGCTCAAGAGACCCACATCATTGTTAACAGCCTTTTTACTACAAACATGTTAATATTTACTTCCATGCCCTATTTCCATTGCCACAATTTTCTTCCTTGTGCTCTTTTGATAATTTTAGCAGTTTTCTGACAGCTTTAGCTTCAGGTATATATTGCTGCATACGGACTATATAGCAACCTTTTCCTGATGTACTTTCATTTTCCTTACCAGTATGTACATTTAAATGCTGACATTGGTCACATTAGATTTAATATTTTCTGTGTTAACCTAAAGCTAAGTGAAGTGGGTTGTTTCTTGTAACTGATACTAATTTCTTGAGTTTTAAGGGAAAGTAAAGGGTAGACAAATTCTTTCCCAAGACCCAAGATGCACATTCTGTGGTTCAGCCAAAATCCCAGCAAGCTGTATAATGGGACCGCTGTATAGCTATTCTTTTTAATGTGTTGTAGACTTATTAAAAAAAGCATGTGAAATTAAAAACTTTCAGTCATTTCTAGGTACAGGGTCTTGTTCATTGTAGCATATCATAAATTTAGTTCTCTAGGCCTTTTTACAGAAATTACAAATACTTGTAGAATTGTTAAAAACTATTCTGCTCTATGATTTTATAAAATAGCCTCAAGAGCAATCTAGTAGAGCATTACAAAGCTACTGTGCTTTGATCTTTCTTTGTTATCATCCTGCTGCATCCCTTGCACTGAGCAAAATAAGGAGAAAAGGTACCGGGTACTGGGGAAAAAGCTCCCCTTGTATCCAGCTATTGCTTCCTCTTTCCTTTTTGGGCAATTTCCTTTATTTCCATATTAATAGAATGGCTACATCAGGCTACCAGTCAATAATCAATTGTGAACCAGGCTTTTTGTGGCTACAAACTGCTTTATGCTAGCAATAATTCTGGTCCTATAGTTTAGTGCGGTCCTTACCGCATAGCCCTAGGGGAACTGCAAGTACTACAAAATCTCAGCTGAGTTTGAGTATGTGTGTGCAGAAAAGGGCAGACAGGGTGAATAATAAATAGCTGCTGTTAAAACCTCATATTTAACACTATGAGATGTACAACCATAGGTTTCAGAGCCATATTTTTAAATTTTACTACTCCACTTTTTGGCTGCTATATCCATGGAAATGCAGTAAAATGCCAGGTGATATTTACTAAGCAAGCACCTGAATCACAGTTTAGAAAGAGGACAACAAGTGATTTGAAAGAAATGCATTACAGTCAAAGGCCTGCATTTCAGCGGCATTATTCTTCACCTGAAATGAATTATGAAAAAGTTATAAGCCCTTGCATTTGGTCTAGTATCTGTAAAAATACCATATGTAAATAAATTGATCCTGTCACTACGTTATAAGACACATCAAAGGTAGTGATGAAACGAAGGTAAAACATCTAAGCAAGAGACCAAACCTATTGAAAGGTCTGCACCCAGGCTCAGCTCATTTTCCATCAGGAAACAGCAAAACCCCATTTATTTAAAGGTTAATACAGAATGTATTTAAGTCAGTGGAATACTTGCTTTTGTTTAAAGATGTAAACTCCACCAGCAATAAGGAATTAGATTCCAGCAGGCAGTGCTAGTAACTAGCTGCACAGTCACTAAATTCAGATCCGAGTCCACTCAATTTCAAATTGGATAATTACAGTTAATAGTAAACAGATGAAGCCTCTCTTTCATAATGTCCTATGATGCAAATAAGAAAGTTTTGTCAGCTTGGAAGAATTGCCCAGACATGATGAGACCTCAGATCAAAACCATGCCGAGACGGCACTATCAAGCAAAATGAGCCAAGTCCACTCCCCATCCCACGGGAGTAAGCCAATGCTACTACTCTTGGCAGTATTTCTCATGTGTTTAAATAAGTATGGAGTGATGATGAGATGATGAAGATGATGAAGGGAAACTAGTCTCTGCCTAGGATCGCTTTGGAGACTGAAATATGCATTTTGTAGCAGCTGTCAGTATCAAAGTGTTGTGGGTTGTTGAAAACCAGTTTGTCCCCTCCATAGTGGCTCATGCTAGCTTTGGCATGTCTGTAATTTCCACATAAGAACCTTTTTATCAATAACTTTCATTATTATTAACATCCTTTATGAGAATTGGTGGCGTACCAATCTCCATTACAGTTAACTCTGGTTTTTAATCTTGTAGAATTACCAAGCTGGTGCTGGTCACAGAAATTAATATGGGCTTATTCAGCTGTTTCCTACAAAGGCATCAGTGAAGGTGGAGCTGACAGGGTAAAGGACTGGTATTTTGTGGGCTCTGATTTCAGAGAACTTTAAGTCTATGTTAATCCTGGTGTGCCATTAATACATTTTAATTTAACTGTCTATACTGCTAACTGCAACAGCTGTTCAATCTGAGCACATTGTGTGTCCTCTGGGGACCCATGTTCATTTTCAAAATGTCAAGATGTGCTTGGGAGCAAGCGCGGAGCAGTCGCAGCTTCCTATAGGATAGAGAAAATGCTCTTTAGAATAAAAGAGTATAAATATCACAGTGGTTATGTTGAAGGCCTTTTAAGAGGAAAGGAAAACAACTTGAAAATCCTTAAGGCCTATTTTGGCAAGCCACGGAAATGCCATATGTTACAAGTGGATTTTACAGTGGTGAGATTACCCGGGGCTGCAGGGGTTAACCAGAAGTTTTGGAGGTAAAATCAAAAGAACCACTCAAGTTGAAGGATAATTGTGTTTTCTCTTTTCACCTTCTCCATAAATGACTCCTACTGGTTCACGCACTTTTAAGAAATTAGTAATCCCTATTTTGCCAGTATTGTCACTGAATTACTGTTTCAGTCCATCAGTAATTAACTCAAAATGGGGGCAAACGGGAGTATAAACTTCCAAAAAGGAAATGCCTCTTAACTGACACAGGAAATTTCAAAACATGTTACTAATCCAGTAAATGTATTTCCATGTGAAATTACAATGGGGTTTAGATCTGCCTATAATGATTCAGGGGTAATATATCCAATTTTACAGCATGAAGTGACACAAGCTACATCAAGTTCTTAGCATCTTATCTCCCTGTAGCGCACTGCCTACCCCTTTCATGTGGAAAAATCATGGAATGTCACTCAGATTGAGATTGATTCTGATCTGTGGGAATCATTATGGCATTATAACATAAATGCGGTGTAAATACATTTTATACACTACATATAATTTAGAATCACTACTTCTTAAGTGTTTTAAAAGTGTGGATAAGCTTTACTATCTCCATTCCACAAATGGAGAGTAAAGGAAATCAGACAATTATGGGCTACATTTTTGCTCAAACTTCGTATGCGTGCGAGGAGATAAAAATTAAATCTTGGTATGGTTATAAGAGATAAAGAGTCCAAATAGAAAGTTTCCAGTAGAAAGCAAGTAAGGACTTGCATGCCGTGCATCAAATAAGAAGTGAGCGATATGAAAGCTTTAACAGCTAAATGAAGCAGATGAGCAAATGTACATTTATGTGAGGTTTTCTGGGCTGATGTTTAGTAGTTTTACTACAGACAGAGGTAAGCAGCTGATTATTATCCCCCAAGAGCAAGAGGAAGCTGGTAAGCAATTATTCTGAATTGTGGTACGAGGCACAATGCCTCCCAGAGCTATTTGTAGGTTGATGCAATTTACATACCATTGTTTGTTCAAGCTTGTGCTTAAAAAACACAGTTTATCCAAGGTAATACCGATGTGCATGAGCAATCAGGTATTACCGAACAAGCTTTCCTGTCTCATCGTCTCCTCACCTGCTTTCAGAGACATTCTGTGGCTTTGTTGGTAATAAATGGAGGGTCCTCTCCTTCAAACTAAAACATTAGCTGGAGGAGCAGTGCTGTTTCTGGGGTGTCAGTGGGAGATAAAAGGAGATGCGCATGTCTGACCATTATGGGAAATTAGGAAGGGAAGGAATGGACCAAGTCTTTGTTTTCCATACGCAGGGATGGAGATGGAGCAAAATAGAAACTCAAATTGCATTTCTGAAGAACAACTTACAGCATATTTATTTTTGTTTCATTTTGAAACACCATAATATTCCCCTCTTCCTGCCAGGATGGCAGCTCTTCTGGGTCCTAGATTCCCCCGCCCCAGCCAACACACAGAAAAGGGTCTGGGTGAGCAGGCAGGCACAGATGGAAGTAGGCAGCAGTATCTCATGTTTCCACTGGAAACCTAAAGTTCAGTGGGAATACCCCCAAACTGACAAACTCTATGATTGTTTTTTGTTTTTGTTTTGGCAACATCAGAAAATTTCCAACCAGCCTTTGAAAATCTGAACTTTAATGGCATCTGCTTAATAATAAGCAGCTCTGCTAAAATCTGTAGTTGGAACCTGTTAATATTGATCTTTGAAATGTGTGTGATGTGTGAAAAACTGAGCGCAGGAGGGTTTGTATATAGAGAGATGTCTGTCTATACATAAATGGATCAATAGCTGAAGATTGTAGCAAAGATGGCATATGAAGGTAACATCAGGACTTTTTTTGTATGCCTAATGTACATTTTCCTGTGGAAATTACATAGACAAGAAGATTTTTTTCAATTTATCTTGTGGCATTGTCCTTTAAGTTCCCACTTTCTTATTTTCAAATTTTCATAAAAAAGCAGCAAAACGTAACCATAATCAGACTATTTTCTCTGTTTAAAAAGCAATTCTGTTTCTATAGTGTGATGATACAAAATGTGAAATGTCCAGATTTTGCATAAACATAAGGGCATGTAAATTAACTTAGACCTAGAAAAGACAAGAATGCGTTTCATATAAATTATTGATGAATTCATACTGTGAGATAAGTGTACAGTTTAGCAAATGGCATCTTTTTAGACAGAAAGAGTTGTAAGCAAAATTGGAATCAAAGAAAGAAGTTAAAATAAATGAGAACAGGTAGTCTGGGATGTATATAGGGCCAGCCTTACAAGGCATTCAAAGTGAACCCAGAGGTATCAATCAGGCTCATTTGTCTCTCACCAAAATGTCACATACTGCTCATGTCTTACTTTAAAGACAGCCCGTATTTCTAACCTTGGAGAAGCTGAAAAGTGAATCTTCCCTGTTCTGTGCTTATTCAGAAGTGGTATTAGGAAACAAACACCTTTCTACTGCAGCAAGGAAAAGGTCACCCTGATTTTAGCCAGCACTGTGTCAAATCGGTAGTAACTCTTTGAAATGTTAAGTAGTTAGGCATGTTTAAAACAATGTAAATGAGAGAAGAATTAAAACCCAGGAGACAGAACCTTGCCTGGTGTAAATACCACAGCTCTGTTAAATCAATTGTATTATGATAATATGCTATGAGTGAGGATTTGCTTATATGTTTGTTTTTTCCACAAAAAAAAAAAATGTATCTTACATATTTGGGGTTTTCAGAGGAACCTTGACTAAAAAATTTTCTAATATAGCCTGCTCTTTTAATGAAGGTTGATTTAGGACATTAGAAGCTCTAAAGGAAAGTATGTGGAGGGCAAAAGGGTTAGAGGGGGAAGGAAAACTCAGAAATCATCTCTTTTCAGCATTCTCTCTCTTGTTCCTCATAGCTCAAACTATATTCTTCATCTGTTCAGACATCAAGTGTATTTTTGTAACTATTTACTCCTGTCAGGAGACAATCTCATAAAAGACCTCATTGTCTCATTCTTTGAAACATATAAAACTTCATTACTAAGGCTGCTTCCTTAAATTTAACCTATCGAGTGAAATTAGACTGCCTACACAGGTACCTAATCTGCCAGAAAGTCATCTCTTCCCTCTTCTGAGGCTCACAGTGGATCTTGCATAAACAACGCCTGAGTTAAAAACACTTTTTTTTGTTCATTTTGTGTTTATTTTATTATCAACATGTCTGATTTTTGAGCAACCTGCTGTAGTCAGAGGTGTCCCTGCCCATGGCAGGGGGGTTGGAACTTGATGATCTTTAAGGTCCCTTCCAACTCTAACCATTCTATAATTCTATGATTCTATGATTTGCTTTACATTCTATGGCCATTACTTGGAAATTGCTTTGACAGTGCAGCTCCGCAGCACAGGCTCTGCCAGAGACTCGCCATTGCAACTCACTAGGATTCAAACTGAATTCAGTCTCCTTCCAGATTCTCAGGGTTGTTATCTTCTAGGCTGTCTTGAACGTTAAGCCCCAAGTCACAGAAATTCTATCTGAATAATGTCCTAAAGGATCTACATTGTAAAAAATAAATAACTCTTTCAAGCCAAGAGGATGTTCAAAATGTTTGTTTCGACCTAAGATCACCAAAATCTCCACAGACCATACCATTCATATGTGAGAGCACTGTCTATGTGAGACCACAACTATGGCAGACTAGGTTGTCTCCCATAAAAGCCACTGTACAACACTTATTAACTCAAGGAACCTGAAGAGCAACACTACTCTGTGATCTTAAAACTTTTTACCTTTGCTGTGTGCTAGATCATGAACCTTGGCTAGATAATAAAATTGAAATTTTATTGCAAACTCTGTTCTTCATATTCTTGAATAAAAGCAAAGTATGAGCATATATACACCTACATGAAAGTTCAAAATGCTTGTCACTACCCTGCTCCCCATAGCTGGGTAGTAGAAGAGTCTGAAGAAGATCATAAAAATATGGAGTTGGTGTTTCAGAGGTGGTCCATAATGATTTAATGCCTGGGGATGCATTCAAGCATCCCTCAAGTCCCTTAGCACACTCTAACTATAGATTTCTACAGGCAGCTCTGAAACTTGAGTTCTTACTCACTAGACAACATACTATAGACAGAAAGTGAAGAGGTGTCCTTGATTTAGATGTGATTTCTCATTCACAATAGTAAGATTAGGATCTGAGGCTGTTTCTCTCACTAATGATGTAGTGAAGGCTCAGTGATGTCAATGAGTGCAGTCAAAGAACTAGTCCCATATTTAGCAAAGTAAATCTTTTATTCTGCCTTGGAGTAGAGTTTAGAAAACCATCAGAAGTTTCTACCTTTGTGTTCTAAACTGTCTTAATCAATACGTAACGTTTGGTTTCAGCTGTTTTCAAATTGCACAGTTTTTGTGGATTCGCTTGTTAGAGACTTATTCGATATGTCACTTATGTATCATATTTATGAACTATTTGATCTTGCTTCTTTTATGGTCTATACCCGTCCTCAGATGAAATAATCAGCCGTGGTGGTTCTGAGATATTTTTGAGGGAGTTGAAACCCATTCCTCTACAAAGAACCAGAGGGACCAGTTTCTGCATCATTAAATTCCAATTTAACCCTTCAAAATGAGGCTTGAGTAAGTACTGGAGAGACATATAAGCTTTGTGTTAACCTTCTTCTGAGGAATGAATTTCTTTCTACTACCATTATCTTTTACTGTGTATCCGTATAACTATAACTCCTTGACCAATGGAAATCATTCTTAGCACATTTTTCTAGACAATGCTGTAAAAAATTTTTTTCTTCTTATTAATAATTTGATACAAGAGGTTATCACCTTTATGCTGTTTTTTTTTTTTTAAAAAACCCTTCTTACTACTGTAATGAACTTTGTAATGAACTATCTTTTCCTGTTACATTAATAGTTTAATTCAAAGTGCACCTTCCATATATATGCAACAAAACATTAGTATAAAAGCCCTTAACAACTAACATTTTAGCTAAAGTCTGACGCAAAACCAGAGTTTGACTAATTCTACTGACAAGCTGCAAGAAAACATGTATTAAATGATTCCATTCCAAATACAAAACTAATAGGCTTTGGGTTTTTTTCCTAGGCTGGAGGAGACAGACTCTCTACCTGGATCAATTTTTATTTATATTCAACTTTTTAATAGCAATTGAAAAATGGAGAATGAATCATTAACATCACAAGAAAAAAAATACCAAAGAATATTGTAAACCCCATAATTCTGTCTGACTGTGCTTGCTTTTTCTTCCTCTGCCCCTTTCATTTTTCTGGCATTGACGCATACTCTTTTATGGTATGATTAGAAAGAAATGCTAACCTGATGAAAGTGTCATCACCATATATTGTATGTGTCCTGTGAAACAAGCATTTTTCACAGCCATGATAGCAGAGTCTTAAAAAAATGGTTTTGCTTTTCAAAGATACATGCTGAAAAATTGCAGATGTCAAAATGTCAGTGTAATCAGATGGGACCAGATACAAAGTAGGCATATATCCCAGCTACTTGCCTAAGAAGCTGCAGCAGAGATCCTAGTTACTATTTCAATTGTAGCTGAAATGCATTTCCACGCGGACAAATTGTGGAAGCACCTGCATGGCACCTAAATTCTGCTTTAGCATCTTAAGTAAGGCTTATTGCTAAGGCCTCTCCATTTGGGTTACTATCACGATGAATGGGACACACTTTATATAAATCAACATATGGCAGTAGAGACATAAGAGAGGTTTACTGTGATGAGTCTGACAAGAAAATTATTTCTGAAACCAGCTTAAACACTTGAGCAAGGTACTCTGAGTTAAGAATTGCTATCACTATTCTAGTGGCATAAACATCTGATGCACACACATAGGCAGAAAAATGATTAGGAATCATTCTGATGGAGCAGACCAGGAGCCGTTCTTGCTATTCACACGACCTCCTTTGTCTTGCCGAGAATGTCTCTCTCGCATGCAAACAAAGCTATACGCTATGTTCAAGTCTATTTCAAGAACACAGACAAAACAAATATATATGCACATTGGTCAAGCAGAGCTAAAAAAGCTATTCCAAATAAAATTAAATCTTTAAGATCTAAAAAAATTTTAAATCTTAAAGACTTAACTAGGCATCTACACTAAAAAATATCACAGACACTATTAGAAGAAGAGCATATCTGTAACACTTTTGCATAAATAAACCCTATACTTTACACTTCAGCATCTATTTTTTAACATGATTTACTAAGGGTGTACACCACCAATTCTCATAAAGGATGTTAATAATATCAAAAGTTATTGATAAAAATGTTCTTATGTGGAAATTACAGACATGCCAAAGCTAGCATGAGCAACTGTGGAGGGGACAAAAGGGTTTTCAACAATGTGTATAATCACCTTATGCACAAGCATGTTTCTGTGTCTGTCCCCTGTCCCCCTGCTCCCCCTTTCCTTGTGCGGCCTATTTCAACTGCACGTTGAAACACAAGACAGGAGCAGAGGTTTCAAAGACAGTACTTCAAGAAAATGAGGTCATCTTCTTAAGCAGGAAAAGGTTACAACAAGGAGTCCCATTTGGTAAGACACCAGGCAGAGTTTACATCAAAGCCTACACCAAAGTCAATTAACTGGAAGACAAACCAGCAGAAAACCCGGCTCTTCCTTCCTGAGTTTGCAAACCTCCCTGCAAAGCCTGGAGAAAGGGAAAGATCCAACTGGTGTGTCTCAGCAGCTGTGAGGAGAAGGGCAAGGCTCAGCTGGCTGACCTTGCAGAGGTTGTGGTTAGGTAGTCCCGATCGTTTCTTGATCGTCCACAGAGCACCGCTGTCTCTAACTGAGGCAATCGGCACGGAAGATGGGTGCGGAGGGAAGGATGACAGCAACAAGGGTCACAGCCAGGTTTGTGAGCTAAAGCACAGACAGGCTCAGGCTCTTTGAGAGATGGTTTCCGCTATCTGGACCTCCTTGAACTGAGATGGGTGTTTTTTCAGGTTTTATGTGTTAGGGAATGCCTCAGTTGATCTAATGTCTAGATGACGTTACGGTATCCCTATGGAAGCGGAACATTCCTTCCTCCCACAGGCTAAAAGGTGTTGAGAAAAAACATTTAACTAACAGTTAACCTTTTAAATTAATATCAATTAAGCAGTGATTTGGTATAATGAGGTGAAAGTTCATCATGGTGCACTAATACGGGGATTTCAAGATCCAAATTTAAATTTGATAATAGGGAAAATTACTCTAATCATGCACAAAGCGTAGCAAAGACATAGCTATTTTATTTGTTGTCTCTGTTGGTTTCTATTTCACTAGAAGAAAGTCAACAGGCCAATGAATGGGCTAAAATTCCACTTTCAACATGCTCACAGTTTTACTGAAAATAAGTGGAGAATCTGTAAAGAAACTAAGATGCCCATATTATATTCAGCTCTAAAACCATTAAGTGATTCATACTGTATATTGTAATCAAAATAGGTGCTGAATAATTATCTCTGAAAGATGATTAGAGGATAATGTGTTTATGTGAATACTAGCACACTGAAATATGCTTATTAAAATGAAACAGATTGTGGCAACAACAACAAATCAGAATAGAAGGCACTACATTTGACTTACTAATAGCTTTTGTTTAAAGTAATTTAGCATATTCTAAATAATGTTTGCATTTTTTTGTTGTTTATTAAACACATGTTTACTAGTAAATGGAAGGTGCTTTCTTTACAGCTGACAGAGCTGTTATTAAGAGCCACATTCAGGACTTTACCACAAAATTGTAGTGTTCAGACTGTTTGATGTTTTCCATAAAATCCTCAAAAGATGAAATTCTTTCATATGCTCATTTCACAAAGTGTTACACAACAGCACAGAAAATAGTCTAAGGCAAATTCTACATAAATCAGCAGAATACAGGACACACATATTTCAGACTTGCTGATAAACACAAGTTTGCTTATATCAGACAGTATCCTTGTATTACCAATCTTTAGTACTCAAAATATTGTAAAACTCGATGAACATATCAAGAGCTTTTAAAATAGTAAAAAAGGAACAATTGCAAAATACGTGAGATGCCATTTTACAGAGAAGAAATCAAGACGAATGGAAATTTTCATCCACTTGTACTGGTTATGTCTAAACCAATTATGCCTAAACATGCAAGCGTTTCTCAGCTCCCAGGCCCAGTGCCTGCCCTGACCTTAGCATAGTGGTCAATGGGGCACAAGATGAAGTGCAACTACATTTGAGGTTTTTTACCCTGCAAATGTATTTCTGGGGAGACTTAAAATACTCCATCTGCAAACCCAACAAAAATGTTGAATGTAAATGCACTAACCCCATAACCAGGGCGACCTACAGAAAGTGGGTTGGGAACAGTGCCAATGCAAATTGTGGTAACGTATATAGGCAGTAGAGCAGGAAGGTTCTTGATGACTGGAATACCTATGGAGTCAGTAACACAAAATGCTATAGATAGAGGTTTCTCTTAGCAAAGGGATGAAGGGGATGTGGGTTTAGCTTGTGTCTGGACTCTCTAACGCCTAGTGAAGTGACAGGTCTGGTAGGAAATCCCCTGCCCGACAGCCTTGGCTGGGTCTATCTTCCCTTTCTCTTAAACAGGGTCAGTAGATCCAAAAGACATCAGCAGGTGTGAAAACAGATAGATAACAAAGGACCGTGTGTGGTCTTTAAAAACCTAGGTTAAGATAAAGTTCTATTACAAAGCTTAGACTGAGTTGGGAGTGCTCATGGATGAGNAAGGCTCCGGGGAGACCTGATAGCAGCCTTTCAGTATCTGAAGGGAGCCTACAGGAGAGCTGGAGAGGGACTCTTTGTCAGGAAGTCTAGGGATAGGACAAGGGGTAATGGTTTTAAATTGGAAGAGGGGAGATTTAGATTAGATATTAAGAAGAAGTTCTTTACTGTGAGGGTGGTGAGGCACTGGAACAGGTTACCCAGGGAAGTTGTGGAGGCCCCATCCCTGGAAGTGTTTAAGGCCAGGCTGGATGGGGCTTTGAGCAACCTGCTGTAGTCAGAGGTGTCCCTGCCCATGGCAGGGGGGTTGGAACTTGATGATCCTTAAGGTCCCTTCCAACTCTAACCATTCTATGATTCTATGATTCATTTCTAGCTTTGTCACAGACTTCCTATAGAGCTTTAGGCAATCACTTAAACCTCATTTATTAAGGGGACCAACTACTTCTAAACACTTGGCCATCAATTTTGTGTCTCTTAGTTGCCTATAGGTAAAATACAGGTAGTACCACTTCTTTTGCTCACATCTTTCTCCATCCATTTAAGATAGTAAACTAGAGGCAGCACCTAGCACAAGTAACTCCCAAGGACCTCTGCTGTTACTGGAATAGAAATATTGAGTCAGACAGTTCAAGGAGTTGTAATATTAATATAAATACATATATATATATATGCTAGCTAAGCAGTCTATTCAGGCATAAAAATGCACACAGAAATTCATACTCCCCAGATTGTATCATTCCAAAGTTGGAATGAAAGGAGAAAATATGTCTTTGTTAAGGACATACACCTTCTGAAGAGTGATGCCCTTGATATATTGGGGTGTACATATCAAGCCAGCAAAGCACCAGCTTCGTGACGTGGGGTGTAGGACATAGCTATGTTTGGAGGAAGAAATGGTCTAGTAGTACTTCACTGAAACTCCCACAACAGTCTCTCAGTATCTGCTAAAATTACCAGCAGTGAGAAATGTAACGATGGTGAATACTGGAGTAATTTTTTTAAGAGTACCGCTTCCAAGCTAAAAGTGTCGTTGATTACTGCAGCAGTATATGGTATAGGAAAAGTGCAATTACAAACACCACCAGCCACAGCAGTATGCATACAAATTCTTTTGGGGGTTGCCTAGCCTGAGGTGTTGTGACTAGCTCCCTCCATTGACCACAGTGGGGAGCCAAGGTCGGGCACCCTTAAACAACAGTCTAAAATGTCCAAGCCTCATGATGGCAGATGTCACAGTAAACTGCAACAAGTGTGAAGATGGCCCTAAGTGTGAGGCTGCCAAATGTGTTTCGCTCGGAGAATACATTTTGCTCAGAACTCACTGTCCTCCCTTCTGAAAATGTGACCCTTAAAATGACCCCCTTTCCTTAAATAAATCTTCCTGTGTCTTCTTCCTTTCTTCCACTTATTACTCCTGCTTTCTCTTCAGCCTTTTGCCCTTACCTTTCCCACATGGTGCTGAGCCTGATTTTTAAAGGAAAAATCAGGTAGCAGCACTTCTACTTAGGGCAGCTCAAGTTAGCAGAGAGAAAGAACCAGTCTTTCTTCCATGTTTTCCCTGCTCTTCAGACACTTAGTGTTGGAAAAGGGTATTTGGGAGCAGGTGGCTGAGTCCTACCTAAGAGATTCATGAGGGCTGGACCAAAACAATGTGTGGACGTAGATATTATGTATATTCTCAGTAAAACCAGGGAAGAAGTAGGATCCTTCTTACTGGACAGAATGCAGATATGTAAAGGCAGGCTTAAAGGAGGACAGTGCTTTATTTCAAGACCAAGGGAATACTCAAAACAGAGTTTGTTTCCAGAACTGGCAGTTTTACTTGGAGAAAGATGGAAAAATCACTGGTCATCACAGGAGCATGCTCTGTGAAGTTCTTAATGATGGCAATAGCAGAAAAGTGAGAGCAGAGCAGGCTCTTTATAAGAAACCAAATGGAAAAAAAAAAAAAAAAGTAAAGGTGCTTTATAAAACTAGACAGAGAACAGAGGTCAAAGCATCCCTGATCCTGCTGTGAGTTTTCTTAAATTTTAATACAAGCAGTCCAGTTTTGTTCATAAACTGTATCTACAAAAAACCATCCTTGGAAGCCAAACAAGCAGACACCTTCTCTGTAGTGCCAATTTGTACTCATACCCTTAATGCTACTGTCATCTATGAAAAAAATGGTTTATATATTAAAAGAATCTTTCTTGCAATGTTTACACCATTTAACAAAAACCAAAAAATAACACCTGGCAGTAACAATTCACCAACAGTCACCAGCCAGTATCTCTCCAAATCTCACTTACTGTGCTTTCTCTCTCTCTCTCACCTTTTCCTTTCTGTGCATGTGTGTCTTTACTACAGGCTTGATGCTCCCTTGCTGGCATTTCCAATGGGCTGCCTCAAGTCAGATGTGTGCTGTCTTACAGATCTCACCAAGAAAAGGCTTTTTATTTGTTAACATATTTGAACCATCTGTGGGAAAAACAGCAGCACTTCAGCACCAGGAAGGACAAAGAACTCACAGTCACATCACTGTGATGTCTTCCAGAAGTCCTCGCTCATAAAGATCAGAATAGAAGCAATTTCAGCCTTGTTGTTCCCATTGAGAGAGAACATAACTTCAGTGGAATCAATGACTTCATGTAACTCCATGGAAACAGTGAACACCGGAAGATATCTATAGAAAACTGAGATAATGCTGAATATATTAATACACATAAAAAGAGGCACAGGATTCAGTGCATCTCCCCCCAGAAATAAGCCCTGTATCAGTGTGCAGAAAGAGGAGAAGAAACAGGATTGCTATATAACTGTAGAGAGACTAACTCCTCCAGGTACTTATTAGGCCTAGTGAGACCAACTAATTATTTATCAACATAGCCAAAGGGCATGTCCTTGTCCACAGGTGTACGCTTGTATCCTGTGACCACAAAACTTGGAAACCAGGGAGCTCCAATTGACTCTGGCTGGTCCAGGATTTACTTGCCAGTGTAGCAATGTGACGTGCCATCCTTACGTAAGTGAGTGCAAGCTCCCTGGTGAAACTTAGATCCAAGCTCTTAAGATTCATTTGGGATTTAAGATCTCACGCATACTTCTCTAAATTAGAGATAGGCATTGACCAGAGGTCTCACACCATCTGGATCTCTTACCCCAGCAATTTCAAGGACATTTCAGGAAAGCCAATGAAGTGCAGTGCATTTCTTTTTCTCAATTTTTTCTCATTTTTTTCTCATTTTTCATAGCAAGGCCACCTCCAGTTTTGGAGTGGAGATAGAGATTTCATCTTTCTGGGCGCATCTCTCTGCAAAAAGTTAATATCAAATACTAACAGAGCTCACCAGAGTTTTTGGCACTGAGCATTCCTTGATATGCCCAAGTTTACTAACACAAGCTCAACCTCCAAATCTTAGACATCAGGCAAGACACAGAGTCTAAAACACCGTGGATTTTCCACACATTTGGAGTTGCCCAACAGCTCAGAAAAACAGGCAAAATAAACAAACAGCTCAAGTCAAATAGGGGACAGAATGGCTACCACACACACCTTTCTGAGAGAAGCCTGCCTCCACGTTTGTGTCTAGTTAAGTGAATATAGAAAGAGAAAAAAACATTGGAAAGGACAGTGGGAGAAGTAGTAACACAATCTGTGTGACTCCCCCAGAAAAGCCTACGTGAACCCAAGAAATGAGTGAACAGAAGAAGTAAAATATGGGAAGACTAAAGCACTGAGCGGGCAGCCACCACATTTTCCTTTGACCATCTAAATCATGTCCTGAGAGGTAAAGCGTCCTTAAGCTCGCTCAATGGGAGAATAACCAGTGAAGAAGGAATGAATTATTGGATTTCACAGCATATTCCTCATGTATGGGAATTCAAGAAAGGCTGATCACAAAGCTGGGGTTTCATGGCAATTTAACCCAGCAGTCTTCCCTACATTACAGAAAATTATGAGCTTCATTAATAACAAGAACGAAAAATTTACCATATTATATGGTAAATATATCATATATATATATATATGACCTTCCCACACACATAAGTAGTTAATGAACCACATTTATACCACATGTTATCATTTAAAAGACACACAAATAAAACAAAGTTTCCAAGACCATATCTCTGGCATTAATGCTTACTGTAAAATCCAAGACACTCCACTCAAAGGTCTACACCTTGCAGGAGGCACTTAGAAACACATCACAAAACAATTATTTCTGACATAGGAACCTTTTCCTTCTTGAGTCCCAGAACAGCACAATTGCTGTAGTAAAGCTAGAAACAGAGCTTGGATTCACTCAGAAAAAAGTGAATCCACAAATGCCACTGCAAATCTGCCGCTTTGCTGTGATAGCCAGGAAGGACAGACTCAAAGGAATCAAAATGTTCCTTCTCTTCTGTATGGTCAGCAGGCAACCAGATCACAAAAGTATCAGTATACTGCACCCGGAGAGCAAAGCCTAGCTAGGTAAAGAGAGAGGAATACATTAATGTCAAAGTTTATGGAACAGAATGTTTTTTTACAGCATCCAGAGAATCAACATCTTTTCATAAGATGCATATGCAGGCACAGAAAGGTTTGAACATGAGATGTAAAGGGAATAAAACCACTTAGCTAGAAGGTCTGAGCTATTTTACAGGACCCTTGAACAACCTAAGAGGCAAATTTATTCAATTCCCATTTTAGTAGGACATAAGAGATCTCACTACCACATGGCAAGTGTGACAATCATAAAAACGCCACGCTTTGACAGTTCTCTAGCAGGGGTTGAGCACTTGGGATTTTCAGGGAGTATGTTAATTTCCATGCTTAAAATCTGTAACAATTAAGTTTATCAATATCTTGACAAGGTATCTGCTTCCTCCTTTAAGTAATTTTTGTCACTTAATGTAATAAGCATGTTAGAGGAGGATTTTGAAAACTTCTACTCTTATATAACATTTTGATAGAAAGTGACTTTCTGTGGGAGAGCCCTAGATAATAAATCACTGGAGCACTAAACTATGTTGATAGCACATCTGTTTTAACAGTATGCAGTGCCACATGGTGTACCACAGAATAAACTGTTCAGCTGGAAGAGGTTTTTACGTCTGTTAAAGGACCTGTGCACATGTTCAGATGAATTCAGATTTCATATTCCATTTTTTTCTCTGGAATTGTACCTGTACAAACGATCCCAAATCTTAAGAACAAGCATGTCTGGTATACCAAGTTGAAAGAGGGTCAAGATATACTTTTCTTTTTTTCTCTCCCTCTCAGTAGATGAAATCAACAAGAATCAGAGAAAAAAACAATGATAGGAGTTTAAAAGGAGGGCATTATAGACCAGAAATGACATAACAGGAGATAGAGAGGGAAACAGAAGGAATCCAGAAACCAGAGGTGGCAGCCAAGAGGGAAAAACTATTGGTCCTACTGATGATGTATTAAACTTGAACTCAAAAAACTCTGAGCTTTTGGTACGGTGTCATTCCATAACCTTGAGCTTACCATTTCACCACTCTGTATCTCAGCTCTATACTTCTTGCATGGGGATCACAACACTTTCATAGATACCCAACAGTAACACTGCTAAGATACTGGCAATAATGCCTAGATATGTCTAGACACACAGAAGGACCCTGCTCCCAAAGACACAGCCATGAGCAGATCACTAAAGCCTGAAAGCAGCACTAAGCAAAAAAAATCCTAGTACAGATCTAAGCAGAAGCCACAACAAATTCTAATATATGAAAATAAAACTTGCTTTATTGAATCAATCAATTTATTGGCAAATATATTCCTTTGAGAACTGCCATTTTTTCCTAAACTATATTAATTGCCATCTAAAAACAATGCTTTCCTATTTAGACCTATATATTTTTTATTTCTTTCATAAGACCACTCTTCAGAACTTGAGAGTCACCCATACTCAGATGAAGCAGTTGTTCTTGTTAGCTTTTAGCAAGAAAGCTCCAGTTCTTCATGTGTAACGAGTCATGAATTTAACTCTCTAGAAGTCTTAGAAAATAACAAATTTCATTCCTAGTAACCATGAAAAAGTAAAACAGTATGGAGCAACTTCTTGTTACCTTCTCATTTTACACAATCACAAAACTAATGAAGTGCAGACATATACAATATATTCTAACCCACTGCATATCATCAACCTAAAATGTATGGAAAGGGAGTAAAGAAAACCACCAGCACGGGCCTTGTCTTGCTGATGGGTTTAAAGGAGATTTGGCCAACAGTATTCCAGACAGCAGGGTTTTATCTTGACTGTTCACAGAGTGATATGGTTTGTTGTTGTGAGTTATGCCCCACATTAGTAAATGTTGGTCTCTCTCATCACATAAATCATCAGTTATCTATCTTCCTGATGTTATCACTCCTCTCAAGATGCCTCAACTGTGACAAGAAATAATGAGAGATTAATTAAACCATTAACCTTTTTCTGTAATACTAGCCATAGTAAGAGAGAAGGAAAGATGATCCTTTATGGAAAATCCTGTCACCACACAACACCTTGGAGAACAAGTGCTCTGAATCAGCCTGGGACTCTACAGAATGTAGAGAATTTGCAAAAACTATATTTTATAATTTTATAAAAGAGGATTTAGCCTGCTGTGACTATAGCTCATGCATATACCATTAAAGGGTACAAATTATGACAATTTAAAATAAGTTAAAGACAGCCCCGTAGGCATCTGATAAGTTTTCAGCCCATACAATATTTTCCAAGAATAGACATACTCTGCAGGGACACAAGTGAAACAACAAAACAAAGCCACTTGGATATACCAAATGGTCTAAAAACAACATGCAGAAACATTGTCTGAGATTGAAAAGAAATTATTTCTGTTCCTTGTGAAGAGGAATACTTAAAAAAAAAATCATTTATCATCTCTTCTATTCAAACTCACTACTAGCACACATAAGCTTCTGTATGCACTAGAAGCAAAAAATGCTGTGTAGTAGAAGCAGGTCTATTGAGTAAAACACCCAGTCTATAGCATATGGAGGGGTTTACGTTGAACTAGTCTGTTCTCATGGAATGAATGCTCCTGGTTTCTTTTCAATTGAAGGAAAATTAGTTCATGTACTCTGAGAGCGCTCCATGACAGAAAGGGAAGTTCAGCCAACAGGAAACAATCAGAATATTCCCTTCAGGAGTACTAATGCTAAATGCTAATGCTAATGTAGACACAAAGTTTGCTTTCAATGAAAATCAAAGCAGCATAGTTAATCAGTAGTTCTGCATTCCAGTAAGAATGCATTAGATCCTTAAAAATTAACTGGAAACTTGACTCCAACCTCACACACATGAAAATCCTTCTTTTCATGCACACAAGTCTATACCAATTGGCTTCAGTGGGACTATCATGTGCTGCGATTTCAGAAAAGCAATTTGAATGTCTTCACAGTTACATGCAGACACCTCCATTCATGCTTTGAGTTGAGTTACCTGAGCATGAAGTCCTGAAGGACCTGAAAGGCGGTTCTTACAAATCACATGCTGATGTGTCTACATGAATTTAACACTACATATAGTTCACGTTTCACCAGTTCACTACACCATGACTGTCTGCTCTTAATGGGATAAACATGCCCTTCCCTGTCAAAGGGGCAATACTTGGCTGAAGGGATGATTTTAGATTCATACCTTAAGCAGAGCTGGTCACTGCAAGCAAAACATTCCTCTATTAGAATAAAATGGAGGAGGAACAATGGTACAAAGAGTACCTCACAAATTTGTGACATGGAATACTTACTGCTTCAAAAACTTGGTAGTACTAAATTTAAATTCCACATATGTAAAAACACAATCACTTGCGTTTATATTTTCTCTATATTTCTGTTGGGTCGGAATTCAAAATTTGGAATAAAACCCTGATACAAATAGCCCTTTGCTATTTGCAGAAGGGTATTTCAGCCAGGTTCTGGGATCAGGCAAAGCTGATTCATCCAAATGAACCAACATGGGAAAAAAATCACAGAAACTTTCTTACTAGAATATCCTCTTCTCATAAGGCAGTAAATGTCACTAGGGAAATGACTTTGGTTTTTCCTATTTGAAAAAGACTTTGAATCAATGCCCTCTTAATTGTGAAATGTATTAAGAGTTTTCAGAAATGACATTATTCTCTAATGCCCCTGTCCATTAATGGAGCACATTCATTGTACTTATTAAGGTGGTAAAGAATCATTAGACTGGTGGGAATGAGGGAAAGAAAATTGAAACATTCCCTGCTAAGAAACTAATTTCACAAAAATGATGGGAAGTCAGTGGAACTGAAAAGCTGGAGATGTTAGAATTAGGCCTACTCATTTGAGCCACGTTTGATGGCATCAGCAAAGGCTGATTTGAAGAAAATCATCCTGGTCCTCCTGCTCTCTGTATTTTTCCACAGAGTAGTCCATATTCTTTATAATCTCTTCTGCCAGAATGCCCGTGCCACTACTTTATCCTCTGTAATAGCTTCTGAACCAGGGACTGACCCTTTCAACAGTGCCGGAGTTCCTACTGCACTGCCTCAGATGGCTTTAAAAAGCTACAAAGTTACAGTCTGTTATATTCTGGATATAAAAATGAACTGTAATCATTTCAGTTCACCAATGCATGTAAAAGGTTATTGACCGTTCAAGGTTTTGAATGCATACCCAAAAAGCACAGTCAGGAGTAGTGTTAGGAGGGAAATACTTTTCCAAAATTATTTTTATTTTTTTAGGTTTCAAAAATGTTCCTCATCTCTACTGGAAGGACCTGCGCTCCTCCTAGCATTTTAAAAAAAACCCAAGGCAAGAAAATGCGGTCCTAATAGTTATCTTGTAGCAACCAGGGAGTTAGCCTGGGATGTGGGAGCTGAAGACATCTTTGGACTTGACCAGATTCAGACTCAAGAATTAGATCTTGCCATCCTGTGTCCAAGGAAATTATCCTAACATGAATGAAATCAACCACATCCTTGGTCTGGCGCAGTAATTATGATCTTTCATACTTTAGAGTGAAAAAGACAAGATACAAAGGGTAGGCCTAAGTTTTTAGTCTAGAGTGATGGACTCCCTATGGAATGTGAGATAATGGTATTCACTTCCCCAGTCGGACTCAGAACTTAGTACTGAACATGGGTGACCCCATATCCCGTCTGAATTTTCCAGGCTCTACATATATTCTAAGGTCTTGTGTTTCTCTGGGTTTAAGAAAAAAAGCTCGGTTATGGCGTACAACTTTTTCCTCTCAAAACAGAAAACAGAGAGGAAAGCAGCTTACTACCCAAAGGGAAAACAATTGCCATAAAATTCCTGACTAGCCACATTCTATGGTAAGACAGTAAATGGAGATTTCCTGTCCTGTCCTTCCTGTCCTTTCCAAAATAAAGTCTACATCAGCTTTAAGCCTCAGAAAGTGGTAAGGTGGTTAATTCTGTGTTTAATAGTTTTGCTGCCCAATGTTGTTACTAAATAAGTAAACTACAAGATTGACTACACCTATGGAACAGCCCCCACCACAGCACAAGGCCACAACTGCGAGAATGATCTTTTTCACAGGTTAAGAGATAGTGGTTGCCCAACAGTCAGCTCAAGACTCCGATTTCCAAACTTTATTTTGTAACTCAGAACCTCAGTGTTGCTTTGGCCTATTTCTGGTATCAACCTGCAGACGTATGAACTGAATCAGAACATAGCAAAACAGGGAGCAAGAGAACTAATCTTCCAATCATTGGTTTGCTATTTAAATTCAAGGATGATAATAGCAGTAACTGTTGAGCTGGAGGTGTAGGGAATCAGCTTGGGGAGAATAGAATTAGTACAGCTTTAGTGCGCAGGCTGCTGGGAGCAGAGGATTCAGTGTGTGGGTTTGAGCAGCCAGGGTGTTTGGGGAAGGGAAATCAAGCAGGTGGTGAATAGGAAAGCTGGATCAGTAAGTGGAAAAGAGCTGTCAGGGGAATCGTTTGCAGCAGTTGCCTGGCCAGCTCCCATTTAGGAGCAGCAGCTGTGCCAGCCTGATGAGGGGAGGGGATGCTGCTCCACGCCAGATGTGCACAGCATGAGCGCGCTGTGCTGGCTGCCAGAGATGGGGAAGAATAAAGAGGGAAGCCATAGGGAGGATGGTGTGGAGAACTAGGGGAGCAGCTGCCAGGTTACTACAGGAGGCAGACACTGTGAACAGAATAGCATGTACTACTGCTGCAGCCTTGCGATCTCTGAGCCATTTCTCCCTAGGACTAAGGGGTTAAATAAATGTCTAGGGAGAAAAATATTTCAGGGGCTGTAGGTGCTGATTAGGCTGATCCTTCCCTCTGTGACCACTTCCTGCAATCAAGATGAACTGGTATTTTCTGCTTGAACTACTGCTTAATTTTATCACTGTGCAATAGCTAAGAATTATTTCTTGGAATAGGCATTGGTTTAAAACTGCAGTGAAGGATATTAGATTTTGTTCTGTCGACCGCCCTATAAAGTCTTCTTTTTCTCTCTCTTTCTCAGCTCAAATGTAATTCATGAATTCACTCAGAATAGACACGTTTGTCTGGCTGCTTCTGAAGCTGAGCTGTGATGAACACCACAGAACGCAATTGATCAAAAGTTTCAAGACAGTGTTCATGCCTTGGGACTATGAACATCTCTTTCAGTTTCCTCTCTCGGTGCTATGTGATGCCTCTACTATGCTTTTGCACTTCTTTGACCATCTTCTGCTGAAACTCTGCTGACATACGGTAGCAATTATATTTCTGACCATATGAGGAGGTCTGAGCTTTGGCTGGAATATTATAACCCAGCAAGCACATTCAGCCTCCCCTCTTTTATAACAAAAGTTCACTATTTCATCCTTCATTTTCTGCAGTTTTTTCATCAAATTCCTGTCTTGCCCCACTTTCAATTGTTGTAGCTGTAAAATATTCCTTGTCTCTTTGGGGAGGTCTCAAGTTTTTTAAATCATAATTTTTTACATATAAAGCTTTCAAGCAGGATTCTGACACCCTATTCCCCTGTCGTTGCTGCTGCAGTACAGCAGTACGAGCCACTGAATTGAGCTAAGTTAAACCAGCATTTTCTGTACTTCTACTTACATTTCAATTCATCAAAGACAGCATATCTGATATAGGCAGATTCTTGATGCCTGTTTAGAAGTCACAATATAAACAGGTATCATTTTTTATTTCTCCCAAGAGATCTAAGCTAACTGCCATAATATATAGAGAAAGAGGGAGCATGTTTTATGCAACAGAAAATTTCATCAGAAACATTGTACAATGAGCAGGATGGAGCAAATAAGTCATAGTGATTACATTATTAGAGAAGCTTCACCTGTCTTTTGTCTAAGGCACATATGCCAGGAGATTTCCATTCTTTTAAATGCGTATTCAGTGTTTATGCCATTTTTTGATGTCTAAATAGATTAAAACAGGTATGTGCTTATACTTCCTAGTTATTTGCACTGATTGAATTAGATTGTAATTGATCAGTGAGGTTACATAAGCACACATTTTGAAGTCTGGATAGAAGTGGTATAGCATAACATTTTAATGCAAAAAGATGCATGTCCAAATGCAACATATGTTCTGCTAAACTGGGTACTTTGATAGATTTTCTTTTTAGTCTAGTAACAAATATAAAAAATATAAAAATATTATAAATAATGTAAACTGTTATACAAAATGTTATAAAAAGCATGCAGCAATAAATCAAGCATTGGGATGAATTTTGTTAAGGTGTACTTTACAGCTTTAAAGAAATGTTACACTGTTAAAATAGTATGGACTATTTTTGTTTAGGCAGTTTTTGACACTCTAATAATACACACATTTAGATAAAACCAGGAATAGATATGATTCCATGCTATATTATTACTATAAAAGTAAACACCTCAGTAAAGTTTCACAATCATCTTGAGCTCTGAACTCAGGTCTTTCGTGCACTTTCAATTTCATTTTCACTTTAAATAGAATCAGTTCTTGAGCTTGTAGCCTGAACTACTAACATGAAATAGAAAAGACCAGACTGTGGTCCCAGCTCATAACACCAGAGTAAATAGTTCTTTGTGAGCTTGCGGTCTGTATTAACACCACAAACTTCTCAATTTCACATGACTACAAGCAAACTGGTGAGAAATTATGAAGGTGGACCATGGGCCATTAGTCCAAAAAAATGGAGTGTGCTTTTCCAGTCAGTAAGTCATGCTTTAACTACTTACTCCACCCTGTTAAAACCTCCACAGTAATGTTCTCTTCTGTAAGACACCAGCCATCTCTGACTGATTAATTGCCTTCATTCCTCCCTCCTACTCCATATATAATTTGAAATAGGTAATTAAACATTACAAAATGCTTAGTTGAAGCTGCTGGGTGTAGCACACAGGCTGGCCTCAAAACCAGAGGACAGGTTTCCAAGGTGCAACTTTAAGACAGCCTAACAGTAGCTTGATTATTAATTTCATAGTTATAAGACACTGTTGGAATTCCCAGTATTGAACAATATTGAAGAAGTACATCTTGTTTGTCACCAAAATGGGTATTTATATTTGTGATAATGGTTATCATATGCTTTTACAGAGTTTAGCCTCTACTTCAAAAAGAATCATACCTAGTAATGTATTTAAGCTATAAGCATATATCACATAGAAGGATGCCTGTCATACTTGGATGCTCTAGCCCTGTGCTTAACAGAAAGCACATAAAGAGTACAAATGAATGGAAATTTTCTTCTTTGCCTTTATTTAGGTGTAACATTTCATCACACAGGCCGCATTTCACAAGGAACACTGTTCACTAAGATAAACACTGAAATCAGTGCAATGCTACAAGAATTTGTATTCTAAAACATCGCTTCAACTCTCACATGCACCACAGAAAGGGAAAGCACTGCTTGAACTGGGGGAATAAGAGAAGCCACTAGACCAGAAACTGTAAAATGAAACAGGCTGAAATAGTGCAAACCTCTCTGTCTCTCCCTCTCTAAAAAAAAAAAAAAAAAAAGCAATAAGGATTTATTTTCTGCTTCTAATTATCAAGATGAGATGGAAATAGCCGTGTTGCATCCAGAATCTTTACCACTCATTCCAAATCAAGCTTGAGGCTTAATATAAAAGCTAACACCATTTTTAGGAATCACTCCCACTAGAAAGAGATAAAGACAATCACAATATTGTAATGGTCTTAGGTTGTTCTGCCAATTTTAACATTAAAATAATGTTCTGTTTTGTTTCGGGAATTTCATAATGCCTTAGTCAAATTGTGGTTGATAATATTATTCTCGTGGGTTTCTCCCAAAAAATGGCAGATTTTTATCTGGTTGACCTCTGTCACATAGGTAGAAACAGCTAACTGAAGAGTCTGGTTGAAAGACGGAAGGCAGGGACATTAAAACCTGTATTCCAGCCTACTCTGTCCAGGGCTTGCAGTAACAGACATCCTCAAAATATCTTAGTTTCCCATTTTACACATTGCTTTTATCTTGTCCTCTGCAAATAAGCAGAGATTTCAGTGGAATTAACGCCATGACGTACTTGAGTCTGACTTGTCAGAACTCAGCTTTTCTTCTGCATTCTGCTACAAGCTCTTACAAAAGGAGGTGATCAGAGAAACCCAAAAATATTCACATCACACAAAATTCCACTCAACTTTTACTATCCATCAGACTAAACTATACATTTCAAACTCATTTTCTGGCAGTATCTACTCACTATCCACCCGTGTACAAGAAACAAGACTTTCCTTGGTCACAGCATCTTCTGCCATAAAAGACAGCCATGTAACCCTACCATTTGCACTGTTGTGTCTCACCTCAGTTAAATACGATCATATGATAAATATACACTCTATCTATACATCTCTGTAAACTCAAAAGCCTTTGCATTGGCCCCATAGGGACTCTAGTGAAAGAGAGCATGAAAGCTAATTTTTTAAGCTATCCAAGCCATTGACAAATGTTTTCTTGTTTTCAAAAGTTTTCTAAACACCCAAGAGAGTGTGGTTCAGAAAATTCTGCAGGAAATACAAAGATTCTGCTAGTTTCTATTTTCCTTCTCATTCTCGCCCTTTGCCTAGGAGCTGTCTTCCTAGTTTTCCTCATTTGAACAGTAATTTATTACATATGTTTATTCCCTCTTGTGTACTTAAAACATTTTATAGTTCCTAATTTCCTAGTTATAAGATTATACCCTCTGATTTCCATGGCTCTCTGCCAAATATAACAGCTCATTCTGGATTATTGAAAACACATGCAGAAGCTTCAGCAAGCCTGAGTTCCCATCCGTCCATTTCTTCCACAAACATTCTTTCTGAACAAACTGATGCCTCAGAGCTTTTAACATTTTTTTCTTTTCTTTTCTTCATGGACTTGCTGACTCACTAACTACTGTCCCTTGCAATATTAACTGTTTCAGAAATTGCTCACCAGATATTTTGTAGTAAGTGGGGCAAACTCTGAGCAGAAATAAATTGTACAGATGGAGTTACAGTGAGCATCCAGCTGCTGTAGAGGTGTTGTGGGCTCACCTAAAGGAGGAAAATTTAGACTCCAGGTTACCCCTGCCCGCCAAAGGCACTGCAAATATCTAAGGATTTGCATTCAGGGCAGACTAATGAAGCAGCTGTATCTAGCAAAAGCAGCTGCAATGGTTTATCATCATCCCTTGTCCTATCTCAACAGGCTCTGCTAAAAAGTTTGCCCCTATCTTTCTTATAAGCCCCCTTGAAGTACTGAAAGGCTGCAATAAGGTGTCCCTGGAGCCTTCTTTAGGCTGAACAACCACAGATCTCTCAGCCTTTCCTCACAGGAGAGGTGCTCCATCCCTCTGATCATCTTCATGGCCCTCCTCTGGACCTGCTCCAACAGGTCCATGTCTTTCCTGCACTGAGGACTCCAGAGATGGATGCAGTACTCCAGCTGGAATCTCACCAGAGTGGAGCAGAGGGGCAGAATCGCCCCCCTTGACCTGCTGGCCACACTTCTTTTGATGCAGCCCAGGATGTGGTTGACCTTCTGGGCTGTGAGCACACACTGCCAGCTCATGCCCAGGTTTTCATCCACCAATACCCCCAAGTCCTTCTCAACAGAGCTATTCTCAACCCCTTCATCCCCCAGCCTGTGTTGATGATGGGGGTTGCCCCAACCCAGGTGCAGGACCCTTGCACTTGGCCTTGTTGAACCTTTATTAATTAATGAATTAATAAATCAATAACACATCATCTAACTCATATTTCAAATCTTTTATGCAGTCCATGAATATCCTTTCTGAAATTGTTCCCACTAAAATCCTACAGGGAACACAGGAGTGCTGAACCTGTCCCCTTTGCTTAGTGTCCTAGCCGCTGCCTCCATCTGCGTAAACATTTCTTAGTCTGCCTTTTCATTCTGCCCTCAGAGATCTCTAATTGTTCCCTGTGATTTCTCTTATGCCTTTCCTGTGCTTCACTTCAATCAAAGCTGCCTCTGCACTGGTAGTGAAACCACGTGTCATTTCATCCCTCCGCCAGTGTTCTCCCTTGTCTCTCATATTCCTCCGTATTGGTGCAGCAATCCATTTTAAACTGTCTGCGACCCCGTTAGACTGCAACGGGGAAAAAAGTACATGCTGTGCAATCTCAGAGAAAGATAGGAAAAAGAAAGATGAGGAGACAAAGCAAGGAGAGGACTAAGTTTGGGAGAGACTTCCTGCTGTATCTAGTGAGACAAACTCCCCACCGCCTGCAGAGAAACCCTGCCGCTGGAAGGTGACCCATGCTCACCCCGAGGCAGTTGCCCACATTGCCACACCACTCTGCAGGTGACCATGAAGGTACAAGCAAGTTTTCATACCAGAAGTAATACTGGGACGAAAAGCAGAGATAAGCAAAAAGCATTGGTTGGACTCGATGAGCTTAACAGTCTCTTCCAAGCTATCCTTTTTCTATTATTCTATGCTTCTATGGTGGTGTTTCTTATTACAACTGCCTGTGATGTGACCAAGACCAGCTTGGTCCTCAGATGTACCCCAGAAGGGCAGGCAGCAGACACCAGTCTCACGTAAGTTCCCTCTCCAGAGGCCACAGCTTGCCGGCTATCATCTCGGCTATGGTGCTCGAGTCCAGATACAGCACCATGGATCCTCAACAACTTCAACAAACATTTTAATTAGATTGCCTTACACTTTGCAGCATAGACAGAGTGTGAGTAAAAAGTATGTTTGCGGTCTGTTATACAGTAATTTTGCTCAGAAAAGAGTCATAAATTGAGTGGGAGTGACTAAAATTAGTGTGTCAGAAAAGACAACAGTTTTTTCCCTGAAAAATTCAAACTGTAAATATTGCTAAATTATTTGAAATGGCAACTGCTTGTGAAAATATATTTTTCACACTGCGCTGCTTTTCTTGATCAAATTAGGAGCACTAATGTACCACCAGCAGCTTATTTTTCTCAAAGAAGTCTGAATTACAGTGAGCAGGGAAGCAGTGAGGGGAAGTGAGCCAGAGATAATTCTTAGACAAGGTGACCAAAATTACATGCATGCCTACAGACTCTGAGTCTATTTCCAGATTGATTTTAATTTCATCAAAAGGCTACAATGCCCGATCTAAATAACAATAATAAAAAATAATGTTTATATGATCAGTTTTGTTGGAAAAATCTATTGGTCTGTCAACCTAATTATCTGACACCACTGTTGCAGTCCATTAAATTCTGCATTAACAAAGCACTTGGCATGCTCATTTGTAGATACGTGACTCCTTGGGAGACTGAACATTTGCTAAACAACAAGCTACCAGGCAACAGTACTTCCAAAGTTCCTACTTCCCAGGCTCTGTCTCTCTCTTGGTGATTACACACTATGCTTCCCCCGTACACACCACGCATTCTGCATATGGAAAGAAAAACAAGCCGTCTAACAAGCAGCTGGAGTAAATCACCTTTTCAAACCGAGGTGCTTTGAGATTTCCTGTAAAGGAGAATGATCACACTGAACTGACTCATGTCTGGATGGGTGTAACCCTCTTTTTTGACTGAATTACCTTGGATGTATGTTGGTTTATAATAAGACATGGCCATTGCAGACATGGCACTGTTTCACAGAATCATAGAATGGTTTAGGTCGGAAGGGACCTTAAATATCATCTAATTCCAACCCCCGTGCCATGGGCAAGGACACCTCCTACTAGACCAGATTGCTCAAAGCCTCATCCAACCTGGCCTTCAAAGTAGTAATGAAAGTCTTGTTATCTCCTGTGCAACAGGTAGGACAAAATCACTCAGGAAAGCTTGTTGGGTCTTGCCTTCACACTCACAAGTGTGAGGAACAAGACCAAGGAAAGAAAAAGCATTGTCTGCTACTTTTGTATTTGTCAAGTCTCACGGCTCCCAGAAGGAAGGCTACAAGGAAATTCTCGTCTGGTTACTTGGGTTGGCTTTAATATTGCTTTGGCCCAATGAAGACTCCTAAAGTTACCTTAAGAGGTCCTATAACCCAGAGCTGGGAGCTTAGGGTTTCACAGATCTTGAGGTACGAGCTGCTGTAGTATTCAAATATGTCCAGTTTATCACACTGACAATATAAACTAGCAATAAGAATCAATTTAATGTCAGAGGTCGGACAGAAGGAACCCTTTAAAATTTTATTTGGCAGTTTGCTCCTATAAAATCCCTTTTTTTTTCTTTTCCACTGTTTTCATTATGTTTTATAACCTTGCTAAGCTCAGGTAGAGGCAGAGGCGGTGAACACAGTTTGCATATAAAATAAATGAGCTTTTCTAATTTTTGCTGATAAAATAAAAACTTTCACTTAAATTAGGTTGAAATACACATCCATTCTTCTGCATTTATGTGGCTTTATTTATTTTAAGTGCCTCTTTGTACTTCACTGAACAATTACAAATCATTTTCCCAATTTCTTCAGACTCTCAGGCAAGCCAAGAGCTAATTAACTAGTGTGACAATTGCAAGAAGCAGCAACATAATTCACTTTTTGAATGACTGGAAGGTATTTAATTTGAATAAAAGTGGAATTAAATAGCAGCGGTAATACATGGTATTGACAGGTAGGGTACACATATCAGAAAGGTCGCTACCAAAGTATTTGCAGGTACTTTCAAAACTCCACTTACGAGTCGTGAAATTAGGATTAATTGGCTGGAGCTGTTTTATAGACTATTTCGCACATTTAATACTTACAATCTATTGAGGTAATCAGCCATGTGTAAAGAACAAGTTTTGAATCGATTCCCTGATTAAATAAAATATAAGGGTCTTTGTATGCAAAATGTGGAATGCTTAATACAAGATCCATCTGGCACAGTGGAATACTGGCAGAAAAGACCTTTTCAGTGTTGTGAATCCCAGTGTTTGAGATATAGTGCTCATGACAATGAACTCAACAGAATTTGATGTAAGTAAAAAACGAATTATGTAGAATTCTATTTGGTCACCATCAGTGTTACCCTCCATCTACATTTTTTTCTTGTTTAGTTTAAGTAAGCTTTCACTGCATCTTTTAAAATACAAAAAATAAGAGATCAAATTGGCTAATGGGAAAATATTCTCCCTTTCTGTTCTTGTAACAATAGAAAAAAATGTAAGAATGAAAATGTTTCCAAAGAAGTTTGCAAAGGAGAATACAGTTATGAGCTAAACCCACATTGCCCAGAAATACTGGCTCTATTGGAATTGGATTTTGCTTGACATTCTAGCTCAGCTGCCACTGTCAGGTTATGGACTCAAATTATTCCTTATCTAGGGCAGTCCATCCTTCTTGACCCTAGTTTATGGGTTCCCAGTATTGCCCTTCCCTTCAGTCAAATATCTCGTAGCAGCAAAGACAAGTCGGATCAAAAACCCAATGAACTTGAAAGAAAGAATGGTTCACCACCACCAATCCAGAGAAGGGACACATAAACATGGGGAGACTTGATGAAAGAAGACTTACATGGTTAAATCTTAAATGAAAATCATAAGTGCAATCACAGTCCCATGGAGAAAAGGTGCATAATCTATGAGTACATGTATATTAACATTCTTTATTTTAGAACAGTAGAAAAGTTAAGTGAATCCACTCATTGTTCCCATCTAATATGTATTTGTTCAGCTCTGGGAAGGGTTCTGGTGTGCGTGGACTGGATTCTTTTAGGATGAAACCAACTGGCAAATACACCGTAAAGAATCACAAGAATTGAAATCAAGCAGCAGGCTTCACTGTGATAAAGTCTTCCAGTGAATAGTGACACCAAAGTACTGGTAAAAGCTCTCAAACTGTGAATCTGCAACTCCCCACTGTGTTTCCTATGCTTCCCTATGTATCGCACATGCAGAGAGACCCACAAAGGCCAAGAGGACTGTAGTTTCCCCAGGACTGGGGGCTACAGAAGACATCTGAACAATTCTCCCAGTGGAAATTTAGGACATGTACAGGTTGGGAGACAGATCTATCTATTTGGCATAGAAGGTGGCTGGCAGTTGAGACAGAGCTTGGGACGAGTAACACTTTTGTCATACTGCTCCTTTATATTTTGGCAAACATGAAAGCCACTTGGCCTCAGCCTGGTGTGCAGCAGAGACATACTTCTACTCCAGAAACTTTCAGACCCCCAGGAACAGAGAGAAACGGAAAAGGAAGCTCCGTTCTGTTCACTAACATGTCACTGTGAAGGTCCTGGCACGCCACACCATAACCCAAGGCAAGATGAAGATGTAGGCAAGACTGTGAATCAGGCAGAGTTTCAAGTTGCTGACTACCAAAGAAGTCATAGTGTTTTTCACAGTCTTGGCAACAGATCAGCCCATTCTCCAAACTGGATGGGGAGTGTCTTGGTGTGGAACAAGTTCATATTAAGCAGTGGTAGAATGCCCTCACTGAGCTTGCAAGTGTCATCCACCATCTTTGGGGACATTTGAAGCAGTAACATGTGCTCATAAAACAAAGCATGACATAATAACGGAAAGTCTTTCCTACTTTTCTTCACTCTTACTACCTCAGACCTTCCTCCCATTTGAGCACCTGACAGCATCTTTAGCTGTCCTGCCTTTCCAACTGCCAAGGCTAGCAGGTAACAGAAGAAAGACTCCCATGGCACATCACTGGCCATGGCATAAAGGTAACTTACCAGTTTTGAGGTAGGTCATCCTGCTCAGAGCTCACCTTCACCGGTCCCTCTTGAAAATTACAGAAGGAATGTATAAATCTCAGTACTACACAGAAAAACTGACCTAGAGAACCAGGGCGGGGCTGTAGGGTGGATGGCTGTATGCAGTAGACTTGCATTGCAATCTTGCAGACAGTCCTGGACTCACAGACTTGCTTTTCTTTCCCCTACAGAGGTGAGCCACAAAAGCCGTACTCTCTTGCAGTTTCTACCCCCAACCTCTGGTACCTCAGGCCTACATTGCCTCGGGCAGGAAGTAGTGTATGTCTAGAATGCCATTCTAGAAAACAGTAGACAACTAGTAGTATCAGTCTAAGGCATTGTTAAGAACAGAGGAGGGAGGGAAGCTTGACTCAGGAGATGTTCATGGACAGGATCATTCAGAGTCCTTAACAGGCCTGACAACAGTTCTTGATGAAGAGACTTCAGATTGCCAAGGAATAAAGCAGGAGGCTCTGGAGATATGGCAGGAGCACCCCATGCTCTGGAGTGCCACCTAATAGCCAGGCAGATGTAGGAGGAACGAATGGAAGAAGGAAAAGATTTGGGGACTGCCATCTCCACCAACATTTGCTGTGCAACTCCAGACCTTCTCTAGACATGAAGTCGCCTTGGGAAGATATTAGTCGTAGGCTCTGCATAACCTGATGACTGTTGACCCTCTCCTCTCCTCCTCACATCTGTGGTCAAAACAGTGCAAGCGACAAATGTAAATCGTTACAGTGCAAAAAGTGCTAAGAAAGTCTTTTTCCATGTTACTTCCTCACTTAGCATTTGGTAGAGTGGCCCACTGAGGAGCTCACCGACTAGACCAGTTTTCATCTGAAGAACCTCAGGCAGCAGGCATTGGGGTTTTTAGATTGAGGGAATCAGCCTAACTCTACACTGAAGTAGAAACTGATGTCTTCTATGGTTCAGGGAAATGGGACTTACATATTTTTATGCATGTAAAAATTTCCATCAGATAAGTATCTGGGACCATTTCAATTTCTTCTAAATGAAAGTCTAGCAATTTTTTTTTCCTAGTTGATCACTTAAAATCTTTACAGGTTAGGAAAGGCCAGTGCCAACTCATCTGTATATTAAATTAGATGAGAAGAATTCTTATTTACTAGCTCTTGCCAGAAACAGATGGGCTTTATAACAGTATGCTCTAGTTGTGAAAATACTTTGCACTCCAGTTCCTATGTAATGTATCAAAAATTACTTAAATTCTATAGTGAGTGTTTAAACACAACATGTTATAGCAGTGCTAAAGCAACAATCTTTACTTTTCATTGTGATACAAAATCCATATAAATTATTAGAGTTAGATGAATTTTGACTGTCCTTAATCAGGGCACCTTGCAACATGATCAATATACAAAGTAGTTCCTTACATTTTTGGGAGATACTCATTTACGATAAATCTGCTGCTCACCAGTCTGGCTGGTATGTGTCTCTAGGAAATAAGAGCATCAGCTTTGTACCAGTTAGATTTAGTTTCTCAAGTGAAGAAGTGATTCAGCAAGAACAAACCGGAAGTATTCTGCAGGTTGGACTAGGAATCATGTGACTAATAAGAATACATCTCTAGGAATATATTAATATATGTGGAGTATTTGAAAAATATTTTTCTGGTTTGTTTGAACTATTACAAAACAGTATATACAGCTTATTAATAAAATCATCACATGCTGCTACATAATAACTGGTTTCATCACTAAACACTTGTCTTTTCCTTTCGCACTGATAGGATGTTCCTTATAGCTATTTACTCATTAGCCAGCCTTTGATCTGTAGGCTATATCTTTTTATGTTATGAATGAAAAAAATGTTGTTTACTTCCTGCACAACCAAAATACACAACTTGAGGTCTTTGTGCATCATAGTTAGCCCCATTTCAACTTAAGACCTTCCCAAGTATAGCTCATCCTGTTCATTAAAAATCATGCTATGCTTGTTTCTTCAGAACAAAACTCAGACTTTGCTGGAAAGCGAAGACATAAAGGGCAAACGCATTTTTTTATATTTTTAAAGAAACTAAGAGTTGATTTGGTAATTTTTTGAACAGCTGCCTTTCTCATAATCTGGACTGCACTCTAGACAGATCTTCTTGCTTTAGCTTCAAACCTTGAGCTCACTTTGCTGCTTTGCATTCCCCAGTCAGAAACAAGAGGCCTGAAATGATAATTGAATAATGGCACATAGGAGTCAATTAGGTCATTATCTTTCCTTTTGTTTCTTAGATGCCTGTTCATTTTTTCTGTAGAAATAAGATAAATATTATAAGCCATTCTAACATATCCCTTTTTTCTTGCCATTTATTTCCTGATTTTTCCTATTTGAGTTTAACATTTCATCCTTCTTGATTTTTCAAGAATATGTCTACAAAAGTGTAAAAGAAAGACTTGGATATCCTGACAAAATGCCCTTAGAATGAAAATATATGGATATATTAATCCCTGGTGGCAGTCTACTAATACATACTGAGATTTGTCATGAGTGAACCTATCCAATTTTTGAGGGAACAGATTGAAAGAAGAAAAATCTTGTGGGCCCAGGAGAAGTCCCTCCTATTTAGTCTTTCCATACAGTCTGGAGTAGGATAGGTTTACTAATCTATGAGGGACTGAAAATGTATACTTAGGAGATTAAAAAGCATTATCTTGTAAAATTCTTCTTTCACTGTCAGCTATATATTTTGCTTCAGTGGCAACCAACCGTAAAAGAAGAGATTCAAACATTTTGAGAAAAGAGTTAGCAAGAAAAAAAAACTCCAACATTTAAATTTACAGTGCTAAAATTCATGATGAAAATACATCTGTAGAGATAAGAAAGGCATCACAAGCTTTTCCAGATTTTCATATTCCATGACCTTGCTTAATCTCACAAAGCACTGTGCAGTGGCATGGAAAACCACCTATAATTTCTCTAACAATATGATGTGCGTTTCATGAAATAGACAGTTGTTGACCTATTGTAGTAATTGTTTGGTTTCCAGTTACACAGCTTGAAAAACATCAAGTCCTTGTGAGAGTATGTAAATTTTATCAGTCAAATGCACCCCTTATATTACTTCACTATAGTCAAGCTGTTCTAATGGAATTACATCAGAGATGAATTTTGTCCAATGTATTATTTATCCTGTGTATTGTTTAGCAAAACAAAATCAAAATATATTTTGAAGAGAAACAACAAAAAGCATAGAAAGGGTATTCATAACATTTTTTTTAACCTCTGTATGCTAGCCAAATTCCAGAGCTCTGTAAAATGTTTGCATTTTGAGGCAACATTAATGGGGACGTCAGGTGTGTTTAATGTTATCCTGCTGGCCTGCAAAGGCTATACAAAGACCTATTTCTCTGAATTCAGTAGGCAATACTTCGCTTATGGCTTCAGCATTGTTTCATTAATTGTTGATCTCAAGAGCTACCCTTCCAAGTTTTCTCTCTGCACTCCCAAAGCTTCCCTTATCCTTTGAGACACAAATCACCTCCATGCTACATGTTCATCCAATATCCAACACAGCAGCCACATCGGAGGAGATGCCACAAGATCTAACAAGTAATAATGCTTGAGCTACCTCCGTATCTGCTGGAGGGACAACATAGCAGGGCACAAGCAATCTAGATTTCTGGAGTGTATTGATGACAACTTCCTAACACAGATGATCAAGAAGCAGGAGAGGAGAGATAGTCTGCTGGACCTTAAACTTGCAAACAAGGAAGAACAGGTCAGAGATGTGAAGGCTGGGGGCAGCCTTTGCTGCTGCAACCATGGGATGGTGAAGTTCAGGATTTTGAAGGGTGAGAACAAAGTAAATGGTAGGATCAAAAACCTCAGCTTCAGGAGAACAGACTTCGGTCTGTTCAGAGATGGGCTTGGAAGAATCTCATGGGTGTTGATCCTGGAGGGAAGAGGGGTCCAGTACAGCTGGTCAGTTTTCAAGGACTGCTAAAACCAAGCGTGGTCCATCCCCATGTGCAAGAAGTCAACAGTCAAACAGAAGTCCTGACTAAACTCAAGCATAAAAAGGAAGCAAATAAGAAGTGGAAGAGGGGTCAAGTGACGCAAGAGGAATAGAGAGACACTGTCAGAGCATACAGTTATGGGATTAGGGAAGTTAAAGCCCATCTGCAGTTGAATGTGGTAAGGCACATGAAGGGTAAGAAGGAGGGCTTTTACATGTCCACCAGCAGCAAAAAGAAGACATGGGGAAATATGGGTCTGCTGCTGAATGAGGCAGGGAACCCAGTGACAAGGGATACAGAAAAGGCTAAAGTTCTCAACATTGCCTCGACTTAATTGGGGAGGAATAACCCCAAGCACCAGTGCAGGCTGGAGGACAACCGCTTGGAGCTGGAAAGCAATTTAATGAAAAAGGCCTGGGGTTCCTTGTGGACACCAAGTCGAAAATGAGGCAGCAATATGTCCTTGCAGCAAAGGAGTTCAACAGCCTCCTGGGTTGCCAACAAGTAAAGAGGAGAGTAAAGAAGATGGAGCCAAATTCTTCTCAGTGGTGCCCAGTTGAAGGACAACATGCAACAGGAACAAATTAAAAAAGAAGAAATTTTATCTGAACTCTTTCTTACTGTGAGGGTGGTCAAAGACTGGAACAGTCTGCCCTGAGAAATTGTGGAGACTCTATCTTTGGAGACATTCAAAAACTGACTGGATAGTGTCCTGAACAATCTGCCCTAATTGTTCCTTCTTTCAGCATGGGGCAGAGGGGGGTGGACTAGAGGACCCGCAGATGTCCCTTCTGACCTCAATTATTGCATGATTCTATGATTTATACGTAATTTAGTTTTTTTCTGAATTGCTTGTTTGTATTCATAACCAACAAGCCATTCTACTTTCTGAATATCCTTTAGCTTCTTCTCTCATCTACACCATGTTTTAAGTTCTCATCCCTGGCTTTAAGAAACATTTCTCTATTACATCAGCTCTCCTTATGACTTTTCTCCGCTGCTTCTCCCTTCTACCCTTCTCTTCATCAGCTCCCCATAATATTCTACCCTCATTTTCATGTCTTCTCACCACATGCTGATAACTACGTTCCAGCTCCAGAGAACATCTTGAGTCTTTAATATACATCTGATTTATATCAAATTATTGGGAAAAATACTTGGGACCAAAGTTTTCATCTGCATTTCTCTCTCTGCTGTTATATCCTTATCTACCACCCTTGCTCACAATGAGTAACAAAGTCTTTCATGAATAATCCCACAAAAATGGAGTAGGTATCCTTCAGCAGCAGAGCACTGCACAACAATAAGTTATAATATCCAGAAAGCATCACAGGGTTTTCTATTTCTGAACTTTAAAAAATATTAATTTCTTTTAAAAAGTAGAAATGGTCAACAAAGTAGTTTGATCCCTTTATATCATCGACGACAGGATGCACCAGCAGTTATGCAGGACTTTGGTTATATTGCTTATTCTTGTTCAGTCATTCTTGTGTGATTTCAAGCAGTCATGTAGTTCTTGTTTTTTCAGTAAAGAGCAACACAAACAGACTTCTTATTACAGGTGGACTGTTAACGCATTTCTCATTCTGACCACTCATCCACAACAACTACGAAAAGTTTTTGTGACATTTTCAAGATGTAGATTCTGCCTAGAACCTTCAGAGACACCCTCATCCCACTTTAAATCCTGTTTAAATTTCTTTTGTGTTTTTTTAGCACCCTCTTCTCTCATCATCCTTCACAGTAAGTATACTTTCTTACCACGGGAACAGTAAAGATTACTACTTACAGAGTAAAGAACTCTTCAACATGATTGGGCTAACAGGCTTGGTGAACATTTGGTGAAATAAAAAAAAATTACTAACAAGGAAAGAAGAAAAAAACACCTAAAAACTTGAAAATAAGATATTTAGAGGACCTTTTCTCATTTTGCAATTAAGCTATGTGAAGAAGGGAAATTTTGACCTGTCATATCAGAGCATTCATTTTCAGCAGGCAATTATGAAAGTGGGAAATTGTGAAGATACTTGTTCATACATGTGCACACAAAGATGTTCCTTAATATACATTTTTAGAATATTTTAAAACCTTTTTCAAGAAACTTTTTTAAATACTAAAAGTGTAGCAATTCAGTACTTATTTTTTCAGATTCCCTTTAAACCAATTGAAATAAGTCACAATAACAAGATATAAAACATGATACAGCTCTTGCATCAACGCTTGCCTTCCTTCTAACAATACATATGCTCACCCTCACATTGTCGATCTAATATTGGTGATTGATGTAACTGTCCAAGAAACCCATTGTTCATTAAGGATCGGAAAGAGGAAAAGTTGCTTGCGGCATAAGTTTGAATCTTCATCAAACTTTTAAAGAATATTTAGACAAGACAAAAACACAGAAAAGGAAAACCAAATCAGTAATATATCTATGTCAGCTTTTTTCTCAGTTCAAGATGCTGTGTGAAGTGTCCACTTCTACAAGATGAGCATAGCTGATGAAAAATCATAGGAGGAGACTTTATTAGAAATTTGAGGGTAGAGACAACCATGTTTACAGCAGGATATCCACATCTCTGCACACTGGCATGCCTTACAAGCAATACATCCACCAACTCCTTGGCATTAGCATCTTCATTTTTCTGTTTTTCCTTTTTCCTGACTGAAATCTAAATTCAGTGAATGACAGATAAGAATAGCACCAGTTGTGGTTTGGGCGGGACTGGCCACTGAATGAATGACAGATGCTCTCTTTAGCCTCTCTCCCAAGGGAGAGAATAATGACAGAGAGATTTATGGACTGAAAAAGAAACTAAATCTACTTTAATGAAACATTAATAATAAAATAACAGAAAGATAATAATATTTATAAGAAATTAATGAAATATATACAATATATACAACCCATATTAAGCTCCCAGGATGACGATCATGTCACCAGCAGGCAGTGGCAAAGTCCCAGACTGGACCCAGTGATAGACAGGAACAGGATTCCAGATCTGGATTCAGAACTGCACAGATCGGGATCAAAGGCAGACAAACAGAGTCCTCCTTGGACGCTGGCCATTGAAGAAAGAGGGCTCACTTTTTGATCCCTCCGCTTTTATACAGAGCATGAGGCAGATGGGATGGAATACCCCGTTGGTCTGTTTTGGGTCACTTGTCCTGTCCACTTCTCGCTGCAGGTGCCACCCCTCTACGCTTTTCTGCTTCTGATCCTCCAGTGGGGCAAATACCAAAGTTGGCTGGCCTGGGTTGTTACAGCAATGAGTATAAGCCAGAGCCTCTCTGCATACCATTCCTTTGTATTAACTATAAGCATCAGATCTTATCTTCTAGAAGCTGTCACTGTCTGAAAAATATGCTGTTAATTTCAGAGTGCAGTTAGTTAGAAGAGACTTATCTGAAAAGTAAGATTTCTGAAAAGAAAATTGGTTCTGTTTTACCTCAAACCAGGACACACCAATGAATAGAAAAGATGAAAATGTGAATTTATACCACCAACATTTAATGGACAGAAATGTAAAGACTAATTTTAACAGTGCACAGACAGGCATACATACTATTATCTAATCCTTTTTGCAACTACACTGGCCATAAATGGATTTAAATAGATGCTGTTTATTTCTGAAGCTCTCTTAGAGATATAACCCAAACAAAAGGCACAGAAAATCACTACGTGATCAATAGTGAAAATACTGCAGTTACTCAGGTGATTTCTGGACATTCATCTAACATACAGAAGTAACAAGATACTAGTGCATGCTGTGTAAATGAGCAAAGGGAAAATTTTGATGCTGAGACAAAGCAATTGGAAAAAGGTATTGTGTTGGATTTTAAATATTTTTGCCTTAAGTAAATAAACTGTGATTCCTTGCTGAAAAGCAGAAGTGATCAATTTTTCCTGCAACCTCTGTATTAATTACACTTAGAATGAGGAGCAATGTCTTGTTAGTGAGGACGAGAATATGATTTTTATGAAAAAGAATATACCTATGTAAGTATTCTACTTAGCCAGATGAAAGAAGCCTTGCACTGGACCTTTGGATNGATCAAAGGCAGACAAACAGAGTCCTCCTTGGACGCTGGCCATTGAAGAAAGAGGGCTCACTTTTTGATCCCTCCGCTTTTATACAGAGCATGAGGCAGATGGGATGGAATACCCCGTTGGTCTGTTTTGGGTCACTTGTCCTGTCCACTTCTCGCTGCAGGTGCCACCCCTCTACGCTTTTCTGCTTCTGATCCTCCAGTGGGGCAAATACCAAAGTTGGCTGGCCTGGGTTGTTACAGCAATGAGTATAAGCCAGAGCCTCTCTGCATACCATTCCTTTGTATTAACTATAAGCATCAGATCTTATCTTCTAGAAGCTGTCACTGTCTGAAAAATATGCTGTTAATTTCAGAGTGCAGTTAGTTAGAAGAGACTTATCTGAAAAGTAAGATTTCTGAAAAGAAAATTGGTTCTGTTTTACCTCAAACCAGGACACACCAATGAATAGAAAAGATGAAAATGTGAATTTATACCACCAACATTTAATGGACAGAAATGTAAAGACTAATTTTAACAGTGCACAGACAGGCATACATACTATTATCTAATCCTTTTTGCAACTACACTGGCCATAAATGGATTTAAATAGATGCTGTTTATTTCTGAAGCTCTCTTAGAGATATAACCCAAACAAAAGGCACAGAAAATCACTACGTGATCAATAGTGAAAATACTGCAGTTACTCAGGTGATTTCTGGACATTCATCTAACATACAGAAGTAACAAGATACTAGTGCATGCTGTGTAAATGAGCAAAGGGAAAATTTTGATGCTGAGACAAAGCAATTGGAAAAAGGTATTGTGTTGGATTTTAAATATTTTTGCCTTAAGTAAATAAACTGTGATTCCTTGCTGAAAAGCAGAAGTGATCAATTTTTCCTGCAACCTCTGTATTAATTACACTTAGAATGAGGAGCAATGTCTTGTTAGTGAGGACGAGAATATGATTTTTATGAAAAAGAATATACCTATGTAAGTATTCTACTTAGCCAGATGAAAGAAGCCTTGCACTGGACCTTTGGATTTGCAAGTCATAGATACTATATATAGGTCTCATCTTTAGTCAAAAATGGACCTATGAACCATGAATATTAATAAAATTATTCAATAACTGTCTTAAACTTGGTTATATAACCAGATTGTCCCAAAGGTTGCAAGATCTGCACCATTTCAATGAATAGTAAATTTTTTTGAGTTATTTTTCAGGAGGAAGAACAGTAAATCATGATCTGCTGGCAAATAAGTCTTCATAACAAGCTATTGGCATAAGAAGACTGTGATTCTGTCCTAATGGCTCACTCCACAATTATTTTGGATTGGGTTAAGTTCCCTTTCTCATACTAAATAACGTCTTACTCATTTCAATAGGGTAAGATGTTCCCCTGAATGGGGCTACTTTTCAGTAACATACAGCTTGGTGTGACTAACATGGAAGAATCTGATCCTAAAGAATTATATAGGGGGCTGTTGGTTATATGATGCTGAAATATGAAGGCACTTAACCAGGCATATTTACCTCATACTCAGATAAGTCTGAAGATAATGGCAGTTAAATTACATGATCAAAAAATGGCTCCTCTTCATATTTGAAAATCAGGCCAAGAAAAGTTGTAAAGTTAATAAACTGTCATGCTCATTCTTCTTCCATGCGATATGAAAGAAGCTCAAAGGAAAATTTCTTGCAAGAAGAAATGCAATTAAACAGGACAGAAAAATAAAAGCAGAAAAAGCTTAATCAGAAAAGTGTCTAAGCATCCTTTTCTTCTGTTTAAATATTCAGATGTTTCTGTGCCAGATTAACATCCAGTTCATACTCTCAAAAAAAAAAAAAGAATGCAGAAGGAAACGGCAGCTTTCTTCTCCTTTTCTGCTTGAACTGCAGTATTCAGTAAAGTGAATGAATGATTTAAAAAGAAATTCTCAAATAGACACAATATGCTTTGATTTTTACCTTCTGCAATATCACTGAAGTCAATTAACTCAACTGAGGGTTTGGCTTTTACGTGCAATGTATAAAAAATATGAGATTCAAGTGATTCATAAAAGAGGGGTATCTACTCAGAAAAAAGCTGGCTAAAATGTAGGATTGCTTTTTCACAAAACATTTCTGCTTGTTCAGAATTTGTTTTCAATCTAAACTGAACATTTTTTTCCCCAAAAAAAATTTCCAGTGAACTCGAAATTCTGAGAATGGGCTTTTTAAGAAACAAAAGGACAGACTGTGGCTGCCTTCCTTTCAGTTCTCGGGTTTCATTAGTCCATATCTTCTCAGGTAGCAACAAAATCAGAAGACAGTATGCTCTTTAACAATAGAAAGGACCAAGATGCTGGGAATAGACATCCCTGTCCGCCACCACACAGGACTAATAAGAATTGTAACAAGAAATAAATTATTTTCAATCTTAATTTAATTTCACATAAAAATTCTACTACTAGAAAAGTCTGCTGATACTGGTGTCACTCAGTGTAGACAGGACAAACAGTCCATCCTCAATTTTGGTAGCTCAGCAACCCACCGTTACACCAAAACTTCTGTGGAAGTTTCCGATACCTCTAGCTAGGACCTATGTTAAAGGAACAGGAGGACACATCAGTTGACACCTGTAACGGTGACAGAGCACATTTCTTTGTGGGACTGAAAGAAGGCAAAATACCTTGCAGGACAGTGGAGAAAATCTAAGGCTGAAGTTCTGTGATGTCTATGAGAACTGCTGTAGTACCATCAAGATCTTGGCAATAATGGACCGGACATGCCAGATGGAGCCTGTAAGTCTATAAGCCCTCTTCTGACACACATATGGATGTTAACAATGCAAAAACCTCAGCTGGCACCTGTTCTACCTCTACCTCACCTGGCAGTTGTTCTACCACTGCAATATGACTGGAGCAATACGAATATACACCAGTTGAGAGCCTGACCTAGCAGCCGAACCCTCTGTGAAACAGGTGGAAGAAACCTTACCCATGCAATCGCCTATGCCGAGACATTCTCTTCATGTGCTGCACCTCCACATGTGCAGTCAGGCAGCTACAGCTGTGCTAAGAGCCTCCCTGGACTCATTTCTTGCAGGAAACCAGCTGGAACTTCCACTGTGGACCCACAGGAGATTCTGTCAAGTCAACTATTTATCCTTTGACCTTCTGCAGTGAAGAAGGTAATTGAAAAAACAACAGCAACAAAAACCTGAGTGTGTTCGTCCCTGCAGTACCTTCAATACATTACTTCATTAGAAATGCAGAAAATTGCCTAGGAAATCCAGTACCAACTGGCACCACTGTTGTTAAGAAAAAAAATCCCAATGGCCACAAAGAGCCTTCTTTATTCACAATGTTTTCTGTTACAAAAAGCCTTCCTTCAAGCAGAGTGTTATTAGTAATGACATAGGACACACAGTTTGATTCATTTATTGAATCTCTTGCTCTTCTGATTTATTAATAGGGGACTTCCCCAGGTTGGTGGGGCTTATTACAATCCTGTTTAATTCTTCTTCATTTTTCATTATTAGGTTCCTGTACATTGAAGTCAGTACTTTTTTCTGCTTTCTGAACCGCAGGCAGCTTTGCCCAAAGATATAGCACAGGAAGACTGCAGATAAGGAAAATTAAAAGCTACAAAATTCTAAATATGCTTTAACTGGACAATGGGTGAAGGAAGCTTAAAATACATTTTTATTCAAATATTCTCCACTCCTTCCCTAGGGACAGCAATACTCTTTTCATTCTGCAATTTATATACGTACCCTCCCACATGTTTCTTTTAGTTGAAGCTTTCAGCCTTAGCTGATGACAGGTGGCAGTCCTAGCGTGAGAGGACCACATGCTGTGGACATTAATGAGTTTCCTTCAGGCCCAAACGGAAGTTTTATAACCGTAGGTTGACTTACTCTCATCTTCAGTTAAATAAAAATATTTCAGCTCATACTAACAGCAAGATACAGAAACAGCAAGAGCCAAATGAGTGGAGGGATTTAGAGCTCTTCCAACGTTTACTTCCAGTTCAATCTTTTTCAGTCACCCATTAGGCAACGCAGTATATCTCTTACTCTCTCTTTTGGAATCCAACGTGCATTACCCAAAAGCAAGTGAGAGAGTAAGACTGGGATTGTAAAGTATATTCCAAAGTTTATTTTTACTTCTGTGATGGACTTCAGTGAAATATAACAAAAGAGCAATTTTGGCTATGGCTAACAAGCTGCAAGTGCTGCCCTAAAAGACTCAGTGTAATGCCACACATGTAGAATAGATAATTTTGATGTTTGCAGTGCCTTATAGTGTTTAAATATTTTATGCCTTCCCCATTTGTTAATGTTTCCAGTCCAACACAGAAAGGAATCAGAATACAGCAAGCAGCAGATCATGAGGACAGAAACATTCTCAGCAAACTGCAAGTTTTAGTCATGGATTAAAGGAACAGAGCTTTGGCCTCCCTTAATTCAGCTGGACTTTTGGGAAGCTTCAAACCTATGAATTCGAACCTTAGATGGCAGAAAAAAACCATGATTTTTGCTCTTGACAATCTATATACCATGCCCCAGAAAGGAAAAGAAGCAAGTTTGTATGACAAAGTATTTGCCTTTAAATGACCTGCAATAATTACTGGATATATATACTCTCTCTCATGGTACTAATAATTCACATTTATGGATGACTCTGGTCTAACAGTGACCATGATAAAGATTATAATGTAAAATCTAAACATAAAAAGGGCTGAACAATCCGAATATGTATCAGAGAGGTATCACTGCGATACTCAAAGAGTTTTAGCTTACTGCAGGACATCAGAAGGCAACAAAGTCTCTACATCTACCCACTTGCTTATCTTCCAGTTTTAAGTACCTTGTGCTGGTTTTTATCATCAGGATGAAAAGATCCCCAGCAGTCTTCAGGTGATAGAACTATAGCAACCTGGACTAGGATTTAAATGAAGGACTTCGATTTGAAACATTCTCTTTTTCATTACTAACTGCATGAGTCATAACTCATTTATCCTGCCCTTAAAATAAATCACATTTCCAAAAGTGTGCCTTGACATGTCTTCTCTTTTCCTTCAGTTATGACAAATGGAAAAATTTGTAAAACATTTATTTCCACTCTGACTGACAGCTTATACAAATTTTCCTTTATGTCTTTGTAGTTTTACATTCAATATTTTAAATTCCTCAAACTGCATATAGTTGTATTGAATTCCACTAGGATTCCTAAGTCTGTCAGAGTAATGATATATTTGAGTCTTTGAACTTCACACATACTTCATTTAATTTACAATGGTTATGTTAAAAAGCCTATTTTCTTATCCTTTTAAACGAGGTACAGAACAAATTCTAGTGATTATCCCGTGAGATCATGAAAAATTTTATTTTTCTATTAATGTTTGAAGGTAGTCTTTCAGAGAGGGCTGCAACGTGTGTACTTAAAAAAAATGCGCACCTATCCAAAGGTCTTGCATTAACCTCCCTAGTTTGCATTACACACTCAGGATTGCCTCTTAAGTTTATGAATGTAGATGTCATTCAGATGATGCCTTCAATAACACCATAGGAGAGACTTCCTGCTGCCCAAAGCAACAAGAAAAATTGGACCTTATGGCTCCAAAGGATAGGACTGTGGAGACAGAAGAAATCAAAATTGTACAGTAATGTTCGCTAATCTGAATATCAGTAGTAGAATACTGTTTTACTCGTGCTCCCAATGTTAAATAGAGCTAGTTATACTAATGGCAAAACAGGCCATTCAGCCAATTTCCACCCTTTACCTAATGGTGTTGCAGTAAACACTTACTAGGTCATTTAAAGATTTCAGGGTCATACGCTGTAATCAGTCTGAGTGCTGAACTTTAAAGCATTAAGTGTCAGAATGTTCCAGATGTTTTCAGTCAGCAGCTGGAAACATGATTTCTTAATCATATCAAAGATGTTCTTCATATACTCTATGAACAGCATATATGCAGGCTTCGAGAGTAAGGGCTTTTCATAATAGGCATAATATATGGACATAATATATAGACATAATAGGCACCAGGAGCAGATAAGAAATTAAAACTGTTATAAATCTGAATCCTTATCAGCATGGAATGGAATACCTGAATTATGCATAACGTGGGGAAGAAGAAAACACAGTAGTGCACATGCACACGCTAAATTACAGGATGAATCTCAGAGCCCATCATATTTCATCCTCTACCTCCCCTTCACTAATAAACTCTGCCAATGAAATAAGCCTCAACAAGTTTTTCTCCTTCTTTGTCAGTTCCTCTTGTTCACTCTACCTTACATGTCATCTTGATTTACTGGTGTCTTCATACCCCAGTCTCTCCTGAAAACTAATTTTTCCACAATGCCCCGAAGAAGCAAATAAATAGCATATACTAAATTCCCAGACAAACACTTACTCAGTCTTTGCCTCTCTGTGTCTTCATTTAGATTTTGAATAACTCAGGTTAAGGATTTCATTCTTCTGCTTGTACAGAGCAAACACATACAGTGACATCTAGAAAGAGTCAGTCGTCATGATAATTACCTCCTTAAGTTAGCATCCAGAAGCTGTTGCTGAGGACACAGTATAGTGTATGACATCTATAAGCTCATACAGAGAATTCACATATAAACTCATTAGAAGGCAAGGCCAGTCTCAAAGAGTTTACAGAGTAAAAAACCAAAGGTGGGCGTTGGGCTGCACAGAGCAGAAACTGTCTCCACTGTGTCAAAGTAGGAGCAGGGCACCTCGGGCGCAGCCAGGGCATGCAGAAGGCTGGCCCTGTGCCTCAGATGCAGCCAAGGCCGCCACACAGATAACCTTCTCCTCCTCCCCTTTTGGCCAGATGCTGGCAAAAATCATTCTCATGAAGGTGAAGGGGAAAATGCAGGAGAGATCGGGGCCAGGGGCAGAGATGTCTCTCCGCTTGCTACGGGAGGCTTAGATGTCCAAGGGAACAGAAACAGGAAATTCATGATTTCCCCTTCTCCTTTTACCATCCACTGAACATACCAAATGGGCCATGAAGTCAGGAAAAGTATTTTGCACAGCTTAAGCAGCTGTTATGCTCTGTACGTGTATCTCCTCATTACTCCCATGGACGCCCTTTCCGCTGTACGTCACCTGCAGGGAGAATATGCCCAGACAAGGTAGCTGCGATCTCCAGTCACTCCCTGCATGGCACGGTCTCTAGCACCAATGGCCTCATTCATGTTTACAATGTTAAAATAAATCTGTTTTTAGTTTGAATGCATACATTGTACCTTCAACCAAACGCAGAACTGATAGGTTTTGATCATATGGACATACAATTGGGCATTATTCCAGCTGTCTCCTGGCTAAAAGAGATTTTTTTTGTGTAAGAAGTTTCTTTTTCACTCTAGCTTTTTGCCTGTCCTCAGGGATTTTGTCTTTCTTGATTAGATGCAAAATTAGATAATAACCGGACTAAATAAAATTTCCTTTCATATGACAGTTCTTTGGTCTCTGCTTCTTGTGTCACTTTAATACTCATTGTGCAAATTATATTAAAAATTTAATTTTCCTTTTCATGTAAAAAGAAAAATCAAGATATCAGACTGCATCCAATTTACATCTATCATTCATAATGACGGAACAAAAATAAACCTGTCTTCACATAACAAATGAGCATTGCTTCATAGTTTTCATTATAAACACAGTATCATATCTTGCATAAAAAATCTAAAATGCACTCTCCCACTTCTCTAAGTTCTTCTCTAAGTCTACTTGGCACTATTTGGAAATTTCTGCTCTTTAAAGGGAAGTTATACATTATTGCCAAGAAGAACCTTGTCCGAGAATAGTAGAGGGTTAGACATCCTGACTGTACTGTCACCACAGTATCTGACTTTGCACATAGTTAGTAAAATAAAATGCCAAATCCTTGCAGAAATAGATTTTCATTTGATACAGTTCTGTACTATATCAGTTTTTATCCTTGTCTATTTGCAGACTAAATACTGAAAAACTGTCCTATGATACAAACATTGCAAGCGATGCATGGCAAATATTGACAGCATAGAAGATTTCAGGTCAAATATTCAATAATGTATTTGACTTATCAAAACAATTTGCTATAAACAAAACGTCCTGAAGCCAAGTCCTGTTTAGCTAGTCTGGAAAAGAAACAGCAAACTAAGAGAACTTAAAAATGTTTTCAATTAAAAGTCTGAAGTTAAAATTTAGGTGAATTTTCCCACATGATAATGTTGCACACAGCCTTACAAGCTCTCCCTCTTGGCATCTGAGCTGTGTGAAATCCTGAGTCTGTTCTGAGATGGAGTTTTGGGGGAAAGAGGCTGTAACAAATCAGAAGAGAATTTGACCTGTGCCCTGACTAAAGTAAATTTTAGAGCAGAATTGGGTTTTAGTTATGAGCATGTCTACTGAAGAGCATATCTGTAAAGCGTAGCCTTGTCTTTTTGACCATTTTGTTCAGTTACAGATATGTTAAACAACTACAAACTGTGTACAGACTTCACCAAACCCACCTGAAAACCCCAACAGCAACTAAGGTACAGAGGAATGAATATTACTATTTTTACACAACAGTGAAACGTGGAGAAATGACAAAATAAAGTTAGGCCTTTATGAAAAAATCTAAAGCAAAACATGAAGAAGGAAGCGGAGAAATAATAGAATTGTAAACAGAGGATCAGAAACCACTCCGAATAGTAAGCCATCCTGACTCTACAGTGTAAGTCATACTCGAAAGTAGGAAATTACTATACCTTCTGTGTGGAAAAAGAACAGTCTATTCCCTTTTAAAAATCCCATGACCAGAAACATGGTGTCAAAACAGAATGAGTTCAGATATTTCTGTGCCTCCTTTTCAGTTTTAATCGATGCCATATCCCCATGAAACAGGAGAAGAAAAAGGTCAGCTGAGCTAAGCCGCGTGTGGGAAAGAGTACCTAATGGAGGGAAAAGGAGAGAAGTGATGAGGAGAGATATGTATTGTAAAGGCAATGCCTTGGGAACAGAGAAGCCTACTTTTTACTTCTCATGTTTTCTCCCTGGCCCATTGTACAAATATCAGCAAGTCACTGAATCACTCTGCACAACCGAGACGAGAGTCACGCGCCTGACGAAGGGGAGAGAGGAAAGATGCACAGGCAGAGGCAAAGCAGAACAGCTCCTGTGGCATTTCTGTAACAAGGTTTCTCGTATCACCAGCAAATAGTCCCAGCAGAAAATACTTTTTGCTGTTGGGGTTCAATCACTTATTTTGCAGATGCATGTAAAAGCCACCATCAGGGTTTGGGTAGCCCTTTGGTACAAAACAAAGTGTACGCATAGTGAAAAGGTAATCACTGCCCCAAGGAGGTGACAAGCCACCTGTAATGTGGGGAGTAACAGATGGAGGCCCCCAAAAACCTGTGGGACAGCAAAAGGTAAACATGTAGCAATTATAGTTAGTGTCACTGGCTGGGGCCACATCTCACCACCTGCTGAACCTTTACAGGGTGCTCCTCAGTCAAAAATCCATCTATTATTACCAAGTTATCCAGAAACTCCATGGGAGATGTAACTTTCTGTCTCCTTTGGCTGGGGAGACTGGTATAAAACCCAGCATACTTCACAGGACCATTTCAATTCCTGCAGGATTGGTGCCAGTAAGTATCCAGTGCTTGATTTCAGAAAGATTTTCCCAGAAAGAAGCTAATCTGATGAAAATGAAAGTCTCTGCAAAAACATGAATAGAATTTCATTAAGGGTTTTTTTCCCAGTCATGTCCAAGGCGGAGTTAGAGACAAATTACCCCATATGGCCATAATGACCAACATTAAAATTACTCCTCCTGAACATGAAACTTTGCCTAACACAGGCTACAAACCATTCAACTGGTTTTCAAGGCCCAGGGGCGTTCGTTTACCATCAGGTTATTGGTCATTGCGGTCGGATGACCTGTTCCACTTTGCATAACTAATGAACTATTCACTGGGGTAGGAATGTGAAACTGAAGCTACTCACACACCTGTTAAGCATGACACTACCTGGACCACGGTGCCGTCTCACATGCTTTAAGAATAAAATGAAAATGTTTCAGCTAAAGACAGTGAGAAAGGGAGGTCCCACTGCCTGTGGGATGTTGGAGATCCCTGTCCTGGCAAACTTTAATTATTGATACAAAAACAGAGAACTCTGTGTGGTAGAAACTGATGGGGATGCTTCAAACTTGCTCCTAGTTCAGTGGGTAGGTATTATTTGAGACCTATATCTTCACTATGTACTTTTGCAGCTAAACTGCTAGTTGTTAAGTGGAAGGACAAGCTCCTTTCCCTAAGAGCTGTGATGAAGCACACAAGGTTGAAGAAACACTCAACATTTCCTGGAGAATATTTAACACGTTAAGAGTGTCTCTTCGTCCAACTCCAATTTTGGTACTAACACATGGTCTAATTTTCAGAACTCTTCAGCAGTGTCATCTCCCATCCATATTGGTTAGACATGAACTTGAAATGAAGATGAGGTCATTAGGCCTAGGTTTCCTTCCAAATGTAGAAAAGCATAATGCTTAGTTTTGCTTTGCCTGGTTGTTAGTTTGGGGTAGAGACAGGAGGTTGTGTTTGGTTTTGTTGGTTTTTCACTAATGACCTGAAGAATATTAAGTACTTTTGATCAGCTAAAATGGTCACAGAAAAGTAAAATTTTAATTTTTTAATCTTCTAAGACCAGTTGGTGACTAGTAAAGGAAGTACACAAAAGTGCTCCACTGAATCAAAAAAAGGAAATTAAGTTTCCCCAAATCAGGAAAAACTCAGTATTGTAAATGCATAAGATCTTACACACCTTTCAGAAAAGGAGTCTCCCACCCTGCTCCCTATTTTTCTACACTCTAGAGATCTAACTCAACATTCAATCGAGAAGGTATAGTAGGCTCAAGGCAAAAAAAAAAAAAAAAAAAAAAAGATTCCGCTAAAGAATATATAAAGCCTGCAAAAGGTCTTTGAATTTATATGAACAGAGGAAACTAACTGTCAGTGAAAATGAAAATTTTTTTTACAGTATTTATAAGCAAGTCTAAAATCTGGAGTCAACAGTATAATTTGAAACTTTCACTGCAACAGGAGAATAACAATTGGATAATCAGGACTACCATAAATGTGTCAGATGGTGTTGAGCAACACTTTCTCTGTGTAGCAGTTTGTTACTGGTCCCAATTTTTAGTATGAGAACAGTAACTTCTAGAAGTGTGGGATTTTTTAACAATAAAATCTCCCAATATATTTTCCTCATTGGATCCATTTAGCCCATGGTCCCAGTAATGCTCTTTTTTTTATTATTATTTTTTACAATCTTTTTCAAATTTGGGAATAGTAAAAAAAGGTTATTAAAAATAAAATCTATTCACTAACTGCTATTCCACTTCAACTGCTTTTTTTCTTTCTGTTTCTAAAGCATATATATAATTTTACAATTTCTTTCTTAAAACAAAATAGCTCAGTGTACCCTTTATGTGAAAATATCACAGAGGCTTTTATCATATTATTACATTTATATCTTATTTCTCACAATGTTCTTCTCATTTGCTAATTGTGCTTTTGTATCACTCATTAAAATACTAGTACTGTGTCTCCTGACATGATGACTAATTGTACTTCTTACATGTTCCAGCAGGGACACATTACTGGACAGGCAAATTAGTATTCACATATAAATGACCGCCTCTTCATTTATGAAAGGTTCTCCATACTTTCATGTTAACTTAGTCAATGTTCATTAATATTTTAATAAATTCAAATGACTCTTCATTCATTCAAAAATTTATGAACATTGACTAAGTGTGAGATTTGGAAACTCACCAAATGGATTTTGCTGTTTCTATTTATAAAAATATTCATGGATAATGTCCTGGCTATACTTATCATCTTCAGCTCTCACTAAGTAAAGGTAGGATTTGGACAAAAAAAAAAAAAACAAAGCAAAAAACCCCACATTTGAAACATTTGCAGGCATAGATGAAAGTTAGGTTCCATTTCAGCCTACTGGAATGGTAACACTTACAGGCCTAAAGCAAAAGAGGATCTCAGCACCAAAGGGTTTACAGCCCTAGGTAATAGCTACAGGCAAAAGGAAGGGAAAATATAAAAAAAGGAGAACCGCAAGAATTATTCTAAGGAGCCAAATGTGCTTTTCTTGTAACTAATTATGTGCAAGAATATAATGAAGATTGTTATCTAGTACAAAGATAGAAGACGAAGACAGAAGATGAAGTTATCTAGTATCAGTCTGGGCATGTTTCAAAACTCGAGGGAGAAAACAATATTAGCAGCGGGATCAGTATCAGGAAACCTACTGATAAAAATGACAGGCCTTACTGAACTTGGCACTGAAAAACCGTATCTCACCCACACCATTTGTTTGCTCTTGGCACTCCAATCCTCTTGCCTCTTAAGAAGCCTGAGAAGCCTGCCAGCTCTCCATTTTGCCATTTCTTCATTCCAATAATCCCAGAAATAGTATCTTAAAATTCAAAATAAATTTAATCAAAACCAGTGGTAGCCTTTCCACTAACATGAGTAAGAACTGGTCAGGCCTTTTGACTGGGAGATGCTTAAGGCAGGAACTTAGCATTTCTTCATGTACTAATTGTATCATAATTAATAAAAGTAAATTAGATCAAATTCAACTTAGAGAAAACCACTCTCCTGAATTATGATTGTTGAAACATAGCCAGAGGAGCACTTTCAGGAGCCTGCTTGGCTGTTTAATGCTGATTTAATTATGATGTTTAGACATGGTCTACTACTGAGATACCTGCTGTAGCTTGCTAGCTACACTAGACCTCAGGTAGATGAGCTTATGTGTTAATAGTCAGAAGGACAAAAGTGCAATGTACCAATACGTGAATGAATATGGCTTATTTTGTAGAGGTTTGTGTAAACTGTTCCTTTAGTTTGGACCCAAGAAAATTAAAATGTGTGATTTAAGTCTGAATTTTAGATTTTAGAGAAATTTTGTCAAAACCCATCTTTACACAGTTTTTCTGCATTAAAACTGACCATGATTCTGCAGATTCTCAATGAATTGGAAAGAAAATCCATCAGTCCATCTAATTAACTCATTGAGAAGTAGAGCCTTTCTTCTGACATACAACTCTGGAGCCACAGCAAGCAGATGCAGAATCTACTGATGAAAGCTCAGTGTTAACATTTTAACAAAAGTAAATAAAGACTGTGAGAAGAAAAAATCCACTCAGTACTAACTTTAATATGCATTATATATTTTTCTGGCCTGGGGAAATCTAATCTAAGAAGCAGAACAAATTTTCTTTCCCAAAACTGGGAAGGTGTTTCATTTTTTTCTTTAAACTCACTAATGAAAACAGGCAATCCTGTATTTTGTTTCATAGTACTTCCCTAAGGGCAAAGATAAACTTCACTCTTATCTGTTCTTCTGTTGTTCCTAGAGTGATTGCTCTGTTCATTATATTGTTTGATGTTGCCATCTCAGCTTTCCAGCGCCTGATTTGTTCCCTTAATTCTCTAAGTTACGAGGCTCTCTATTCCAAATATAAGCTGTTTTCCTCATTCAAAAACAAATGTCATATTTATGTATTATGGATTTACAGTTCACAATGTTAATGGATCATGGAAACAATGACATGAAAGGTTAAATTATGAAAATATATTTCACTTGCATAAAAAGGAAACAAGTGACAGTGCCATATAATAGAATGTGGATCATTACTGCAAAAAGACCATAATCGACAGGCACCTATGAGGCCCCTGAGCCACATCCCTCACAAGTTCACAGAATGCTAAGAAAGAAAATCTAAAAGTGTGGATTGTGGGATGGCCACATATCACTCTCTGTGTACATCCATCCAACTGCACACTGAGTTTACCTCCAAGGTGGGAGTGACAAAGACTATATCTCGTCCACTTCAGCTGTGCATATGGATCCACTTCACCACTCCACCTTTCACCCCAGTGCTGGTTCCTGCCTTGTGTCCAGCTGACAACACAAGCCATTGTCTGAAAAAATGTGTCTATCAAAATGCCTTATCTTTTTCTGCAGAATTGTCTAGGATGGAGGAAAGCAGCGCTCAAACCCCTTTCTTTCAACAACCCTTGGCTCCAGACAATTCTTCTGCCTTTATCCAGGACACGCAGCGAGAAAAGCTTCCAGTGCATCATGTACTTTGTATACCTCCCTAGACATCAGGTCTATCAAGTCTCTATAAAACTGTAGCACTGTTACACGCGTACAGGTGTTCTCTGACCATTTTTGTTTTCTGTTACTAAATCATACTGGCAGCTTGTACTCCACACTCTGGTTTCTCAGTACAAATCCATACTGTAACTTTGTTAATCAAGAAGCTCTTGTTCCACAGGCTGACAATGTTATAATACAGTTTATGCTTCAAATCAGAAGACCTACATAATCTCAGTAATTAGAGCACTGTTTCTACCATTTTGAGTGACCAGTCCTTTGCACACACAAATAACATACAGTTAAGACGCTACTGTTGTTTTTAAAATATTCTACATATCCCAAACCAGCATATCTCAGGAGGACTTTATATGTGACAGCTGAGTGAAAATATTGTGTTTCAGCTGCATTTTGACTTTAACTACCAAAAATAGGGCCACTGTGAATTTTCGTCTTGAAATTACTCCTCCAGACATCCTCTGCAATGGTAAAAATAAACAAAAATCCTTACATTCTTTCATAAGAAGAATTATTTTTTTTTTTAATGTATGAAAGGGAATTGCTGATAAAATAAATAAAGCTGACAGTCCCAAAAAAAAACCCCTCTAGTTTCCTATTATCAGTTAACTTAGTGGCTTTGTTACATGTTGTTTAATAACAAACAGCAGAAATAACAAGTATGTTGGGATTGACTTTCACTATGCCATTATATGTAACGGTCAAACTCTTAATTCCATATGCAATAACATACCACACAATAGCCTGACAGTATGCCACCTAACTTGGTCTTTTTACATGGCCATCACAAATCCTACTAGATCCTGAGTTCCTAAAGCCTAGGGCATTAGTAAAGATCAGAGAACTATATCCATTTTATCTTCACAGAATACAGAAGCTTGACCACCGTGCGTAGGACCTGTTGCAACAACTAATCATCTTTAGTCTATGTGCACATACATGTCAATCTACTGCTTGTCAGCGTAGACAAAATCAATACAAAAAGAAGGCCAGCACATTGGTTTACATTTGGAACCCCAAAGGGTCAGTATCAAGATGTTCTCCACTACTACTTCAACCTTCTTAATGTAAAGATACCACCATAAATCTCCCTGCCACTTCAGTAACCAAGACAATACTCACACAACCACTGAGAGCTGATGACTCACGACTAATACCACAGTCATCATGACTATGAAGATGGGGTAATCATGCAAAACTATCTTTAGGATCTGAGTGCGCAAGTATCTATGCCACACTGTCCTCTTCTTGTGTACAAGCTGTTGCTGGTCTGACATATTGTGAGTCCTTTCAGTCCAGTGAGCTGGCATCAAAATAAGGGGTTTTTTCTTTATCTGGTGTTAATTGTATCGCTTATCGCCAGCTGAACTGGCTTTGCTGGATGAGAGAACTGCTAGCATACAGAAAAAAAAAGAAAAAAAAAAGAAGGGACTGGCTCATGCACATTAAGTTCTCACAGACTGCCAGATGAGAAGTAAAATTTTGTGTTGCTCTAACTAACAATGGGTAGATTCTGTTCACCTTTATTTACCTCATCCATCTTGTAGATCTACAGTACATAAGAAGAAAGGCAGGCCCCTATTCCTAAATGTGGATGTTGAGGCGGGCAGAGGTAGGAAACCGAAGACAGCAACTGTGAATTGAGGTGGAAGCCAGTTTAAGTGGATGATACTTGAAAGTCTCACTTTGGAATGACGTGATAAATGCTTTTAAAAGGAAAGCTTGCAAGCAACCAGCACCCTGCTTATCTGTGGCTCATTAAACACTTTAAACTTCAGGAACAGATGAACAGGAACATCTGGAGCTGACACTCATCAACATTTAGAATTAGCCATTCTGTAATTCCAGCACCAGGAAGTACGCACTTTTACGGAAATAAAAGCAATTTGTCTAGGTTTACAGCACGTGCACTGCACACTTGCATTTTCTTTAAGGTTGCCATTCACAGCCAAGAACTCTGCCCTCCAGAAACGATCAGAGACAGCATGAAAAATATGAAGTCTAAAACAAGGCATCAAGTTTCATGTTAATATGCAGTGTCTGTCACAGATTAATTTTAATGCACAAGCCCTTGGGTCACATCAACATCACAGAGTTTTCTGGGTCACCAAATTAAAAAGCATGGCATCATCTTCTTTTGACACAGAAGCAGTTCATTAAAAATATTTGTAGAGATATAGGAAAGTAATCTTGGTCAGACATACGCTTCAAAAATACTTCTTCAAGTTCTGCTGGCTTGAGTAGAGGCTCGTACAGAGACAAGGTCTTCTGGGAAGAAAAGTCAAACTTGAAAATTAAACTAGATGAAAGTTCTTGGCTGGACTTTGTTCTCAGAGAGGCAAAGTACACTCTTTGCAAATGCTTAAGTTCATGACATGTCATGTACATGCTCATTTTTCAATGGGTTTCTGAACCTAATGTACCTCTGATATATGATGAGAACAATGCCTGTGGTCTTTCAAGAATGATTAAATTTTACCTCCAAACAGCGCCCTATTCCAAGTGTCAATTTTGATGAATAGCCTGTCGAGCCATGATACAGTCAAAGAGCTGAAATAAATCTATCATCACATGGTGCTTGTCATTAAGAAAACCATTTGTACTTTCTTGAGTATTGCTTCTATTTGTTACTACAGCTACACAAAAGTATTGGAGTTTCTTGTACTATCTAAGCAAATTATTTGTCAGCTATAATTGGAAAGGTTATATTTTGCAGAAAAAGTTAATTCACTCTTTTTTTATTAAAGTTGTTTCAATTTTTTTTTTGAATCTCTAAAAATGAGATAATTAGAGCTCTAAGCCAATGCTACTGTCAGTCTTCACAGTAATCACCAACAACAGCAGAAAATAAATGAGATTCTAGTGTCGTTAGCTGAATACATAAAATATTAGAGCTGATAAAAAAATACAGAAAAAACAATCAATACTACACAAGCAAATAAGGATTTTGAATACAAGACTATGAAGGCAACGAATGCAGATGGACATCAAATACCCTCCAAAGTCTTTAATGTATCTCCAAAGTCTTTAATGTATCTGACAAAAGAACGTGTACTTGTACATTCAGCTGTTGGATTCTTGCCGCTTATGTGGTAGCAAATGCAAACTCATGTACTCCAGTGCAGTATACATCTCATGGTAAGAACTCTTAGGTTAACCTGAGCTTGTACAGAAATTTGCCTGACGCAGCAGAAAGAATAAAGTGACGACAGAAAAAAAAGCAATGTCATTAAAATATTTATTTAACTATGATGCTGTTCTGAGAACATGAGTCAGTTTATATGGAAGTCATGGCAGTTTCACCATTCTGTTTTACTTCTCTACATTCTTTGCTTGTTCCTTTCATGTCAGTGTCCTTAAAATGGAAAACTGACCAAATAAATACACTAGCTTATAGATGCATTCATGGAATTTTAACTTTAGATATCTTTAAAATGTGAAAAAAAACTGTAGGAAAATCAGAAATTAGAACGGGATACTTAAAATAAGAAAATTAAGTTGCCTTCATTATCCATTCTTTGAGGTTGATGCTGCATCTAAAGGACACAGCTGTTCCACAAAAAGGCGTTAAGTTGGTGTAAGCTGTGTTGCCAAAACCTTCAAACTCAGAGGCATGTGGCAAGAGAGACATTGTCCATTCATCTTGCACCCATTTCTGTTGCTGCTCCCTTTGACAGCTCTATTCCTAAGAAGAATCCTGATACCATGAATGTTTGCACATGCACTTCATTTTATGTGAGTGCTCCAACTAAGTACTTCTCTAAGTCCTTGTGTGTCCTTTTTCAATTATTACAGTATTCTTACGGTTAAGCTGCAGACACTGTGGTGCTTTTGTTCAACTAGTTTCCTTGATTTTCCCCTAGCTGATGCCTATGCAGCTAAGTAAATAGGATAGTCTAGCACTCGTCTAGATAGGACTTACGAACTTTGCTGATGATAAACTGCAGGATATCTACAGCATACTTGTAACACATCACCTAAACAGTGACATGCAGGAGATCCCAAGGGCTCAGGCATTTTCCTACGTTCTTCACCGGTCTTCTCTGGCTAATGCTTGTCCTTCTGTCTCCCAAACAAGAAATCTGTTTTACCAGATGCTGAAACAACCCACACACATTCACAGAGAACACTACTACTTTTCAGTGTTCCTGAGCTCACATGACACAACAGGTTGCTAGAGAGTGGAATAGTTTCCTGGTTATTGCAGAATACTGTTGCAGGTAATTGCAGCCTTCATACAATGCGAGTGTGTAACCTGCTACCTTAAATTACCTTCTTAAAAGCAGAAGAAATGAAAAATAAAGAATGAAATTGTCTTCTAAACAATTTACTAGCAAATTACTAGTCAAATCTGAAACAGAAAGTAAACAAGTTTTCTTTCTATAGACATGTAAAAAAGTACTTCTTAAAGCCATCTATTTTTAAGTTTACCTCCCAGAGTTTTCCTTTCTGTTCCATCCAGCTAAGGAGCTGTTAGGGTGCTTGGACAGTTGGATCCAGTTCTCAGCCGTGATCACTTTCATTGAGTGAGGACCATCTCCAAATGTCTCCAAATACGCGTATACCCATTTTCCTCTAGGAATTTCCTTTTGTATTCACAATTTCCTGAAGACTACCCATGATTCATGAATGTGATAATTAATTACAATATCAAGATTTCATATTCCACTCTCAGGACTATCAGTTGACCACTACCTCCATCTAGAAACAAAAATATCCCTTGGGCATGGCTAGGCAGAGCCATCTCCTGGATAGACCATAAACAGAACATGCTAATGATTTCACCAGTGCTTAACTCAACTAATAAACAAAGCATTTACCTGACTGACCGGCAGGACAGTGTTCAAACCTCAGCACATAACTCTTATGTACTGAGAATGATCTTATACCAGCATATGAGTTAACAGTAAGAAACACCCAAGCCATTCATTACTAGCTGTGGAGAGACAATCTTAGCTACTGTAATACCCAAAGTTTGAGGTAGTAATGATCCTAGGATAAGTCGAGCACTGATAAAAAGACTTCTGCCACAATACTGGATCTGAGGGAACCAAAATCTGTAAGGAAATATTAGGAAATTAATCAAGCTTCTGTAAATTCATGAATGAAAATACGTGAGTATGAACTTGTATCAGAAATTGGTTGTGCTAGTTATGCCACAGTATGTCTCTGCATCCATACAAATTCCTGCCTTGGCTGTTACTTATGCCTAGGAGCAGGGATAGTAACTGAAATTGTGAAAACTGCATTCATAATGATTTTTGCTTGAAGTATTTGAGGCCTGCATCTCTACATCTGGTCTTCATCATCAAAGTTAAGAGTAATAAAGATGAAATTGTTCTGAAGCTAGAATGATTTGTCTTTGCTATTAATATGACAAATAGTGACACTGTCACAGAGAGTAAGACTGAGATACAAAAGAGTGCTACTTTTTACCAAGAGCCACCTCAAGGCTCCTGAGATACATATATAACAAGAGCTTTGCCCCAAAAGAAGACACCTCAGGACATGGGCAAGGACTGGGCCACTCCTTTTAGGTAAATGGCTGTAGGGGAAGAAGAGCGAGAAACAGCAGGCAGTCACAGGAATATAAAGGATAACTGAAGCAACCTCTGTGAGGATCTCTCTCCCTACTTCAGCAGAAGATAACACCTCATTCATCCATTACTTGAAAGTAATGGTAGCACTAGCTGACAATCTGACTTTTCAGGGACCCCGATTAGATAAAGTGGTCTGTCTGCTTTTTTCCACCATAAGCACTGTGCCTAATTTGCCTTTATTTAAAGCCTGGCTTGCCCTTTATCATCTGATTTCCAGGATTGCACAGTTGTTGTATGGCAGAGGCTATGAATCCACCAGCCAGAAATGATGCTCTACGCAAATGTAATTTGGACAAATATGTAGGAACAGGATGAAGGTGTGTTGTTAAGCAGTCCTATCAGCACCACGTGGTACCATCCAGTCATGCACTTTGCAATGAAATTATAAACCCACTATTACCTTGTGCATTAGAAATACTACCGGATAAGTTGGGGGCAGTTCACTACCGACAAAAGTCTGAAATACTTCATACAGATTTAAATGATCCATCAAAATTTGTTTTATGTATCCAGGGACATGCAGAGCAAGAGAAGGTTGAAAGAAAAGTAGTAGGAAACCCCTGTCTCCACAGATGGAGACTCCGTAACTTCTCTGCACAATCTGTGCCAACATTCGACCACCCTCACAACTTAAGTGTTTCCTTGAGTTCAAATGGAATTTTCCTGTCAGTGGGCTCTGCTGAGAAAAGCTTTCCTGCCTCATCTTCATTCCTTCTCATCGCACATTTATTCACATTGATGAGATCCCTCCTAAGCCTTCTCTTCTCCAGGCTCAACAGGCCCAGGTCTGTCAGCTCTCCCTCATATGTTCCAGTGCCTTCATCATACTAGTAAAGCTAGGACTTGCTCCAGTAAATCCACATCCCTCTTTTACTGGGGACCCCAGAGCTGAACTCAGCACTCAAGATGTGGCCTCATTGGTTCTAGAGGGGAAGGATCATCTCCCTCAGCCTTCTGGCAACTACCTTTCTCATGCAGCCCAGAATACTGTTGGTTGTTTTTGCTGCAAGGGTGCACTGCAGGCTGATGGTCAGCTTATTGTCTGCCAGGACCCCAATGTCCTTCTTCACACAGCTGCTTTCCAGCCAGTCAGCCTCCAGCACATATTAGTGCCGAGGGTTATTCCTCCCCAGATGCAGGACTTCGTATTTCCCCTTATCAATTCCATCAGATTCCTCTCTACCCACTTCTCCAGTCTGTCCAGGTACCTCTGAATGGCAGGACATTTCCTCTCTTGCATCAGGCTCTCCTCCCTGTCTTCCACCATATGTGAACTTCCTGAGGGTACACTATGTCTCAGCATCCAGGTAATTAACAAAGATGTTAAATAGCTTGGCCCCGGTACTGACCCCTACCAGTAGTTCAGTCACCACTAGTGACTTGCCTCCAACTGCATTTTGTGCCACTGATCACAACTCTCTGGTCCCAGCCATTTAACAACTTTTCAGTGCAGATCACTCTTTATTTTTCTAACCTGTATTTCATCAGCTTGTCAATGAGAATGTTATCAGAGGAAGCATCAAAAACCTTACTCAGGTCAAGGTAGACAACATCAACTGCTGTCCCCTGGTCCACCAAGCTAGTCATCTCATTGTAGAAGACTACTACGTTGGCTAACCATGATTTCCCCTTTGTAAATCCATACTGAATTCTCCCAATCACCTTCTTGTCCTTGAGGTGTTTGGAAATGGTTTCCAGGAGGTTTTTCTAGGTGAGGCTAGGAAATGACCACTAAAAACATCTCTAATCCTCACCAGAACTGGAGTGACAAGAGAAAGTAGGAAGTAAGAACACCAGCAGATGAAAACACCAGTGTCATGGCAAATAGCTGTGCACACAAATTTTTCATTTTACTTCCTTCCTTCTAGCAAAACACCCTTGGAAAGGCAGAAAGTATGCTGTATTAGGTCATGACATAAATACTTATAAATACTTAATGTGCTTCAGGATGGATTTATATAGTTATTTTTAGGTTCCCAAGTTTGACAGCTCTGGCTAAGATCTCTCACTTTTTCCACAAGCCTTGGTTACAGCCTAAATATTTTTTCTAGAGAACTTCCTCCTCAAATTAGAAATCATTTCAAGTCTTTTAATTGATGATCTGAAACCTAATAGTGAACTGTGCTCTACAAGTACACCAAGAAGGCCACTGACAGACAGGGTCTTGAGAAAAAATGTGAAGGAAGAGGTGATGTAGGAGAGAAAAGAAAAAAAGAAGTAAAAGTACAGCTGTCCTGCATGCTTCCTTCTCCAAAGGTGAATAAATAGAGATGCAAAACTGTTCAAACTGTCATAGAGGCATTCCTTTCTTTAAAAAGCAAGAAAAAGCATTATTCTCCCTTTTAAATAGCCGGTCTGTTGTTAGCTCTTCTGTCACCATGGAGACTAACAGTGCTGCGGCTGATTTTCTCTAACTGGTCAGTACGTGTCTGTACCATCACCTGATATCAACCTGAGTCATCAGTAGAGAAGTTTATAGTTATTCTGAATTAATATCAGTCTAGTATAAGAAATGTGTTTAGTTTTGTTTTGTTGATTTTTGTATTGTTGTTTTTATCATATACACATTTCTATGAATTTACTCTTCTTATTCTTACTCCAACACAAATTCCAGGGCTGATACGAGTACAATTAAGGGATTGCTGCTCACATGGCAGGTGATCTTATTTGCTTTTAATCTTATCTTTTTAATGTTATTAAACAGGATAGAAAAAAATGACAATGACTTAGTGCTGTTAGCTGAGAACATGATATTTGAACGCCTTCCTCAAAGTAATACTGATCAAACACTAAATTTCATTGAACCTGCATTCAGTGTCTTCCTGATAAGTGTGGAGGATGACACTAAGTATAATATAAGAGGTTCCCCAGCAAACACCATCCAATGTTTTTACAGATATATTTAAAAATCAGAAATACCTATTTATTTTCAAGTATTCAATCACACATAGAAATTTAATCATTATTTACATAGTTACTTATAAATTACCCAAATAATTTCAGAAATAGTCTTCCAACACGAGCACCACGAGCGTTTCTGCTTTTTTTTTATAATGACCTCAACATAGACAACAGCGGCTTTATTCTAGTTCTGTGGAGTGTTTTAGACACTACATTCAGAAACTTAAAACAACTCAGGGAGCATTGCTCTTCATTTTAGTATTGGTTTCTCTGCAAGAAGAACAAAAGTACAGGACTTCTCTGAAGTGGTAATGAGAATGTAGAGCATTTGAAAGCAGACAAAGAAATGTTCTAAAATTTCCTTGCTCAGACTGCACCAGATGAGACTGCTGTGGTCATGAGAAAGCGAAGACAAAACAGTCTTTTCAGTTACCCTTTCAGATACGCACCTGTCCTTTATTCACTCTTGGTTTCTTGCCTGAAACTAGCTTCCCCTATAGCAGCAAATAATGTTTTTCATCTTTCCTAGACATGTAGGATTTGCCACCGTAACACAGCTGACTCTTGACATGGCTTGCGTTGCTCACACTTTCATCATATCTTGGCTGGACCACGGTAATGGGACGCAGATGGACATTGCAGACCTCAGTGCTTAGGAATTGCCAACTAATAAAGACCACTACACCACAGCTCCTCTGGACAGTACATTACTATGAACTAATCAAGCCCTTGTCTCATTGTCTGTTACTGGTTTCTGTGACATTTCAAATCAGGTACAAGACCTTGTCCCTTCAAGTTTAAGAACTTGTAACACTGCAAGATGACAACTGTGGAGCATAACAGAATCTGTTGCGGCACAATGGAAGGCTGAGAAGACAAAACTCATCCAAGCTGGGAATTTGACTTGGAATTTGGGCATGAACTTTCTGAATAGTTATGAAAAGTCACAAGTCTTACTATTTTCTCTTCCTATAACAGCAGATACTGCTTTGACCTCACCTTGTCTGAGACTTACAAAATGTGTACCTTTTAAAGAATCTAATTAAAAATAAAAACTCTAGCAAGTTTCAGTCACCACAGACAGTGAAATGACTGAAAGAGACAACCTCTTGCCTCATTGGGTGAAGATAAAGAAACTGCTGAGGAAATATATGATAAATACTAGCCATGTTGGCTACTGGAGAGAGCTCAGGTGTCAGCAATGAGCAAGAACTTTACATAGAGTGCTGACAACTCAGCTGAACTCAAATAAAAATGCTTATTTTCCCCATTGAGAAAGCACAGAACAAAACATTTTAACTGTATTCTGAACAGTGGAAACAAAGTATGTTCTTGCTTAACCAGGACTTCAAATAAGAAACTGCCTTTTATGACCTCTAGAATTGAAAAACCTTCCATGAAAAGCAGCCCAGAATATCATCCATTAGATTTTAAAAATAATGATCTAACCCTGAACCTTCTCAGGCCAGCAAAATTTTGTAGCAGACCAAACAAAATTGTCCTGATCATCCCTGTCTCCAGGTTATTTCTGATTTCAGCCTCTGCAACTCCAAATCTCCCTCCTCCCCAGCAAGCATCATTGATTAACTTCAGATTCAGTGACACAAGACTTGCTGCAGTTATGCAGCTTGGACAGAAGAAGGGTATTCCTCAGTCTCCCTTCAAAAGACCATTACCAGAGGAGTTATTGTCGGTCTAAATAACACCCTAGAACTTATTGCAGTTCTGAAATGTGACTGAGACCTCCTCAGCCTGCTAGGATCCCTATCTCACACTTATTTCTACTTCAGACACTTCACCCAGCACATCTAGTCAAAACCAGGAACAGAAACCTGATAAATGAATAACATAAACTAAACTTTTCTGTTCTTTTATAAAACTTGGATAAGTTGGGGTGTAAGAAACCCTGAACACCTACTTACCATCTAGGTTTTTGCTAGTAAAATTCCTCAGGCTAAAGCTCTGTTTTGGCATAAATATGCCCCAGTTTTTTGTCAGTGTTGAACAGCTTGGCATGCCCCATACGTAAGGATGTCCTTACTTATATGCCCACTGCAGTCCCACTCAAAATAGTGCAGCTCCTTAATGCATGCATTGCTTTAGCACACCTTCTAGAGATGCTTTATTGGGTCCTGCTCTCAGAAACAGACCGGTGGACATGATTTGACTCAAACAGCATCCAGAACAGGAAAAGCTGTTCAATTTATAACAAGCGCAGTCAACTCCCCCTTAGGCCCACAGGGCTTCAAACAAATTGATTCCTCTAGAGTACTCTAATCAGCCGGCTAGAAACTGTGCCACAGTGAAATAGTAGTAGCCCCTTATACATAAAAGTGATATTCAGTATTGAGAAAAAGCTGCACATCCCAGATCAAGTCAATAGATAATTAAATGGGCATCCCTGACTAGTTAAATTTATTGCTTTTAATCTAGATACTGTCTCTTACACACTGATTTGGCAACTGTACTTGCACTCCAGTTTTGAAATCCCTAACTTCTTCTGCTAACCAGTATTTCCACTATAGAAGATAAAGCACCTTAAAACAAAGACTAGCACCTTAAAAATACATGGATCTCTCAAATGGGTAGTGTCAGCAGCTTCTCACAATCAATATTTATTTTTGGATTCACCTTGATGCTTCTCATTGGGCCCTTTAGCTGAAACATTTCAGATGAAGAGTGATTGAGTTTTGAAGGGAAAGGGAAGTAGGAGGTGGATCTATTTAATATGTTGATACTTTAGCAAAGAACCAATAAAGTTCTCAGAACTTCCTATGTTCAGTTGAAGATGTACTCTAGATTAAAAAATAAATATGTTGGATTTTGATGGTGACCTAGATTCTGAAATTACTGCGATGAATATGGCATCTCAGCCAATAAAGAACTCGTCTCAAAGGATATTTCTGTCAGTTTGTCTAGGGTTTTTTGTTAATCTATAAGTGATTTCAAAAGAATAATTGTCCATTATATATAAGTAAACTATGCAGACAAAAGCTGCACTCAGAAGAGAATAAATTCTGTACATACAACAGCAGATGAACTGTACACATCTTAGTTCTGTAATTTAAGACAGTCCAAGCCTTTGAAGTAAGATTCAGTCAGTTCATGATTCATAGTCAGGTTATCAACAAATATTCACCTATGTTTTGGTAGGGTCAAGCTTTTCATTTCCTGGAGCTGGAGTCTTCAACCACATGAGAAACAAAATCAGCAACACAGTGAAGGAAATATAATTTTGTTATTGATGGTCATCAATGGAATACTCTTTCAGCTTGGAGTAATTAGTCTTGAATCTATGCTTCTAACTGAAAGTTAACAGTTCCAATTATCTCACATGTTGATGTCTCTAGACTAATGGCAAACATGATGCTCATTTACGTTTGCAGACAAACACAATGTGTAGATATCAGTCTTCTAGACCTAAGACATGTAATGGAAACCTTATCAACTTTTCACTATATCAGTAAGCATTTAAATAAAAAAATTTTTATAAACCAATAAGAACACACATTGAAAATCTTTAGACATGGTAAAATAACTGTTATGAGGATATCAGCTACTGCAGCATTAGACTAATGACTGCAAGTCTTTCAACTCAGCTCCCTTTTATGCAAGTATTTCATAAAGGTAATTGCAGAGGTTGTAACTTATACCAAGCATGTTTTTACTTACATATTGGATAAAGCCCTGTTTTCCACACTCTTCAGCACAATCAGTAGTGCCATATCTATTTGAACTCCCTCCTCAACATTTAAATTATATTAAAGATTAATATCACATTCTCCTCTTCTCAACATCCCAAATCAAGTAAATAACCCATAACAGCTAGCTTATAATCACATTTAAAAGTCTTCTTCCCTGCGCTAATCTCATTCTGAAGTATTAAACCTGATTTTTTTTAATCTAATTTACTTCTTGTAGCATACTACGTATTTACTTTTTACACTTTGCTGGCTGAGTCAAGATTTGTGCAATATTAGTATAGAGTTGTTGAGGTATTTATGTGGCTGAACTGACTGTTATGTTTTCTTTTTTTTCCCCTTTGCATCAGTCCTGGCCCTTTTTCTAATTAGGAAAGACTGAAAAATCAACAATCTAATGAGAAATTATCGTCACAATCAACACACACATTTGCAACTATCTTGCTACCGTTATGCGTGCATAACTAACCAATACATTAAGCAAGAAGACACTGCTGGAGCTGGTTTCATTCTCTACAGATACTTCTGAACACAGCAAGACAAGTCATTGAGTACAAGAAGACATTTGCAACTTGAGCTCAGGAATAAAAGAAGTTTTACTCAACAGGTCTTTACAGACTATGTTGCTGGCAAACTTAAATACTTCCGAGAAAGCTGATCGCTGGAAAGACAATAAAGCCTTCATTTTAAAAAACAACAGAGAAACATCAGAATAAAGATGAGAATGAGAGTACCAGAGGATCTCCCTAACAACTGTATGAGAAGTCTAAAGTCCAGATGGTTCCTGTCTGAAACAGGCAAATCCAACTGGCTGAGTGCAGAGCTCATCTTTCACCCGCTTAATTTGCAGCCACCATTAGCGCTGTCTGGAGTACTGCGATGGTTTCCAGAGAGACCTAGAACCCTTTATCCCACCCCTGATGCCTGTTTCATCAAATGCAATGTCGGCACAGAAAACCGAGGTGCGTCTTCTCTCAGGAGTAGATCTGCACATTAAATGAAATTCACCACTAACGTCACCTCTGAAGTGGAAGCCTGATACTATTCACACACACTGCATAAATAATTATATATGTCTTATTCCTCTCAGGAATCGACACCAGGACATACTCATGGAGATTTTATAAAAGCTGGGTTTATGATACAGCAGCACATCAGGTCCATTCACTTGAGTACTGGATCCCAGAGCAACAGTCCCGCCACAACTGGCATTTCGGAGAGTGAGGCCAATGTTTCCTCCATGACAGAACCAAGTGTTCTGGTTAAAGGTCTGATCTGAAACCAATGGAGAGCCTCCCATCGACTTCAGTGTATTTTCCAACACGCTTTTCATAATCCCACCAACTGTGCAATACAAGAAGAAAATATGTATTACATTTAGTATCTTTGAAAACAAATAACCTCTTTCTTTTTTAAAATAGTTCAGGTAGCTTCTAGCAGATTCTCCCCCCAGCTCTCAGCTGAGCACTTTGGGGATGTACCTGCAGTCCAGAGCTGGCCCTCTCAAAACTGTAAAATTTGGAATTTCTGCTTTCTTGGGCACAGAGAGTTAATTAAAGGACTTATCCATGCAATGATAAGTGACAGTTCAGTGACAGCTACACATGACAGTCAGGCAGAGAAAATCTAAACATGAAATCTGAACATGGAAAAAAAAACCTGAACACAGATGCATAATTTCAATAGGCTAATTCTACATTTTGCTCACATTCCTGATATCTTATACATGCAGCGTGTCACTCAGATGAAGGGAACTCACAGAGAAACTAATAACTCATTCAGACAAAAACCACAGTTAGCGAGGGCTGGGAGGAGTACAAGAAAGAAGCCTGTCATGCCTTTCATTCACAGGTCTTCAGTATTTCATCTTCTCTGTTAGATTTTCTAACACAGAAAATCTTTGTATCACTCTTTTGCTTTTCTCTTTGCATATCATTACATCAAAGGGAGCCGGGAAAAAAAACTGGGCCAACTTTCGTATTCAGGCCAAATGTATCTTTACGAGAGTAGCAAGGTTGAATAGGAATTAAATTGACCTGTCCCTATTAATTTCAATGTCTTTCACATAAACAGAAACACTGCATAGTAAAATTAATTTGAAATATTACTTTATTAATTGTCAACTTCGAATATCCCAGAGTGGATTAAGCCCATTTTATATTTTAATTGTAGTTGAGATGAAGAGTGATTGAATTAGATTCAATCTATGTGTAATTGAAATTAATGAATTTGGCTAATGAAATATTTATCGGTGACCTTTCCTGAATTGATAAAAAAAGCCTGTTTTGTTTAAAAAGTCTTTGATATTTACAGTCTGAGGTTAGATTTAAATTATTCCTTTACATAAGAAAGCTAAATAGACATCTGTTATTCCTGTAGACTGGCAAAAATATCAGCCATATTGCAGTTTTCTCCTGCCAGACATATTTAGTGCTTCTTGTCAGGTATACAAGTGCCATTCCCAAAAGTTAAAAGTCTTACAGAAAATCATTAACGCACTTGTTTGTATGTGAATAATTTATTCTCATCTTGGTCCACCCAACAATTCTACTGACATTTAAATGTGACCCAGTCTCAGGCATGTTGTCATTAATATTAAAGCAATGTGAAACTAGGACACAGGCTCGTGTTGCATTAATGAAATTCTTATCAAATTGAAGTATGTTACCATTGTCAGAATTAGCAATGCAGAAATGCTAATATGATTCTCCATGGATTACAGTTGCATATCCCACTTTGTTAGAGCTGTGGTGTTATGATGACTATTATGAAACCCTGGCTGCAAAATACTGACCTAGCAACTTTGTAAACTTTGAAATAACCAGCATACTTATCTCTACTTAGCCAGATGTGAAACTATATTAAATTAAAATCAGATAGAAAAATGCATTAAAACTCCCTCAAATGTATTTTAAAATGTTGCGATGACATAAAATGATAGCATTTATTGAAGTCAGGATCCTCCGTGTCTTACTCGTGCGATTAGCCCAATGCTGTCTGACGGACCATTCGTTTAAGAAAGGTGAAAGACATTTGGCCTTTAAAACTCCTCTTTCCCTTCTGCTGCCAACAGTTTCACGCTACCTGGAATGCATAAAAGAGGAATAGCATCTGTGAGTTACACAATGTTAATCACTCTCCTGCTCACCTGTGCATGGGTAAAACCCGCTCTGCAGCCTAGTTGTTTTGAGCATGGTACTTCAGAAAAGATGTGGACCTACCAAAAGGTATTAAGAAGTAAATAGCAAGAATGATCAGCTCTAGAAAACTTGATCAAAAGATCGAGAAGAATCAGGACTCAGCTTAGACTGAGGGGAGGCACGATAATAGTCTTCAAAGATATAAAGGGCAGTTGTAAAAAGAAAGGCAATATTTTAATCTCCCAATCTACTCTGAGAATGGTAAGAGAAGAAATGGCTTAAAAAGCAGCGGGGGACAAGCAGAAAAGCCTTAAGGGGAAAATACAACTTTCTACTGGCAAGGACAGTCAGGCAATGAGGCAGACTGCATGAAAGCATTGTAGAATTACCACCCTTGGATGTTTCCAGAGCACGAGGTAAATGCCTATCAAGAACAGAGTAAGCCTATTTGGTCCCGTATCATACCCAAGAGACAGAGTGGATGTAGCCTTGCAATCCCTTCTTATACTATTTATGATTCCATAAACTCATGCGGGGTTCTTTTCGAAATCCAAGTGTCTATAGCAGCTATTTCAGAGACCAACAGCTTGCTTTCACACAAAGTAAATGAGACAAACAGTGACCTTATCTCCAGCACATGCACATCCCAGTTCACAGGAGGACGCATTATATCCAGGATTAGAGCATTCAATTATATTTGATACTCCAAGGTTTTACTGAAAAAACTCCCAATCCAGTACCATTAGCTTTATATCAGTTAAATTTCAGAGAATGTACACCAGGTAGAAAGGCAGTGTGAGAAGTGACAGCTTTGTGCACAGAAGCAAAAAGAAACAATAAAGTCTTTGCCCTGCCAAATTTGCTTTCTAAGGACTTAATGTTTACTAGTTCAGGAGGCTTGGTCAAAGAGTTAGATGGATTTAACTGTTGGCAAAACATTCTGCGACAACCATTTTGCTAGCCGTAAGTTATAAAGTGATAAGAAATATGAATATGAAAGCAAGAAGGACCATTTTAAAGCCTTTAAGTATCCATTTATATATCTCCTGCAGTGTTTATCTCTTAATTTTCCTCTTTTATGACTTTAATGTGTAGATAATCACCAGTCCAAATATCTCTAAATACAGTACACTTTAATACTGCACATTATCTTTATAATAGGGGATCTCAGATAAACAATTCTTGGCTGGTCTCTAGAGATACAAAGAAAGCTCACTACAAAAGAGTGAAATCTAAAGCAGCAGAAGCAAAACAACAAAGAGAACATTATGGCCACCATTTAGATTTACAGTAACAAAAGTTACGCATTGCAGATTGACAAGCGTAGCCTTGAATGAATAAATAAAATCAGGAAAGGGACAGGGCAGCACGTCTGCTGCAGCGACAGTTTTTCCTTACATTTTATGGCTAGGGCTTGCACTTTTTCTGCAGTGTGGGGAAATTCCAAATCCGAAGCTAGCAAATGGGAGTTTCTACCCTACTTGTCCATTTCCTTGTTTTGTTTCTTAAAAAGCTGCATTTCACTGTGATATGGAAGTTACCAGTTACAAAGATGAAGCTATTGCTCTTCTCATTTCCTCACCCCTCTCCCTTTCCTTCAGAGCAGGTAGTGCGGAATGCAGAACAAAGAAACCATGCTTAGAGGAAACCGGGAGATCTGCATGCAGAACCATGACACAATCTATTCTGACAAAAAACAGAAACTAGACTTTTTTAAACTCCTCAGGGGAAGAGAAAAAATACCATTTATTCTAATCGAACCACAGTATCTAAATAACAGGGAAGACTGCATAGTTTGCAGCACCCTGGACCAACAAGCAGGAACCCAGCAGGTCTGGGAACTATGACCTCAGGCAGGATTACCAAAGCTTCTCAAGTCCTCCAGCTCTGGAGTTGCACCATTAGTGACCTAGGAGCCCTGAGACCCCTGTAAGGGGAGGAATTTGGAGCCTCCAGCTCCAAAGCCAAAGCTGAATCCACAAGAGCCCTCCCTGGAGCTCAAGGCTCTCCCAGATTCCCACCTCCCAGCTTGCAGGAAGCAGGCTGGAAGTCTTGAAATCACTGACTTGGAGGCAATACGTCTAGCACAGTTTCCTGGAAATTAGAAAACTCAGAAGGTTCTCATACTTGCGTTTTGCTGAAAGTTTATAAAAACATGTAAATATTTCGGCTTCAGTAAACTGTTGCTTTGAAGACAAAGACTTTGTCGAAAAGATCCTGCCCATCTTTAAACATTCTTAACCATCACAGTGGGAACTAAGTGGTCACTTGAAGACTTGGCCGCTTGCTCAGTATCAAAATATGAATGAAAGCAAAACCAACACTTCTCCAATATTAGCTTCTTCAGCTGTGCAGACACACTGCAGCAGTTGCAGAACAGACAGAATAGCAACTAGAAATAAAATTAGGGTATGACAGACAGTTACATACCCACTGCTTTGACTTTTCTTCTAGCTTTCAGCTGCTAATCAATAGTTTTTAGTGCATCATTATTATGCTGAGACAATAAAATAATAACTTTATTAAGAAGCATTCCATCTGTATTCCCTGTGTTTGAACAGATAGTGACAGCCTGTGTATGAGTCCTCTTTTTCCCTCTCTTTTGTAAACCCATTACTTGGAAATTTTGCATCCACCAGTGTTGCCATGGTGACACCCCCATGAGACTGTCCATGACCTCCCAAGACACTTGGCACCTACCCATAATTCTGCACAATCAACATCAAGGAGAACTAAAACCAATTACCATATGGATTTGAAATTATTATTTTAGTAATTAAGTATATGTTGGAACATACACATAGTCTGAAGGACTGAGCATAGACAAGGGTGAGGGGGGAGAGATCTGAATTGTGCTCTTGGGTTCACTGCCTGTTTGGACAAGTTTGTGTTTCAGAGGTCTGAGCACTTACAACTCCCTGTGACTTCAAGTGGAACTCTAAATGCACCGCACTTCTAAAATTCAGGTCTTTAACCTCTCTGTCCTTAATTTTCCATTTTGCAAAACACAGTCACCTTTGCAAATAATTTTGTGGTTTCTATTCAAAACAAACTACACAATTTACTCAGTATTATTTTTACCCTTAATAAAGCACAGATAGTATAGCAATATAATCCACATGTTTATTATTTTTCAGAGAAGCATAATGTTCCCAGTCAGAAAAATTATCTTATTTCTTCAGCAATTCTGAATCTGTAAAAATAAAATGAGAAAGCTTGGAAACTTTGCAAGTTACAGGGAGTTCTCTTCTTAATTACCTTACCTATTCCTAATGAACCCTTACTTCTTTAAGTCTGTTCTGGGGGTAACGCATACCTGAAAGGACAAGCTCTGGTAGGTTTTTTGTCCCTATGTATAGTACACTGGATTTCAGCTGAGCTAAATTGATAAAGTGGTAGAATTGCACCTTCCTAGATGATTTATAAAGACAGGATTTACAAAGGTGAAGAAAAAAGCAGAAATTGGAGATAAGTGAAAACATGTCTGAAAAAAAACCCCACAGTTATTCAGACAACTTGTGGGTAAACTGTGGGTAAGCCTTTACTCAGTTCCTTTACATTTATTAAGGAACATTAACATAAGCATCCTTAACATAACGATTGTATCTATATAAACATACATACACATATATGTATGTGCATGCATGACGCAGCTGGATAATGAAGATTAAATATTGACGAAGGGCCACATTCTTCATTACCAATGTCCATGCCAAGTCCTCTAACAAGCATAGGTTTATTGCTTTGCCTAGAAAAATCATTCTGTCAAGATTACATGAGCTAAGGCAGCTCAACAGCCACATTGAGGTCTTCCCATTTCCTCAGAAGTGAAATACTCCAACCAATGAAAAGGGCGAATTTCCTGAAACAAATTCAATCTTCTTCCTCCTGCACGGCTGCAAGGTTTTGCAGTGGGCCTACATGAAGGCGGCACAGCATGCCATGCAAAAGGCAAGTCCAGGTACAGATCTGCACCTAAAGCATCACACAGACTTTCCTCTTGTATGCTAGAAGGCCATTTCTGCAGTTATAAAATCCCTCTAAGGCAAAGAGAAGACTTTAGGACTTGTTCCTCAAGAGATGCCTATCTACCTCCTACCAGCAGTGCAACGTGGCGTCTCAGGACCAAAATACCATTTCGCAGGACCTGAATCCAATGACTTTCTCTAATAAAGACAGACTTGTGAGCTATTTCTTCCACTGACTGTCATTTAACATCACGGAGTTAATTAGGTCAAACCAATAATCAATGCATCATCATCTACCCTGTTAACACCAATGGTCTGTGGTTTGTTATGGAAGGCAATATACATGATTTAAAATAAAGGCAGTTCACTGCATTAGGACAGAATATTGTGGCGACTCAAAGGAGTCAAGGTGTACTGCAAGTGTGTTCAGAGAAGGGTTCAACATAAGTTAATACTAACCACATCTGTAAACTGCCCTGGTATCCTTGCCTAGTTTCTAGACAGTATTCCTGCTGTCAGTCAAAAGGATCATTCATTTAGCGTGATCTGTCCAGACTTAAAACTGGTATAGTAAAAGGCTCAGGTAAATTACTTTTAAATTTAAGTGAGAGGTGAAGGGATTTAAGTTCAAAATCCATATTCTGTTCTCCATTACACTAGTGTAAATCCACAGTAATGTTGTCAGGAAAGTTATTTCAGACTCATACTTGCTTAACTGTGAGAAGAATCCAGTCTTGTCATTTGAATTCAGTTAAACTCAGACATGGAGCTGTGCGCCTTTTTTTGTTACTAAAGGATTAAACTATGTCAGTTTTTTTACAATTTAGTGCCTGTTTCAGATTGCCGACTTAGAACATGATATAAAAATATTCAGTATCTATCCAGTGCTCTTTAATTTTAATTCAAAATGTATGTATTATTCATACCAAAAGTTTAATTGAAGTCCCTGGAATGCAAAAGAGATATAGAGAGTTACTGACATCATGTATGTAAGGCTTAGCCACAACAAGTTGTAATAGAAATAGGAAAGCCATCTACTGTCATAAATGACAAAGGTAAATGAGCTAGGACTTCAAAATACTTACTAATAAGGATTAGAACCTGCAGTAAAGTATAATCATTTCACTACAGCCCCAGCCTGCTCCCTGCTGTGCTGCAGATGTTCCATTAGCGTTTCACCAAAAGCAGTGGCCACTAGGATTCAGTAGCACAGTGTGGTGCAATCTAATAGACATATCTGTCATCCATTAAGCAGCAAATGGGTTAAAAACTCTTCGTGCCCAAGAGCTCCACCATTCTTCTCAGAAAAAATATATGACTGAAGTAGGCAGCAACCCACCACAACTTCCTGCCTGCCTTACATATTTCTCATTTGCCAAAGCATAAGTCTATTTAGATAGCATTGGGAACTTCAATCAATATAATTTTGTTCATTTCTACCTAGTGCAGCACATATTTAGCTGTTTCCTTTTCTTCTTCTGCATGTTTCCTTTGGCTCTACAACTTCTTCTACAGCTTTCAAGCTAGCAAACCTACAGCAAACATCTGTATAGGTCTTTAATGCAACCATAACTTACCTACTGTGCCTTACCTACTAGTTCAAGAAACTACCACCGCTGAATAGGAAAACAATTTTTTTTGGAAGTAGCAACATATTCCATGGTATATTGTTACAAAGAATAGTTATATATTCCCCATTTAAATCTAATGTAACACTTTAAAGATGGCAAGTGCACATGAATTATAATAAAGCCCAAATAGGAAGACTATTATAAAAAAATTGGGCTACACCATTCACCTTGGCAAACAGAGGCAGCATTTTGACAGCTAGTCACCCTGGGTTTTTTCCTCTGCATCCACCCAAGTTTCATGCTGACCTATTAATTTTAATCACTTGCTGGACTCCCATTTAACGGTTCAATGAATATAATACACTGGTGCTTTTCTTTGCATAATCAAGAGGTTCAGTAAGCAAAATAACTTTTTTAATTTAATATACCAAAAGGTTTCTGTAAACCTTATAAACATTTCATTTTTTTATTTATTAATAAAACCTTATCTACATTATTTTTAAACTAAGCTTTATGCCTTTCAACAGACCTATGAATATATTTCCTGCTCAAGACCATGCCATATCTGAATTCTTTCTCTCTTCAAGATGCATATTCTTAATAAGGAGCCTAATCTTGTGAGATACTGGATTTTTTTTAAGAGAAGATGAAGCCATTCTCTTTCAACCTTTTACCAGCACACTCAAATTGCACTCTCTATTTTCAGGAGCCATTCATTCTTTTCAAAGATCAGGTTCTGTTTCCTGAAAGTCTGATGGGTTTAGGACTATACTTAATCCTACAGTACTTTGAACACTGAAATCTACTGCAAAGAAAAAAATCATTTCCTTCACCCAACCAATTTTGTAGCCTTCCAGAAAAAAACTTGTTTATAATGCATAGTCTTAATTAATACTTTCTGTCTTCAGAAATACACATACACATTTTTCTTTCACCTGAATGACTATGTTTCCTCTGTACATCCTCCTTTAGCTGAAAGTCAGAGAGCAATTAAAAAACTTGAAGAAGAAACTAAACTATTACTGCACTTACAAGAGCCAAGGCAGAGTAAAATCAAGTGAACTGAATTTAGCATGAGAACTGCTATAAAAATGGCCATTCCTTGGCATTTTGCAACTAGTTCAGAAGCTGATGAATAGACAATTACAGACAATTTGCTGCTCAAAAGTTAACATTCTCTTTTCACAGTAAATTCTGACATTTCAAAGAATATTTCATTCTGGTTAAGCTCAAAGGGGAAATTTCAGTTTTTCCTCTACCAGAATAAGGATCCAGATCCCCAGGTTCCCATCATGACAACTAGAAATCTAGAAATTTTAACTCATCTAGTTGATCAAATCCTTCTTCTTTGTTAAGGTGGGCAAGCCTCTTCGAAAGCTCCCTAGGTTTCCATGCCCTTGAATTCATGGTAGGCAGTCTGAAAATGCTGAAAATGTTAATTTAAGTAGAGCTTCTTTGTGCCTCCAGCTTCCCTATTGTGATTTGGTTCAACCAGCATTTTGCTAAGAGCCAGGAGACAAGATCCATCTGACACATGAATACACCTAACTCTGCCTCGGAAGGCTCAAATCTCTGATCTCACAGTAGCACGCTAAATATGTCCTGAGGGCAGCTCCAAGAGGTAGCCCTTAGGATCCTGGACAGTGAAAAAAACCTCCAGACCTGCAGGACCAGGGTGAAATTTAACATTCTGAGATATCATCCGTAATCATTAAAAGGTAATAAAATTTGCTGATTTGCAAAATTTATTGTTAGGTATCTTCAGTCCATAGAAGTTCCTTGACTGGTAGCCTTCAAGACCAAAGAGCCTCCTCTCAGCCACAGAGTGGACGCAGCAATGAAATGGGGATGGGAGTTGATGCATGCAGCATCACCGACTTATTTCCACATATGTCATAGCCAGACTCTGAATTTGGTAGAAACTGGATGAAGACTCCTTTGAGTCTAGCTGATGTGGGCATTCATACACTGGCGGAGGACTTGGGACTGTCTCAGCTACTGAGCAGCCATGAGATGATAACATGTTTTAATCACTTTTACAGCAGCTGGAGAGGAGCCAGCAATCCACAGATAAAGGGCTACAAGTGACTTAACGTACCCATTAAATATGTCTTATTGTTAGCAGTACGGAAGATTAATGAGTAAAATGAAAGTGAAAAGATAACACTGCTAGGTGACAGTTTTACTTAATCAAAGAGCCTCTGGGGCCAGTAGAAGTACGCCAGGGTCACAAGGATTTATGTTTTTCCTCGTTTATTTAGACAGATCTGTTTTGCAATGCTGGTATAGAGAATCCTTATATTTACACCATACAAAAGCTGTATTAGAAGGCAAGGGCAAAGGTTTCATACTAATAGCTCTAGCCCATGGCTGGCTGTCAGTCTCTGCTCCTCACAATCTTCCTTGCTGGTTTTGGATTACTTGCTGTGGCAATTCAGGTACTAAGCGTAGCTAAATCTAAGGGAAGAGCATAGTCTCCCTTTGCAATCAATGGCAATAAGTACATAACATCACATTTAGTTTGCATTTAGGCACCTCACACCTTAAATGTAATAAATTGTACTATATAGAGGTCTCTAATTATCCATTGACCAAAGGGTAAGATCAGGCTTTTCTCGCTAAAGCATTTCAGCTAGGTGCTTAAAGTTAGACTGGATGAAATTTAGGATATGCCTCAGTGGAGCACCAAGCAGAGCTGTGAGCTCAGATCCCAGAGCAATATAAATCCATTAGCTGAGATTCTGATACTTCAGTCTGTGAAATGGGAGTAACTGTACTACCTTATTTCACAGTGCTATTAAATGATATATATTAAAAATTACTCAAATAGTCTGTGAACATAAGGAACTTCAGATCACTATGTGTTATGAAAGAATGTTATAGCAAATATTAAGAATTTTAAAAGTACTTGAATTAAAGGATACTCTTGGAAGTAACTTCATCTAAATTTTTCAAGGTAACCATTTATTCTTACACTTCCCATGTTTGGTACTCAAGTGAGGGACTCCCGGGATCTATTTTTTAGAAATAACAAGAAATTTCCAATGGAAGGAAATATCTACCCCCTAGAAAAAAAAAAAAAATAGAAAACTGAGTTACTTGAAAAATAACACCCACTAAAGTTTTGTGAGAAGAAATTAGTTAATATTTGTGAGGCACTGACTATGCAGATAAGCGCTCTTGAGTATTTCCATGAGAAAATTAATAATCACATATTCAAAAGAACTGAATACTACTTGCATAATGGCTTTATTAGCATGCTGCCCTCCATTACAAAGTTGTTGACTATCTGCACATCTAGTGGATCCTTTGTCTCTTAGCTAAATTTAATCAGACATGAAGGACATGAGCCCATATTACGGGTCACTGCCTGAAATTCCCCAAGCAATAAAGTGAAGAAAACTATTGAAAGTCACTGGCATTCATTGTTACATCCTGCTATAGGAACGATGAGACACAACAGAAATGGGCACCAGGTTCTAAGTTTTAGCAAACACATTCACAGGGAACTCAAAAATCCCTTACAAAGGAAACACTTTCCTCAGCATTCAAGCATACGTAATTTGGTTTAACTAACAATCCAGAATGGTTCCTTTGGCAGGATTATTGTATATGCTATGGTAGATTAAAAGCACTTACGTTGATTCCAGAAACAGTAAGTAGATTGCTTAAATTGCTATGACAAAAATTGCAATGATTATTCAAATTCAAAAGTAAGAGATAAGCAAATGCCCCTTTTTTCCCTTTCTCTTTATAAGATGGCGTAGGAAAAAAAGATATTTTCAGGTGTTTTCCAATGAGCACCTAATGTTTAAAGCATCTGCTTTTTGTGGAATGATAAAGCATTCACAGTAACTTGAGAATATGCACGAAATAAATTGCGAAAATTATACTTATTTTTGCTCTAGCTCTACATTCTGAAGGCAATTTTAACTTATTCTAGGAACTAGTCATTGAGCAGCACAGAATGAAGCTTCATAACTAGAGCATGTTACACCTGGGAAAAGTTCCTTGATGAGCAAAGCTAGCTGTTAAATGGGGAAAAAAATCACATTGATTATGGTCATGAGTCCAAGACAAGCTTAATTAAAATCAATGGAGAATTTTAAAGTAAAAGAAAAAAAAAATAAGAGCAGCAAAGTGTTATCTCTTAATTATGTTATGGAAATTTTCTCTAATTGATACCTGTCCCATGTCACTATAATTAAAACAACCTACAGATCTCAACTTATAAATATTATTTCACATTATCAACCCTGGATCTTAAGTCGGAGGTGGTCTTTTCTCTACTGCCTCCACAGACTTTTACCAGGACTGACAGCCCTGTTCATGCTTTTCTTGGGTGGCTTTTCTTTTTTTCCTGAAAACTATGGGTAGTGTTCTAAGATAGAACAGAGAGCTGAAGCAGAAATTCTATCTCTGGCTCTTCCACTGACTTACATGGTCTGCCTGGACATGTCACTTCAACCCATATTTCCTGCTTTTAAGTGTGTATGATTATTCTTTAAATATTCAAAACATTGCTCAGAAAGAGTGCCAAACACTATAGCTGCTCTAAATACAGATATTTTTACTTATACTTTATAGAATGGCTTGGGTTGGAAGACACCTTTAAAGGTTCAACAGGAGTTAAGAAAAGACTACAGTCTTACACTATTTGTATTTAGTTTATATTTTTTCCCTGACAAGCTGCAAGGACTCTCAAATACTGAGCAAGCCAGGGTGACCAGAAAATTCTCCAGCAGTTCTTGGAGAATGGCAAAGTACCAGAAGCAAATGCCAAAGCCATAAAAAAGGACAGGACTGCTGCACAGATACTAACTGATACTTAATGCTCATGTATTATGAGTGATATGATTACTCTCATTCTTTGAATACAACAGATTTTTTTTGCATCATATCTACATACAGCTATCATCTTCCCTGAAGAGGTCCTACAGTCACAACTGCTGCTACTGAAATCCATCTACCAGACATTTCTTGAGACATTTCTGTTCAATCTTTTCTGCTTTGTACACTCTCTGCTCTTTTTTTTTTTTTTTTTTTTTTTTTTCCAGATTTTTACCTTAACTCTGTTCAAAACACACAAGTAGAAACTAACTCTGATGTCTCTGGTCAGATGTAAAAATGCACCTGCACAAAGTTCACTGAAAATTAGTGACTAGGATTCAAAGCCTGTTGGGATTCCTTACCCAGGGTGCAGCACAACTTGGATGCTTAAGAAGAAGATAGTCTAAATTTTTACTGGGACTTTTAATAAGGTAGCACAGCTAAAATAAATTGAAAAATTATAAATACCTTTCCTTTGGTCACCCTTTTCTCAAAAGAAAAACTGGCTATTAGGCACCAACATCCCCGTGATTCTACTGAACAACAAAACTAAACTCCACTGTTCTCATGACAGCTTCCTTAGTTTTACTTTCTGAACACAAATTACTACTCACACATGCTAGCAGTGAAGCTGTGGCCAGGCTGGTGCTAATAAGTTGGCAATCATCGCTGATACACTACTGTTCATCAGACAGTGCTCTTTAACAGATTCCTGCTGGTGTTAGAAAAAGCTCTAAATGGCAATAAAGATGGTGCTTCACCCTGTTAAAAAGAGTTCGCTTGAAGACTCAGACACCTCTGAGTCTGTGGTACCTACAGCTATGGAAAGGAACAGAGGCAATTTGCGTCTGCTAACATCTTTTCCTGGTTTGTTTTCTTGTAGAAAGCTGCACATAATAAAAACAACAGCTAATGAGGAAAGTTTGGAAGTTCTCTTCTAAATACCAGGGAATGCAACAAACGCGTCCCGTTAGAGTATTAGAAAAAAGGATTTGCCAACTAACTCAACACCACCATTCCACTTTAATTAACCACTGTTCCAATTAGTTATTAATTTTTGAAAATTAAAGAGGCCCAAATCTTAAGATGATTTCGGAGAAATGTTCAGCCCAATGTACATAATAATAGCTAGGCTAGGACTCTTTCCATCTAGGCTCATTACATGTATCATAACAGGCCACTAATTAAAACAGCAAGTATTGCATAGCTACATTTATTACAGTCACATTCATAGAATCATAGAATCATAGAATCACTTGGGTTGGAAGAGACCTTCAAGATCATCCAGTCCAACCATAAACCTACACTGCCAAAACCACCCCTAAACCATGTCCCTCAGCACCACGTCTACCTGTCTTTTAAATACCTCCAGGGACGGAGACTCCACCACCTCCCTGGGCAGCCTGTTCCAATGAAAGAGGAGCAAAACTCCTGCAGAGCCTTTTCTTCTTTTCCCTCTGTTAGGCTCTCTAAACTTGAATACCCCAAGAATTGAATGGAATAAAGGTCAGATCAAATGTTAGACGTTTTGATAGTGTTATTGGAAATAGCAACGGTAGCAATAATTTTTATGGCAGAGCTACCTGAAAGCTTGTAGTAGCTTTTCACAGCAAAACTGCTCTGGCTGAACCTGATGAAGGGCTGGGGATGTGCAGGTGATTTACAGTTCAGAAGAAGGGAAGGGAAGACCTTGTATGCATTCCTCTGAGTAAACCCCCTATGGCTTATTCGCATGCTGAAGAGAGAAGGCAGGGAGTGAAGCATCCCCAGCTCCCCCTCAGGAAGGGTCCCTGGTGAGGCAATAGAAGCTAGAGAGGAGAGAAGGGTAATCAGCAATGTTATGTGAATATTTAAGCAACTTCCATTACATATTACAAATACATATAGCAACCAGCATTAGAAAAGCAAGCAGAGAAACATTGCAAAAATAGTCTGTAAACGTTGAAATGTCAAGAAAGTTCTGGAAGAATTCAATCACTGACGTTTTGTAGAGCACGACACTTCATTTAATTTGAAATCTTTAAACGTCATGGCAAACAAGCCAAAAAAGGCTACATTTCCAAGAAATATACAAAAATTTGTGCTAATCAAAGCCAAAGCCAAAGCAAGTTTCAATGTTTTTTTTTACAAAGTGAATTATAAAATCCCATTTGGGGTGGAATGCTTCTTAATATGAAAATCAGTTCTTGGTTAGCACTTTATAGATGCTGTGTTGTTTTAACATATAATTCAATACAGTTTCTACTTCACATGGTGAATTATGTCTGAACATACCTATGGCAATATTTTTTATATCATTAGCCTTCCTTTAACGCAGTTGAATCAAGTGAATAGAGTCAAAAATACCACACATCTCTTTTCATTCTTTTTCTTTTGGAATAACTTAAACTTTGGATACTCCTGAATGGAGCTGGGATTACAAAATCTCAGGAACAGCATTTCCAATCTTTAAATGCCAGTGCACGCAAATGATACAAGAGGAAAATGCCAGGGTTTTGCAGTACATCCATCCAATGGTATTTTCATTTAAACCTTTTGTAGTATACTATTTACTCTGAACGGTACATTGAAGCCTTGGACTTGTTCCTTGGTTAGCAAATCGAAAGCTAAAATTGCACCTGACTAACACAAGAGCTGGTTAAAAATATCCTTTTAAAAATGTGTTTCATTTTAAATGAAATTTAAAATGAATAAATTAAAAATTATCTTTAACCAAAATCAAATTGTTTCATGGAATTAACTTATTAATAAGCTTTAACTGGTAACCCTGGTTGTTCTGGAGGCTCTCATGACTTCTAGGACTTTCCACATAGACCCACTGAGGTTGAAATCTGACAGCTGAATTGTGGTTTCTGAGAGGTCTCCCTGCCACAAGTCTGTGCAAGGTCAGACCACGCCGAGGTCCTGGAACTGCAGCTGGAGGCAGGTTCTTCCATGGTTTTTGTGATGGGAACTGAAGGCCTTCAGCCCTGCCATGTCCTAGACTTTGGAACCCACCTCCTCTCACGTCTCAGGAAGCCCATGAAATCAGTGGGACCAGCCTGGAGGCACAGAACTGCCATCGCATTTGTCTCACAGTAGTTTGCATTCTCTAACTTCATGGTGACAGGGCATAAAATGGGAGAAAGCAAGAAAAGACTGGAAGACTGGATAAAAGAAAGATTCAAAGATCTCTTCAACTCAGACTTCTCTGTAACATCAGTCATCATCGTTCGACAACAAATTAGGTCATGTACCCAGACAGCAGCCTGTGTTCAAAACACCACTGTACTATATCTCTTTTTTTTAACTGCTTAGTATTTAAAAAAAAACACCTGTCAATGTTCTTTCAACCTTTGAATAAATTTGAAAACTATCAGAAAACGAAGTATAATAAAAGATTTTGTTTATAACGATATGTGTAAGAATGCTGGGACAAGGAGTATTTTATAGAAAGCCTGGGTTTACAGAACTCCCAGGTAAGTTTTCAGGCCAATAATTGAACAGACGTTCAAATTTCAGCATGTAAAGCTGAATGAAAGCACTGAATTTTTTTCAGCCCCCTTCTTCTGTCTTCACAATATAATAGGGAAAAGTTAGGTGCGTTTCTGAGTTGTGACTGCTGCCTTTGGGGCCTAGCAAGTACATTGCCCAGAGTCACTCATTTGTAGACCAGAAGGTGACATAGAACTACTCCATCGCTTAAAGGCTATTCTGACTCCCTTGATGGAATGCTTACCCAACATTCTTAGTACCCCGAGTAGATAGCTACGAGATGAAATCAAAACTAATGGTAAGTTATAATAACTGTAACAAAAATGTTGAACTCTTCAGGATTCTTACTGACACCAGATCTTAAAACCAGAGAAAACTCAAATTAAATGTTTAATAGCTGACTGATAGCTGACAGATTATATGTTCTAACGGTCTAACAAAAAGAAGATTTACAGCATAAAAGCACTACAGATTGCAAAGGAAAACAAGAATCCTTGATGCAAAGAAACCAGGTAACAGAAAAAGAAGTATAGGAATCTTTGAGATGGAGAAAATAGGACTGCATTTGAAACCATCTTTTGAATGGAGATCGAGTAAGATAGAGAGTCAGTGCCAATACATCCCCTGAAGGCCTTGAAAGCAAAGAAACACCAGAAATCTGGAAATGATTATATTTTTTATGTTAAAGGATGAAAAATAAATTTAATTAGTTAGCAAAATGCAATTTTATTGCATTTGGAGTCATTTTCCAATACATTAACTTTCTCATTAGAATTCAGTTTTGTTTTGCTATAGAAAAGGAACCACTTCAACCCCTGTGGCATGAAGAATCATCTAGAAGATGAGTTGTGCTCCAAATTACTGCAAATAATTGAATGTAAGTTCTACACAGCAACACCAAACAGAAGCACTTGGGGAGACAAGCCCAGCCTAACTGAACAGGCAGCCAGTGTAATTAGCAGCAGCATTTGTATACCAAAAAAACCCCCAACCAACGGATTGGGAAGTCATGACTAACTAGTAGAAAGTAAATTGAAATAGCCAGCACATTTTTGCTGCAGTGCCTCTTTTTCCCTCCTCTTCCATACCCTCCCTTAACATTGCTCACTCCCAGCAGTGTTATAGAATGAGATTAAATGCACCACTCTGTTCTTCTAATTAATTTTTCAATTTAAGATACTTTGCTCCATCAGTGCAGAGTCATCTACCTACACAACTTAAGCATATATAAATGATGCTCTTTCAGTTCCCTCCATCTGCCTCTAATTTAAATAGCTACACTAACAAAAATAATGTTCTATATAGGGTTTTGCACAAATTACTTACATGTCAGTTTACATTACACTAGTACAATCACCAGAGTTTGACACAGTTTCCATTTAAATAATCAGAATGCCAAGTTCTGTCTCAGTACAGCTCTCTTCAGATTTAATACCACAGGACTATGCCTTACTGAGGCATTACGGTACTACTAGAACAGAAAGATATTTCAAAAACAAGTAATTATGAAAAATAGGGACAACTAGACTAATGTTAACCTGTGTCAATAGGAGAGACAAAAAGGGGGTTTAATTACTGATCTAACTGTTCTAAAACTCGTTTGCTGTTCTTGATCTAAGATTCTACTTCAGCTAGGAGAAGCCATGATTTATTCAACCACAGATATTTAAAAAACTGTTCTCCCTGTTGTCCACCCCTAAAGAAATAAAAAACCTCACTTGCAAAATATGTTTGCTATCTCTAAGGGTCACAGCAGCTATTGTTTGCATTGGCTGAGTAGCTATACTGCTGATCGGTTATTATAAACTCCTAACAATCTCATCAATAACTCCACGCACTGCTCAGAGGAAAAGGACTTTGTGCTTTTAAGCAAGTCACTACCTCTGATCTTGACTTTTTGCAGGTCCATGAAATAAGTCATAGTGTTCTAGAGTTCTCATCTACAAAGCAAAACAGAAATTAAAGGAAAACAACAGATATAATTATAGCTAAACCAAAATAAAAAGGCGGGGGGGGGGGGGGGGNCATTTCCAAGCCAAAACAACCCTCAGGCTACATATAATTTGGGAACAATGACTCTGAGTTTAACTTAATTACGTTAATCATTTAGACAACTGATTTCAAGAAGAGTATAGCTGGCATATGTGAAGCAGAGCAAATCTAGCAAGGAGACAGATGAAAAGCTCGTTCGTCCCTGTGGGACAGGAAGAAAAGAGAGAGGCAATTACCAGTTGCAACACAGGACCACGTCAGCTGGGAGAAGGGCAAGGGGAAAATTGTATGTGCCAAACTCAACATTTCTACCAAGTCCATGAATTTTAGGCTTGTCTTTTGTGAGTATTTTGCAGGTTTCCTGGTAAATGGGGCTTAAGGTCCCTGCCAGTAGGGTAGCTATGTATTATTTAACTGCCTCCAAAAGCAATATAACAAATATAGCAAAAGAAATATAGCAAATCTGTCTATTGAGAGGGCTGCTACTCCCTGTTCCAGAACAACCTCTGAGGACCCAATGAATGTGGACACAGAATAATCTCTTCTGGTTTTTTCAGTCTGGACTTTATTATGACAAGATGCTTGAGAAAAAGAAAAAAATCATAACTGGTTCCTAGGTTCTGTTCAAAACCAGATCTCACTGGAATAAATTTTGAAAAGCGATATCAATTTTAGTCTGCCATTAAGTCTCCCTTCTTTTTGACTTAAAAAAATAATCAATTAAGTGCTCAGTTCCTATCCAAGTGGTCCAATAATTCCACAGTTTTGTTCAGGTAAAGAGGGAGGAAAATCTTATTCAGATCTGCTGTATGGTTGTGATTCATAACTTACTATTTCAGTTATTACTGTCCTTCAGTATCGAGGTGCTATAAGGGAACTTTTCAATATATTGCGCCAGCACCATGTCCTTTCCTGTAGGTCTCTCTCTCTGTTCCTTCAGTGCCCCTGAAAAAAATCAAGGACTGGTATTCATAGAGTCATAGAATCATAGACGCATAGAATCATAGAATGTTTTGGGTTGGAAGGGACATTTGAAGATCATCTAGTCCAACCCACCCCCCATGGACAGACATCTTTCACTCTATCAGGTTGCTCAAAGCCCCATCCAACCTGACCTTGAACACTTCCAATGATGGGACATCCACAACTTCTCTGGGCAACCTGTTCCAGTGTGTAACCACCATCATCATAAAGAATTTCTTCCTTACCTGCAATCTACATCTACGCTCTTCCAGTTTAAAATCATTATGCCTTGTCCTGTCACTACAGGCCTTGGTAAAAAGCCTCTCTCCACCTGCCCTACAGAAATTGTTCTGGGCAAAGGAATCAGCTCTGTATCATATCTGTACTTTTATTCTTCTGTTCATGATCCATCCTCTACTGTATTAGGTCTTTAATTTTTGGCTTTTTTAGTTTATGAAGCAATTTTAAATATTTAGGGTGCTAGATCCTTATAGAACTATTCTGTTCTCTTTTGGTTTTTTTTAAAAAAAAAGGTGACAAAAATCTGAGGTATTTTTTTCACCATTGAAAAACCTTCAACCACATAACCACCTATGAAACAGTTCCCTTCAGAACTACATAGCACCTTCCCAAATTAGATTCTAGACATATTCTAGTTCGTGGTTTTTTCTGCCTTTTTTCTCTTCTGGGTCGTAACAACACAAGAAGTGCAGAAAATGAAATATGCCTATAAAAATGAATTTTCTGTCAGATCTGGGAACAGAAATGACTGTCAAAGAAAAACTTTATTTGTCCTTTAGGACTTGCATGATGGCTAAGATCAATCATACCACACAAAATCTGAATGCACTGGTATTCAGATATTTATATATATATATGCACAACACAGTGGAGAAAGCGTGCATATCTTTCAAAAGTTCACTATACGTAATTCTTCAACTTGTAATTTTGCATCATTCTGTCATTCCTTCTTGCTGGCACTGGAGGGCTTTCTGCACCTCAAGTGATTTACACCTCTAATTTTTCTTTTCACGGTGCTTTTCAGAGGTGTCATGGTTTCTGCTGGGATCGAGTTAACTTTCTTGCTAGCAGCTGGTATGGGGCAATGTTTTGGGTTCCAGATGAGAATGGTGTTGATAAGGCACTGACGTTTTTGGTTGCTGTGAGGCAGTCAGCTCAGTTTTGCACCTCACATTGCCCCACCAGCAAGTAGGCTGGAAGTGCACAAAAAGGTGGAAGGAGACACAGTGGGGACAGCTGACCCCAACTGACCGAAGGGATATTCCATGCCATATGACGTCGTGCTCAGTATATAAAGCTGGGGAGAGAAGAAGGAAGAGGGGGACGTTCAGAGTTATGGTGTTTTGTCATCCCAAGTAACCGTCACATGCATGATGGAGCCCTACTTTCCTGGAGATGGCTGAGCACCTGCCTGCCGATGGGAAGAAGAGAATGAATTCCTTGTTTTGCTTTACTTGCATGTGCGGCTTTTGCTCTACCTATTAAACTGTCTTTATCTCAACCCAGGAGTTTTCTCATTTTTACTCTTCCAATTCTCTCCCCCATCCCAGCTGGGGGAGTGAGTAAGCAGCTGCATGGTCCTGAGTGTCAGCCAGGGTTAAACCATGACAAAAGGTCACTAATCTTTGTGTTAAGAATCCAGAGCCTTTGAGAAAGACACAATCCTATTATGTGGACTATAACCACAATCTGTGATAGTGAATATTGTCATGTATTGTTCAAATGCTTCCAGGGGTTAACAGGTGCCACCATCATCAAGAGGAACACAATGCAGGACCCTGAAAAGTCTTTTCTAATCTAAGTTGGTCTTAGGGTGTTTTTCTTTTTTTTTTTTTTTTAAAAAAAAAAAACAAAACAAACAAAAAACAAACAAAAAAAACCCAAAAAAACACAGGCTGCCTGAAATGAAGCAATTTTGAAATTATAACTTTTATAATCTCTATAAATACACAGGCAAAGCAATACACCTTTAATACCACCATATATCTAAATATACTCATTCAGACCGTTTAACCAGGCAAATTAATTTGAAATTGATGCCCCGATTCCATAAAACATTAACTGTTGAAGTTCTGAATCCTTCACTCTTAACTATTTCCCTTCAGTCTGAAAGGAATTTTCTTTCCCACGTGTTTTAAGAAGTTTAAAGACCTTCCTGTCACTCTAGTGACATCCTCTCTGAAAACCCTCAGCACCACAACATCTCACAGGCGGTCCTTTCATTCTTCTAGGAACTTCCAATAACATATGGATCAGTTCTTCCCTGCTCCAACGCATATTCAGAGCCCTGGCTGAAAAAGCATTTTAACTTGCAATTTGATATTAGCAGGTGCACCAACTGCATATTTAGCATTTACAGGTGAAATTTCTTTCCATATAGTCATCACTAAGCCAGCGCTGAAGGCAGCCTGCACCAATTAAAGTACAGCGGGTAGGCAGGAGCTGTTCATTTAAGCTGAGAGAAGCATATTTTAGAAGCCACTTCGCAAGATTCTGGCCTCAACAATGTCCTAATTCCCACAATTTTGCTTATTAACTGCATAAGGACAGCAATAATGTTAAATCTGCAGCAGAATATATCTAAGCTTGAATCCCTTTACAGCTTGCCAATAACCCTTTTTTTGTGGGTCAAAGTGCAAAATGACATTAGGAGCTTTCAGAAAGCAGCGAGTTCTGCCCAATTTTTTCCTTTGACAGCAGAGATATTCTTTGGTTTTGACCCTTGAGACTCCTCCAGAGATGCAGAATAACTAACAGTGTGATGGAGTCTGAGGGTGCCTTTCACTTCAGCTGTCACTTCAGTGAGATGGGAACAGTGCTACATAGCTAGAACTAATTAATTTGATTCAGTCTTTTGGAAGGATCTTCCCTTGTATATAAAACTGTATTAGAGGTTATTTTCAGGAATGATATTTGCCTTAAAAGAGTTCATCTTACAGTATCACTTCTTCAAAAGCTGATAACCAATACGCTGTTAAATGAAGGCTGTATTTTCATAATGTAAAGAAGGGATTCAACCTTCAGGGCTATATTGACAATGCATACCTTAGCAATGCACTTAAAATATACTTTGAGGGCAAACACTTCATGACACTGAGGATGAGAGCAGGGCGACAGATTTGAGTGCAGATTAGAATTCCACCCTGTACACGATGGGGGGAATCTATACATTCTGCGGCACTGTTGTCATTGGTATTTAGAGGGCATCCCTGTTCTGCTTTGTTACAAAACATGCTGTGTGATCTAAATACATATCTGTGCATGCTTAGTCTGTTAATGATGCAGAAGAAATGGAGTCAATTGGATTTTCTCCCATGAATACTATGCTGGTGTTTTGCAGATTATTTGAGAAGAGGTTATACATAATAGTCTATCAAGTATGCTAGACAAACCATTTCTAGCATGTGGTTTTCTTACAATCTCACACATTATAGCTGTTGTGCCACATCATTGATCAACTAAACTGCATGGACTGGAAAGTGTTATTTAAAAGATCAATAGGGGGAAAAAAAATCTCCTCTGAACATCTTCTAGGAGCAGAGAGGATGAACTCAACACCTTCCTAGTATTTTGGAGCAGAGATCAACAGGACAGAAAATAAGAGGTCATCTATAAAGGATACAACATTTCAGAGGCAGTGTCAAGAACAAGGGAAAAAATCTTCAGTATGTAGATAGCTTAAAGGTCTCTTTAAAACAAGCCAAGCGTCTGGGCAGACTAAGGAAGACAGACGATGCTCCAGATCAAAAAAGGCTAAAAGAAAGTAGAATATATTAATTTTTCAAGCCCTAACAGCCAGGAGTAAACAAATGTTTCTGCTACAAAGGTTTCTCTTCCCCCTATTTCAGTAGCATTGCCTACTTCTAGAGGAGATGCAAGGAAAATAGAAGCTTCCAATCCTGCCATCATCTTCCCTTGATGACAGGACATCTCCAGACCAAACTCATGATTTCCCAAGCCAAAGTTATCACGTGGCATAGTAAGACCCAGGCATCTATCTGACCCTTGCAACAATTACCAATATCCACTTTTTGAAATTCTGTTTTCAAAGAAATACCTCCAGTGAGTAAAGAGAAGGTAAAATGCTAGTGAAAAGTAATTAATTTTCATCCCACAAATAATAATAATAAAAATTTTAAAAGGGGGAAACTAAATGCAAAGAGGACAAACAACTCCTTTAATTCTTTCTAAAATTCTTTCTTGGTCACAGGGCTCCGCTAGAGGAGGCTATGGATGGGGAGGGGGTGGAGAAAGAGGAGCAAATTCTGCAAAGTACTAAAGAAACTGGGAGGAATAGAGAAAGAATGGATAAGAAAAGCCATAAGGAAGTCTAGCTAAAAGAGTGAATAAAAGACAAGTTAGTAAGAGAGAAATAGCACATATCTTTCCAAAGCCCATTGCCAGTAAGGGAATGATAACCAACAAAGCCTCTTCATTCACGGTACTTTAGTGGGTACCTGACAATCCTTAGACGCACCATCTATTTATCCCCAGCAGAAATCAGAAAGATACAGTAGAAAAGAGAGTGGAAACAGTAAGGGTTTACACTAGGGTCAGAGGCTGGAGAAGTGTGATATATTTTGTCTCTGTAGGTGAGAGATGTCAACAAAAACCTATGGTGTAAGAAGCTACATTTTTCTCTCATCTCCTCCAGATGCTACATTACAAGAAGAAACTGAAAATGAGGTATTGGCCGTGCTCAGGCACCTGCCTTAAAGTTCTCTCAAAAGCAATCCCACAGGGAAAGTTTAATCAAAAGCTCCACTGCCCCCACGGCTTAGACATGATTCAAGTGAACCACCGGAGAGACATCTGTGATTTTGCTCCCACGTCTCACTGCATTCCTGTCTCTCCAACAACCATTCTGCCATGCAAACATTTTTTGAAGCCTATTCCTTCCTTCTAGGGGAGAATCCTTAAGGAGGCCTCCTTCTTCAGTTCGAGTGCCTGGGTAGCCGGACCAAGGGACCAGGGCAATTCCCCTGCATGTTCTGCCAGGCTCCCTGCCCCAGCAGCAGCACAGGCTACCAGCAGACCTCCCCCTCAGACAGCATCCCTGGGCTGCAGCTTTAAAGTCGAGGTCCCGTTTACTGCACAGCAGTTTTACGAACAACGGCTGCCTGGGGACAATGATCTGGTCAATAGAGATGAGCTCTAAATGTGGCCTATGATTTCATTCACCGGAGCTGAAAAGCGAAGAGGAGATGCTGGGTGGGTTTATAGCGAAACAAACCATTTTGCTTTTGGGTCACTAGAGTGCAGTGACACAAGACAATAAAATCCCAGTGTACCTCCTATATGGTAGCTGTTTGATGATCCTTACTGATGTAAGGATGTTCGCTTTATTCTTGACAAAGAAAGATAATCTAACTCACACCTGGCAGCCCTGCTGGAAATCCCATTGGAGAGGGCAGAAATTAAATGGATGCAGAAGATCAAAGTTATATTTTCCCTTGTAAAGATGATCTTTCTGTAACCAGCACTGGGAAGTAAGGAATGCAGGGAAGGCATATATGCACTGAGAAAAAATATGCAGGTCCTCTTGCATAGCGCCAAAAATTCAGGCTTGAGTGTTCCAATTCCTTTTATAATCAGCAGAACTGTATAAACAGAAAAAACTATGTTTACAGCAGAAGTTCAGCTGGCATAAACTAGCTTAGTTCCATTTAAAGGAAAAGGATTTTGCCAGCTTACATTAGCTAGCTGTCTACATTTTATCAACGCCCTCTGAGAACATCTTTGTTTTTCTCTCACTCAGATAAGATACTTTCAACACACGATACATTCAACTTTATCTTTCTCACTTAAGAAAACTGTTCTTCTGAAAGCGATTCAGAAACAAAAACAAAAGAAAGGCCTGTCTGACGGGCTAGTATCATCATTATTACTAATTATATGTACAGCTTTTTCAGTGGCATACAGTTATAAACAAGATTAAGAACACAATGGGAGGAGACTGGAAGAACATAAATAATAGCCCTAGAGAGCAGTAGGGCATGATATATATATGTGGGAAATTGGTGAAAAGATGGAGTGAAATGCAAAGTCTTACTCCACTAAAATCTGAGCAAAATTTGCGTCTGTTTAAGGAGGGAAAAAAGACTTTTCAAAAGTTTTCATTAAATGAGGAGGAGGAAAAACAACAACAATAAAAGATTTATTTCACCTACTCCTTTTTCCTCCTTCCATAAGGACAAAAAATAGTTCTGTGTTCAGGGCACTCACCCGAGACAGAGAAGACCAAAGTACAAGCTTCTACTCTGATTAATTCCAATCAGGGCTTCAACAGGATCTCTCACATCCCAAGTGAGCATCTTATCACCTGATTAATTCTGTGTGGACAGTCAAATCAGCCTCTCATTTGCAAGAGAAACTGCAGCTTGTGTTTGCTGAAAAACCATAGCTTCAGCAATGCAATCTTCTCCCTCCAAAATAGCCATATTCCTAAATGAAATTCCTAACCAGCTTTAATTATTTCCCTGAAGGAAAAAAAAAAAAAAAAACCAAAAAAAACCCCAAACAAACAAAAAAAACCCCAAAAAACCACCAAACACCCCCCACACACACACAAAAAACCTGCATACAAACTGTATTAAAGCCTTTGGATGAGGCCCAAGTGAGGGTGGACTCATCCAGGCAGAGAGTGACCCTGGCCTAAACAATGACTAAGAAGGCAAAGATTTTATGCATCTTGAGTAGAATTCCTCCTCACCACACATAATCATTTTAGATCTAAGGTTATAAAGTGATTAATAGTGGAAGCCAGAAATATATTTTTCTATTAAAGTACTTCTTGCTCTTAAAAACTCGTCATCAAAATTACCTATATATATAACACTGAATAAACTGAAGCGCCTCTGTGCTGCACTTCAGTTCTAAAGCAAGTCCATGCACTGTGGAATGCAAAAAGTTAATTCTGGGTGATCCAGGTCTAGATCCTCTTTGCAAAAGCTGTTATTTCAGATGCCAATGTCAAAGAGCAAGTAAGGACCAGGAAGGGTCAACTGCAGACACAGAAAGAAGTTTCATGCTTCTCAGACGGTTTGTAAATTGGTTCTCTACCTCATTCTAGGCCCAGACGCACAGGCTTCCTCTTGGAAGCCTTAAAATGACCCATTGCTCAGGACTTTGCAAACGGACACATCTTCTCCATCAGATTCTGATTCAGATGCAATAAAGGATTTACAAAACTTTTGGTACTGTTCTGCACTTGTCCCTTACAGTATGTACTGATAATGCAATAACATACAAAGTCCATTTAGTGATATTCTTACCAGATATGATTTGATCTTTTTCATATAAGAAATCATGGTACAGCTACCTGCTGCTTCTACTTGTAGTCAGTTCAGATATTGTACTTTTTACTGTGACAAGGTACCTGGCAATAATTAAGTATATTTTGATAAGCACTTCTGTTTCCAACCGTAATTTTGTACAGTTGGCATTTGAATTATTCCTACTGTTCACGGAACAGTTTTCTTAAGACTTCACCCGTATACACTGCACGGATATAGAGGACCAAGGGTTGCATGCTTATAACTATCAAAGGAAATCCTCCTCTGCCTCTGCCTCCTTCCTTTCCACTTTCTCATACTTCAAGCCTTGGGATTTGTGATTGGATTTTGTATACCCTTCCCTTCATAGCTTAGCTAAAGTCAGGGTAAAAGGAAATTCAAGCTACAGCACTTACTGAATGCAATTCAATCTGATTTATCAGACAGGACTGTTGAAACACCTCTCGGAAGACAGCAGCTCTTGGCTCAGTCCTCATGTATTTTACAGGAATATCAGTATAACAAATTGACTTCCTGAGTTTACTGATATGACAACTCATTCAATCAAATCCTTCAGACAAAGACATCTGCGAAGAGAAGCATACTACATCAAATAGTGCATTGCACAAACCACGTACAATGATGTCTGCCAAACAGGTTTACAAGCATGTACCGCTACAGCCTGATGCTGCCACAGTAGGGGAGACATTACAAATTACCAGATATTAAATAAATACATATGCACAGCTAGTGCCTGCCATCCAAACCTTTCTCCTAGCCAGGCAGATTCTGTTGATTTCCTGTACAGGTCGAAGAGGTATAGCAACCATACGTTATTGGCTGCAAGTCTTACGATCAGGAAGCACTTTGCTTGTCAATCTAGGTAATACATTTTTAATCTGCAACCTCATTTACAAAGGAAAGGCAACATGCCAGATATTATAAAAATTATTATCAGCATTGAAAGAAATCCATCCATTTTGTCACAGAATCTTTGCACAGTTATTCCTTTAGACACACACACATTTGCTACCATTATAGCTTAGCTTTCCCCCTTCGCTGAAGCTTGGACAGAGCAGTGTTAGTAAGTGCCTCTCATTTTTAAGTCCAATAAGACACAAATTAAAGTTTACTGTTGATTTACTTTCAATTTGTTGGGCTCTATATCTCGTCATTTGTACATGATCTATTTAGGTTTTAGGCTTCTTCAAGCAGAGACTGTTTCTTTATCTTTCCGTACTACTTCCAGCATATTTTGGAGTTGTGCTTTCATTAAACAGTAATGCTGAATGGACAAGATATTAGCAAAGGGTTTGGCTGACTCATTTCTTTGTGCATTCATTACACAGTAAATATTTGCTAAAATTATTCTGTACAAGGGAACAAAGTTACTGTTTTTAAGTTAAGTGCACTCTTAATCAGGCAGGCTGTCTTTAGGACTTGAATTTATTCGTAAAGAACAAAATCTTCACCAAACACCAGGAGCCTGCGTCAGAACAGCAACAACGCAGAGGTTTGAATAAAAACTTGCGTGAATGCTGGTATAAAGACAGATATAGGAACAAAGGAGTTTATACGTACACAAGAACAAAGCACCACAAAACAAAGTCCTTTTCTTTACAGACCCTCAAATGCATTTTAAGAAACATGCTGTGATTTAGAAAAACCTACTGGACTTAGAAAAAGGAATTGAATAATGGAAATCCTGTGGCTTCTGTATGCAGGACATTTTGTGGCCAGGACATCACAACAGCATTAAAAACTCTGTGTCTTTGGGAAAACAAATAACCAAATATATTGAAAAAACCCACTACTTGCTCAGGAAGAGTTTCTACTGAGATCATATTAAATACCTCAGGGGTCAAGGTAAAATAAAAACAATGAATTCTCTTCCTAGTCTTTTTCCTAAATAGACTTCTGGAGAATACTCTCATGTGTCAGGCAGAGCCACAGGCATCCAGTTGTGGCAAGGGAGGACGAGACACCAGGCCTGTTTCTGCATCTTGGATCATCTTTGTAAATGCACCCAAGCAACGCGTCGGCTCCCTCTTTCAAAGGCACCAGCGCTCCCGCAATGGCTTAAGAATGTAAGACATTAAATTTTAAGGTCACATTTTAGAAGGTATTAAGACACCTTGGTGTTTCAGAAAACAGATTCTATACCCATCCAAAAGATAGTTGAAATCATATCAGTGTAATATCATACCAGTGTATTCTGTGTGCAAGCTTGGTATGTTGTATGCATTGTTTAGACATGAACAGCCAAATTGTTCAGATTAGATTTCATTCAAGCTCCCAGACAGCATTTTTCTTTGGAACTATGGTATGAGTTGTATTTAAAATGAAACTGCTAACACATAAATAAGTAAGGCATCATTAATGGCATGATTTCAGGTGGATTGCCAGACCTTTGGCACCTCACAGACGCTCAGCAGTGAGGGATGGTGACCACCCACACTTCCCTCCCTGTCACAGACACTGAAGGTAAGAGGCTGACTGTCACAGCTCCTGGGAGAACTGGCATCTTATCGCCTCTGCCGCCTGCATTTCTGGATTTGGAGCCCTCAGACTCATTATGGAGTCAGAAAAGTCTGTGTCCTTAGCACAAAATACAGGAAAAGGAGATCATTTCTAGTGCCCAAAGACGAAAGGTAAGTTTTACACCCACTGACGACGCACTCCTCTGAGCCTACCCTCCTGGAAATGTGCTCCCTGCATAAGCTTTATCAGACCTAGCGAGGATGGGCACCCAGTTAAGCCTTGATAAAGCAGTAATAGGGGAAGTGATCTTTAAGGCATCTGTAATAAAATTTACTTTTCATGGTTGTTTGTCTGTATACTCTGATAATGATTTGAGGACCTGGAAGGATTTTTTTTTTCTTTTTTTATTAAAAGCTCTCACTTTTCACCTTTAAGGCACGATTACAACTTTTATCTTGTTAATTGACTGCTCATATGGTAATCATTTTACACTACATTAAGTAATATTCTAATTTGTTTTAATGCCCTCACTTAATGGGAATAAAATGCAGCATATATTCAAATTATCCACTCCTTTACGTATTCAGTATATGTGCTTGTCATCTGGTTTCAGGTAAAAAGGGTGCATATACACAAGAGAGAAATGTAGGAGGAATATACACACAGGAGAGAATGTGAAAAGCAACACAATAAACTGTCAAACTGAGAAGAACGAAGGCAAGACACCAATCCAGCAGGCATCAATTCCACATTGTTATGTACATCACTGAATGCTTTCTTCTGCATCACTCGGGCTGGAAAAAAGCAAGATAGAAGTAAGAACCTGATTAAACACACCACTGAATATACCAGGGATGACAGAGTCAATGAATGTGTTTCTTTCTATTTAGGCAAGGGAATCATCTTTAGTTTGTGTGTGCAAGTAGTAAAGAATTGGGAGTGGTGAAAAGAAACCATCAGAGGTGCTGCCCCTGTGCTGCAAAGCGACTCCCTCCATGGCCCCAGGTCATCCACAAAATCCACGCAGCACCAAAGCAGGGGGTATTCTCTCACCAACACATCTCTTCTGCTTTTGTAAGGATGTGACTCCGTGCTTGGCTCCGTTATAGTTCATTAAACCGTAAGTTAAGAATAAAAAAGGAGTAAAGCAGCCACATCATGAATATTCAAAGTTCCCTAAAAAAACCTCAGACACTTGGAACTTTTTTATATGCATTTTCAAAAATACGTCAGTTTGGGCCTTTATATATAATATTCCCCTATAAACACCATAATAAGAATATTTGTCCTTCTATGTCCTACTCATGTACGCTAAAGCATATTAATGACTAGAAATTGAACAGCATAAATTGAGCTCACAGCTGTTTGCATTCTTGTTGGTGGCTCTCAATATTCCCAGAGCTACCATTTGGAAACTATTACTTTTCTGTCACTCGCTACTCTCCTGCAGAAGGTCTAATGAAGTACGTAGGTCAACTTTCTGCCTTTGTCTTAGAAAGAAGAGTTAACATCTTTTCATGACCTGACCTGACTTTTATTGCTGTACCAACATAGTTACACGCTTCATGATATTAGATTTTGAGAAAATTATGTACATCACTGAGGACACAAAAATACTGTGAAAGTACTAATATAAGCTATACAGATTAAAAAAAGAATAAGATTTTTTTTTAAAGTTGCAGATTTAAACATTTGTAGCTATTTTATGACAATTAAAAACTTTGCAAACAATAGTACTAGAATACTCCTGTCATTTTTTTTTTCTATTACTCCAACATTAGGATTACAATACAGAGATCTCCTGGTTATCTTTATGCAAAGAACATTGAATGACTGTGATCTTAAAACCTTTAAGTCAGACAGCTAGCGTAAAGTTCCAATAGTTATTTTAAACCAGACGCATTGAATAGACTGGCCAAAATTCAAAAGACTTGTGGGTACTTACAACTTCTGTTGGGCTCTCTGTACATGAGACTTATCATCAGCATAACTGGACATGTCAAATACTGTATTATATCTTATAGGTCATTCTGGGACCATAAGTTTTCATTTGCCCTATGCAGAGAAAGAGGGGAACAACTTGTTTCTTGCATTAAGCTCTCAATGATACAAGTACAGGGTGTTTTCCAGCATCCACAGTTAAATAAACCTGGTTAAAGAAGCTAAGTGTTAACCTTCTCAACATCCTTAAAGCATGATGCAAACCAATACATACCTGTAGGAGGATAAAAGCACAGTCTAGAAACTTGACCCTGAATATACAAATCATACAAGTCTTATACTGTAGGTCCAAATAAAACTTAATTTTTCTCTTAAGTACCCTCTACAAGTGTAAAAGACACTCAAACCAGGACCAGAATTTTTTCATTCCCTGTCTCTCATATTTGTCTGCAAGAGCTTCTCCTCATTACAGGCACCAAAAAGCCCCTAGAAAGAATGTATTTTGCTCAAAGACAGTCTATGCGTGACCTGTTTCCCTAGCAAGTGGAGGTTCCTGTGCAGAAATTTAAATTAAAAACCTACCCAAAGGGCAGCTGCTTCTAAACACTGTACAATTTGACATTGGAAGCAGTTCTTCTTTTCCTCTGTATCATGTTATTCCTAGGGCTGGAGGTGTCTGTCTGCTCAGACAGCAAGCTGGTGTTTTCAGAACAGGTCAGCATCAGTTTTCACTCCTCCTCAAAAAAGGCAAAAACAACAGTGCAATAAATGAGAATTTATTCTCCTTTCCCCTTCCCATAGTGACTTGCAACATAGCCCTTCAGAAAAATATGCAAGTTCTAAGCACTGGAGACATGCTAATACTAAGAAAATTTTACTAGAAACAGATGGCAGGTGGAGTAGTTGGAAGTGCTGGCAGAAAAATCTTTTCTCGGCATTTTCCAAAATGCCAGGTTATACTCACTGCTCTCATTTCTAAGGTTTTCCTTACTTGAGATACTGAAAAGGTTTGATTTGCAGAGGATGAGTGTCCAAAACTTCAAAAACTCAAGTCGGGAAGAGACAGCACACAAATTGTTCTGAAATTTTTGTTGTTATATTTTAAAATTTCTGTAACTTTATTGCTATTGTTACTGTACAGCATGTCCATCCTATAGCTTATATTTGTCAGGAGATTGCATCAAAGCTCTTCTGACACAAACTTCAGGCAGACCTGAATATCTTTTGGCAGCGGATGAAGTCGGAAGAGAAAGTAGGCAGCAGGAGATAAAGGCAGCTGAACTTAAGCCCATGAAAATTAAATAACTGGAGTTTCTGCAAAGCTATTTGACACAGTGTAGCATTGTTAAAAATCACCTCTCTTTTTCACCCTAGCACGAAGTATAAAATGACAATTCATTCCTGAAAAGCCTAATGTACCTAGTCACGAGGAGATGTCCCTGTTAGCAGTAGTCGATTACTTATTGTAGCATCATATGAAGAGTTCAGTTTCTTTTAACTGAAGTAGAAAAAATGTAAATGTATTTATGCCTACAGATTTAATGTATAATGGAAAAGAACCTCTGCGTCCAGCTTACAAAGCACTTTGCACCTTATCATCTACCATTAAAATGCATTAAATAGCTCAAATAATGGTGCACACTTGACCTGCATGGTGCCTCAGCATTTCTAATCATCTCCAGTTTGTGTCTAAATACAAAACACAGTCTAATTATCAAACTACTAACTTCAAGTCTTTGGAGTATTAAAAAAAGCAGCATATTAATTAGTTCCAACAATACACTTTATGAACTTCAGAAAGTTCAGCATGATATTAACACTAGAGTGTGTGCTATGGTTTGCCTAAACTTGAAAGTTATTTTGCAGTACAGTCTTCCATTTAGACTAATCAGGAATGTATATTCTACAAATTGTGCATCCACACACTTTTCCTACAGCTGCTTCATACATTTCTCTTCTGTTGTACCCACACAAATCTCTAATTTTCCAAAGTAAACATAATCTGGTTTGATGGAGATGCTAACAGCAAACCTCAGCACAACAACCACAAATTATGGACTCTCTATGATTACTGTGGTAGTTTTTGGCATATCTTCCCCACAGCCTTTGGAATTCAGATCAGACTCCCATAACCCCTCTCCTCTTATGCCTTTACACATAAGAAGTGAACATCGCCATCATTTTTAAACTGCTGTTGATCAGTAGGGTCTAAGCACAGAATGCCTTATTCCTGATGGACTTTGATAAAACAACTCAGCGGTGACAGAGGCGGGTGGCATTTGGTGCTTTGCGAGGCAGCAATAGTAATGCTGTGTAGGAACCACAGGGGGAGCACTGCAGCTTGTGAGGGTGATTCCACTGCTGTCCCCAGCATTTTCACAACTCTCAACAAGTTCCTTCACTTTCTTGTAGACCAAGTACAAAAGTATGAAAAAGGTAATCTCATTTAAAGTTTACCTATTTCAGCATCCCATTGACTCTCTACAGCTGAGAAGTCTTACACTTTGGCATAAGACAAGCCAAAACAATGGCTATTTTGCAACTGGTATGCAATGGCATCATGCACATGGATTTTGCAAAAGCTAGAATTGCAAAAAGGGTAGAATCATAGAATACCTTGGGTTGGACGTAACTTTTAATGGTGATCTATTCCAACCTCCCCTGCAGTTAGCAGGGGCTTCTTCAACTAGATCAGGTTGCTCAGAGCCAACCTGACCTTGAACGTTTCCAGGGATGGGGCATCTACCACCTTTCTGGGTAACCTGTGTCAGTGTTCATTGCAAACAATTTCTTCCTTATGTCTAGTCTAAATGTACCCTCTTTCAGTTTAAAAACATCACCCCTTGTCCTATCGCAACCAGGATAATTAAAAAGTGTGTCCCCATCTTTCTTATAAGCTCCCTTTATGTACTGAAAGGCTGCAGTAAGGTCTCCCTGGAGCCTTCTCTTCTCCAGGCTGAATAACCCCAACTTTCGCAGCCTTCCCTCATAGGAGAGGTGCTCCATCCTTCTGATCATCTTCATAGCCCTCTCCTGGACCTGCTCCAACAGGTCCATGTCTTTCCTGGTCTGAGGGCTCCAGGGGTGGACACAGCACTCCAGGCAGGGTCTCACCAGAGTGGAGTAGAGGGGCAGAATCATTCCCTTGACCTGCTGGCCACGCTGCTTTTGATGCAGCCCAGGATACAGTTGGCTTTCTGGGCTGTGAGCGCACATACAGAAGATGTGAAACCAGATGAGCAAGACCAGATCTGAAGAACAGCAGTTAATAAAAGANTTATAAGCTCCCTTTATGTACTGAAAGGCTGCAGTAAGGTCTCCCTGGAGCCTTCTCTTCTCCAGGCTGAATAACCCCAACTTTCGCAGCCTTCCCTCATAGGAGAGGTGCTCCATCCTTCTGATCATCTTCATAGCCCTCTCCTGGACCTGCTCCAACAGGTCCATGTCTTTCCTGGTCTGAGGGCTCCAGGGGTGGACACAGCACTCCAGGCAGGGTCTCACCAGAGTGGAGTAGAGGGGCAGAATCATTCCCTTGACCTGCTGGCCACGCTGCTTTTGATGCAGCCCAGGATACAGTTGGCTTTCTGGGCTGTGAGCGCACATACAGAAGATGTGAAACCAGATGAGCAAGACCAGATCTGAAGAACAGCAGTTAATAAAAGAAACGCTAATATCGCCAAAAGCGAGACAGCACTTTTGAAACGCGCAGGAAGCTGCATCTATCTTAAACAACAATTTATTCCGAATTTAAACATTTTTTTTCAAAAATGTAAAATGAAAATGTAAATTACAGAAAAAATGTAAATACAATATGCATGTTCAACTGCCCCGCACCTTCCAGTTCTTTTCCCTAGTTACTTGGCAACTTAACCTGCCTTGCTCTTAAGTAGCTATTCCTCAGGCAAGCCCTTCTTAAATATTCCTATGACCACTTTCAGCTGTGAATGAGCAATAAAAAGTAAAATGGTTCCTTTTTTTGACAAAGTAGGTGAATTGTTTACTGGCCAGAAGGCCAGAACATCCCTCTCTAAGAAATCACCTAATGAAGCTTACAGGAAGACATCTCCTATTATTCCAGGATACTCTCCAGGCCGCCTTTGGCTTTGGGAGGGTAGCACTGCAGAATAAAGATGAAAAATTAGTTACATGATTTTCTTATATTTCTAATTCAAGTAAACCATGTCTATACTAAACTGTCTGGCCCATCTGTGTTTGGAAGTGATGGTGATAAAAAGCCAGAAAGAGTTCACAACTTCACTAGCTTTCTCAAATAAGACATCTAAATACCACCTCAACAGGAGAGCAAAAAGGAAGACAAGGTAAACTGCAGAAAGAGATACATTTATAGCAGAAAGAGTCTCATTTGGGAGAGTGAATTACATTTGCTGTTTCTTGAATGTGATGGGCTGGTTCATGATTGGAGTGAGTAAGGGTGGCAGTGAAAGGACAGAAATATAGTAAACTTCATAGGTAGACACATAAATATCACCTTACTGAACACTCAGCAGTTCTCTAACCCCCACTCAGAGCTTTGGGGGAAACACAGATAAGCAAATGAGACAGATAAGTGATCACATGGACAGCACCACACAGTTTAATTACTGAATTTATCAGATGTGCCAATCAGCGAATACAGAAAAGTTACCTGAAAAGTCCTGGGAAAAGCCCTGGTGCTCAGGCAATTAATCAAACAACAGAGACAAAGAGAAATGACCCTACTCACTCACCGTTCACAAATGGCACTATATATGCAAATACAAACATAAATATTTTGTGCTCATGTGAAAGAAATATGCTGACTATAGCATCTACCCAACAGCCAGTAAGTGGTGTAGATCTCATTCTTCCTCATGGCCAAAGAGGCATTTTAAATCTAGGGTTATGGGAACAGCTCAGTCCTGAAAGGTGTTAAGCATCTCCTATGCTGAGCATCTTGAGCATTTGTTGATCTCACCAAAAATAAATGACTCTTGATAATGAAGTCAGTAAAAACTGAGTTTCCTTAGCACAGCTGAGATGACACGCACAAACTGTTGGATCAATGCTATCTTCTGATAAAAAGTTCATCAACACCCCAGGTCTACTCTTCAGTTACTGTTCTAAGGAAATGGAGGACTGGCAATTTCTTCTTAGTTTTCTTAAAAACTGGGAAGGGAAACCACACCAGATCCTCTACAGAAAACGGTAGAAATGTACCATCACCAAAGCTAGAAGTCTATATTTTTATGTTTATATAAGTCTATACTTTTATATTTATATTATACTTACTTTTATATTGGAAGTAAACAGATAGGGTGTGCTTGAACTGATGGCGAACTTTCATTAAAGAGAATAACTCTACATAAAACTGCCCATAACAAATAATTCAGCCCTTTCCTGCATGAATACATTTTTGATTCCTACCACCAAGTTTGCACTGAAATAATTTGGGTCAAACTCCTGCCAAGTTCCTGGTATTGAAAACTATTTTCCAATTCAGTTAACATAGATTTACAGTGATTGCTAGACATTTTGTCACTCTTTTTTTAAAAAAAGTCACCTTGAATGTCACAGATAAGCCATTTTCTTGACTCACCAATAGTTCCCAGTGACATTAACAGTATAGGAAGTAAAGTTGGAAAAAATACCGGAGACAAAGAGTTGCAAGAATTCAAAGTTGAAAACAAAAAGCCACTAAGAGGATCCTTATCCTTTTTTAATGTGTTTGTCATTTTACTAGGCTGAGATAGAGTCCTGGTTTGAGGTAAAACAGGACCCATTTCCTGTTTTGTAATTTTACTTTGCAGCTAAGCCTCTTCTCTCTCCTTGGAGAGAGAGGTGGGGGAGAGCATCTGTCATTAATTTTCATTGGCCAGTCTGGCCCAAAACATGACAGACAGCTATTTAATGTCTTCACTAGATGTGTCTTCTGGTCTTGGATATCTTCCAGTACCGGACTGCATTGAAATTCTGTGCGTATTCTAAGGGGATTTTCTTATTTACATGAAAATCAGAATGATTGCAAGAGAAGCACATCTAAATACTCCTAACATTAAGCAACACTGCTCTTGTCAGACCACAGAAAAGATACGTGCTCTTACAAACTCATTTGCTAATATTTCAACTAAAAGTAACAGCGCATGAATCTGGAGTGCAAACCCAAAATTTAACCACATAGATGATGTTTAGGTCTCCTTTAGGGGGAAAAAAAGTAGCTTTGTACATTGTATATATACAATAGGTGATTGTGGGAAAGGTAATTATATTATTATTACCTGCCAAGCTGCCAATAATGATAATTTGAGATATGTTACTCAAAGACCGGCTTTCGCTACATGTATAAAAAATGATTGTAAATCTCTGTTGGTCATTTCTAAGTCCCATAGGAGTAAGGTCCTCAAAAGGCCCAGTTCATGCTATGACCCTAGATGTTAAAGGGCTTGTTGAATGCCTTCATGGGAATTATTACTGGGAGAACAGATGTGATATTTCAGTAAAAAGTGTGTGACAGGAAAGGAAACAATTGCCAAAGTAAAAATAACAGAGGTTTTTTTAAAAGATTAAATACTCTTGGACAGGTGTATCGTATTTCACAATGACACATGATCCATGGGGTACGTTTATTTGATTTTCAGAAAGGCACAAATCAAGCTCTGTCATCTCATTCAGCTCATTGCTGAATCCTAAGCGAGGTCTCCCATCTGTTTTCCACCATCGCTTGCAGCTTCTCCTGACACCTCTGCAGAACACTCCTCACGAATAAGGCCAGGGGAATGGGGGGAAGGTAACTCTCAAACCTCAACTCTCTCCAAACAGGCTGCCACAGGACTGACTGACAACCCAAGACAACTGTTGACTCCAGTAATATATTCTTTTCAGGCTCTGTGACAAAGGATATAGGCAGGCAGTGCCATGTAGGCTGTGGCTCTTGCAATAAACATTCTTCTTTCATCCAGCTCATCAACGAAAGAGGAGCCGAGTAACTCTGTGCCACCGGATCATGAAAATGAAAAGCTCTGGGAGTTCCTTTGTCCTGCAGCCTCCCCACTCCAGCACCAGCGAGGAGCCATGAGCCTGCCCCTGCGCAAGAGAGAGGGATTCAAACCGCTTCCATGAATGCAGAGTGAGAGAGAATGAAAAGCTGTGTTACAAAGGAAAGATGTCATGATTGTGTCAATAGCTCCCACTCAGGAGAGGCTTTTGTCACCTCTGCAATGAATTTTATTAACTACATATCATGTCGGGACTCAGCAGCAGACCCTAATCACGTGGCTATCTCTGCTTAGTCATTAGACTAAGCTAATACTGCTAATGGTATATTTACTATATTTACAAGTGAAGCTCCTCATGTTCCCAAAGAGATTTGTTTTCTTGTCGATCAGACTAAGAATAAGGTGGCACATCATCTCTTCCTATAGCTAAGAACCCAAACATAACAGTTTCATTGCTCACGTGCCTAGCGAACATCGAAGGAGCTACTCAGCTGCAGAGGAACTAGTTTTCCTCATCTCCCCCCAGCTGGCAGCTTTTGCTTGCTTATTCACTGGACAAAACAAGCTTGGTGGTTCTGCATTTGGTTATCTACAGAAGTGTCAAGACATGAATATTGCCTTACATCCTCCAGGAGGCAAAGAGTTCTCAGATGTGACTGTCAGCTCAATTTCGAAAGAAGAAAAGAGGATTGATCTGAATTGGAAAAGATTTGGTGGACTGGGGCTTGTTTAACCTACTTCGAACTTATATGAAGTCTAGCCAAAAGTAATCATCAGCACTTTAACTCAAGAATATCTGAGATCAAATGTTTTTATTTACTCTACTTAGACATTAAAGCACTTGTTCTTGCTTCTCAGCAAAGACATGAGAAGGTCCCTCTAGGGTGGGGTTTTTACTACCTCTCCAAAATGATGGAACTTTCAATCCACAGACAGAATCCATTTTTTAACCACATAATTCCACAGAAATTAGATGAGTCATCCTCATTCATACTAGTATTGTTTTATGTTTCTAGAAGGACTTTTCCAACTAATTTTATTCTGATTTATTCAGAAATAGGGGCAATGCATTGTTGCTTCCTCTGATGTCTGAAAGGAAAACTACCTTCATATTCCAGAAGAATCTTGGTGCTTGCTTGTTTTGTTTATGAGTGTTTTAAACATTTTAGCTTCTTTAGAAATAAAGGAAAACAATGTCTGAAACTATGAGTTCATTAAGCAAACAAACCAGAACTATACACAGCTCAGAAGATATTAAACTATTCCACCTGTCACTGGGTTTGAGAATACCATGGAAGATAACGTTGAGCTTAGTGAGACGTAATTCAAAAAACTCCATTAGTATAATAATAGGTTTGTCTACTGGCTCTGTTTCCCAGCTACAATGCATTAAATGTCATTTAACTGTTACAATAAATTCAGGCTCATGGGTGCAATTGGTAAGCAGGAGAATGGAATAAACTGGTATAATAGATGGATCAATAGATAATACAAAGATGTAATGAGCAACTAATGTGTTGAGGATGGAACCAATATGAAAAATCGTTATTAAGTTAATTGTTTTGAAATTTTAGCATTCAAAACCTGATCATCTAAATTAAGATTTAATTTATTGTATGCTGTTACAAGTCTCCTGTTAAATTTCAAATGAGTTACTGCTAAGACTTATTTAGCAAGAGGAAGAAAACATTTGCAAACACAGACGAAGTTGCTTCTGTGTCAGATGTAAACTTGTAACAAAATCATTAGTGCTGTGCTTTAAAGACAAACCAAATGTTTCCTGGGATTTTCTGATTCCTGTGGAAGAACAGAGCACAGCAAGAAATTGTCTTGTGTACTATCAATGGTGATACACCAGGGAGAGTTTGTCAAGAGCTTTATATTTTCACAGCTTACTTGCCTACAAAAATTAATATTTCCAAATGAAACGTTTTTCATGGAGTAGTGCAATTTTTTTTTTTAGAATAGCTAAGCCAGCTAAAAGAATTACCTTCAGTTACTGTCCCTGTAGGCAAACTCAACATACGAACGCTGGCCAATGCACCCATGGCCACAGCCGAGAGAGCTCCTTTGCAATTGGTATGGTCAGCAGCAGTGTGTGGCACGACAGCTTGGCCAGTGGGGTACTGCCACATGTCACACTTCATCGTTAAAGCTTCTGCCGCTGAGTGAACAGGGACTGCACAACGGTTTTAAATCTGCTCCGCTGCACTGCCATCTAGTCTGGGATTTTAAGCCTCCTTACAGACTTCCCTGGCACAGTAAGAACTACCTGCCATCCTTTAGATGAGGGTAAAACCAAACCTTAGAGAAATTTATTAAAAGTTAAATAAAACATCCAGCTGGCTCCATCAGAACAGGGCACAGAGCTCTCGACTGCAGAGACACCGCTCCTGAAAAAGATGTTCTTACTCAAAAATCAAACCACACACAACAGTAAAGGCAGATGTCAAATGGGCGCATGGACATGCTGAGAACCCAATCCATTTATTTCTACTTCATTTCTGAACGATAGTACAGCAAGAAGAGAGGCGAGAATGATAAGAAACTGGAAGTGAACAACAGCATGTGTCCAGGTACCAAGTCCTCAGGCTTGGATTGGAGAGGAATACCTGATAGGGCAGCAGTGCCTTCTTTCCATGGCTCATGCAAGGTGTTGGTGTTACGTCTCCCATAATGGGACAACAATTATGTATTCTGAAAATCATTGCACAAGGGGTTGCTTGTGTCCTACAGTGACAAACATGAACCCAAGACTCTGCCCGTTTCCCATCTTCCCAGTCCCAGTGCAGACTGGGAAGGCAACCATGCTGCAGAGGCTGCTCTCTTTCCTTCCCCAGAGACGGCCATGAACTAGCCCACAACTTGCCCAGCTACAGGGCAGTGCTCACATTCCTTTTTCTGATCATGCTGTCTTCATTTTCAGTGAAGGAATGACTAAAGCCATGAAAAATCTCTTCCACATACTTCCAGCCCCTCCACCACACTTTTTATATTCTCCTGCAAATTTGGAAGAGGCAACTGAACTTTGCTTCCCCAAAAATTTGGAAAAACAACTGAAAAACTGCAGATTTCAAGATTAGGGAAAACAATCTAGACAAAGCATCACAATAATTTTAATCCTTTTGGCGTTTTTTTTCCCTCCAAGAGAACTCAGCTGCACATTAATTTGCTAGATTCCTCATCTTATTATTTATGGTTTATTTTCCCTGTAAAGGAAGAGCCAATCTCTTCACTATTTGCATACAAAATGTTTAGCAAAGTAGGAACCTCATTTATACAAGCTCCTAAATATCACTACAAAAATAAAAATATTACCAATAGCAATAATACATCTTCTCAGTGACACCAGCTTTTATGCTTAACTCTTCCCTTTGGGGAATCTACACTAGGAAAATGATAAGAAAAGTAGCCTGGCGTCTCCATTATGGCTAAGTACTTTTCTCAGTCAGAACCATAATCTCCAAACTAGGTAATTATTTCAGGAAGGTCTTTTTTCCACACATTTGTTCAGTGAGTGAACAATGTTGAAATAAGTAGGTTTGAGATTAATTATTTTTCTCAGGAGTCCCAGCAGGATTCAGTGGGAGGTCTGTTGCAGTGATTTTATTAACTGCTTTGAGGATTTGTGATCTGAATTTACTATTCAGGGTTACCAAGATTGTGCAATACAGGTGACCTTCCACAGGTTTTAAACAAAAGAAATGGAGCATGTGCAAATTTGACATGAAAAAAGGGAATGGCACGCAACTGAGAAGTACTTTCCTGGATTTTTCTTTTGTTGAGGCAGAAGGAAATGAAGCTCTGGCATCCACACAGTTACTACCTGTATTGAGACTTTTTTCTGAGTGTTTCTCTTTATAGTTTCCAATGCAGGAAGAGATAGTTGAACATGGAGATGGCGAGGAAACATCAGGCGCGCGTGAATGGCTTCAGTCCTATTATCCAATGCAAGCACATCAGCAAGTTCAGCTCCTCATTTCTACTGGTGGGCACATACACTGCCTGTGTAACCCTTCTCATAAAAGTTAGCATATGAAACACCTAAAGACTTTCAAAATGCAACCAGATGCACTGAGTGGCCTAGTCTTAGAGCCAAACTTGATTCCCATTTCTTCCTGGTATGATTTGGCTAGTTCTGTGACACCAGGTCTGAATCCTGCTTCCCCTCTACTTCTTCCATGACCCATGTGAAAACTGCCTTGTCTTAAGAAAAATTACTGAAAGCAGCTAAGTAGCAGCTACCAGTATTCATGTAAATTAATTCAGTATTGTGATTCCGCAACCTCTTCTATCTGACTGGAATACACTCTCCATTTAATGATCCGCAGTGATCTAGTACTCCTCTCTTGAAGCATCATCCTTGTACTTTAACATGTTGCTCCACCTTCTAAAAGAAGGATGAAAATGAACAATGGAAAAATCAATTGACAACCAATAACACAAGTTTCCTGCTTGTAAATACCAGCTAGAGAACAGGATGCTACACAACCCACATGAGAGTCACACTAGAAATGCAGACGAGAGCATAAGCAGAGCCAACAATGAATAACACTAAAATAAGTTGGAATTTTATAAGAGTGAGCTTAATTTAGCATAAAGGGAATGTTTACAAAGTGTCATAGTTTAACACCAACCATTGGGCGCCCTCTGTAAAACACAAATTCACCTTTGTTGTTGAATCCTGCCAGGCATTTACATTTATCTTAGGATATGCACACTTTTGCATTACTGAGGGCCGACAATGTATCAGAAGTCTTTTTACATAAATCAAATGAAGCAGACTTGCCTTAATTCTTCATTCAGAAAGAGCATATAAAAATCAGATTCCATCATGGTGCATTTTTCTACACTATCTTAAAAAGCTAAGACCTAGAAACAGGTTTTTAACAGGTCTGAACTTACTGAAGGATTTTGTACTTTCTCACAACATAGTCAAATACATTCAAAGTGGCCAAAGCTTTTGACAAAGATGATGGGACAAAAAGACTGTATTTCACATGCCTCTGTACAAAATCTGCTAGCAGTTCTTGGCTTTTCCTTTGAAGGAATATAGGCAGAAAGCATCTCCATTTTTAGTGAATGCAGCTTTTCCTATCTACAAGATTCCCACTGGGGAGATCTAATTTTTTACCCTTGAGCTGTTAATAATTAATAAGAATTCTCACGAAATTTCTGATATACACATCCTTGGGCATGTATTTTCCTAAATAGAAACAAACTTGTCTTACAACACAATTATGAATAAACCCACCACAATACTACTTGTGTCAGTTGTGTTTCAACAACAATATAGCTGAACAACAAATTTTTTTTCTGAAATTTCCACAAGGCATGTAAAGCTCAGTATTAAATTAAAATTATTCTATATTTATAAATCTCCAATTTGACTTCAATAAATTGACTTATCCAGAGTGATTTACTATAGCACTCACACAATCTAAAAATTTGTGTTCAGAAAGCAAAAGGTGACTAATGACTTACTTTACAAAGAAAATTTCTCATCCACATCCTATACAGACGTTGGCAGAACTCAGGATACTTGCTTATGTTTCTACTGAAGGGTTGAGATACTCTAGATTTCAAAATAAATACACTCAGTAGATATTTTACTATTAGTTGCAGCACTTCATCATGTCAAAATTTCCTCAATATTTTCTGATGGAATAGCCCATGCCCTCAAAGAACGTAGAGAATCTAATCCAAGGAATCTTCTTAAAACAGTAAAAGTCGTACAAGCTTGTCTGAAAAGCGAAACAGAACTTGAATTGCCGTTCGGTGGGCTAGACTAAGGGCAGAATTTCTTGATCTATAGTTTATCTTCTACATATGCTTGATCACTATTTAAAGTACATCAAAAGCAAAACAAGTGTACGTTGCCTAGGCAAATTACAAACTCCACCAAACAACAGCAGACAGGATACGCTTATGTGCCAGGTTTTTCACGACAAGAATGTGTGAAGAAAAACTGTTACAAAGTAAGATATAAGTCCAGGATTCTACTTTACTAAATACAAACAGTTTCAAGAGAGCTGTAAATTGCTTAAAGCTGACAACGCAGAGATGACCATTGCATAGATAATTTCACAGATACTACAGAATGTGCTGCTCACTATTTAAAGTGAACAGATGTACAACTGTATCCTTTAAAGTGTATAATGCCAAAATAACCCTTTGATAACAATAAAAATACCTCATTTCCAAGGCATATCACAACATACTGAATGGTAAACTTGTCAGAATTATAATTGCTTTTTTTACACTGCATTGAAAAATAATGTTTTATAGCTGATTAAGAAAAAAGGGTTATACAGTATACATTAAAGACGAAACTATACCAGACACCAGGTTCTCACAAAGATCTCCCTTCAAATCACTAATGAAAGTGAAAATGCATCTGATACCTTCAGACATATCTATGGGAGTTGATCCCAGATACACAGAAAATACAAACAGAAGAACAAGCAGTCCAGAGCTGCAATGCCTTTGGGGGTGTAGGGGGGTGTTCATTCACCCTCACAATTTGCCTCATACAAGAAGGCTTCAGAACCTTGTCCCACCTGAATCTGCAGTAAATTTGCTTTCAGTGGAAGTTCTTGTTATTGTACGCAGGTAGATGACCAGTCCTTGACCTGATGTTTAGCTAAGTGAAGAGAATATGAGGAATTCTGGAGATGACACAAGAAATTGCTGGACAGTAACATACCAGAGAAGCTGACAGAAATTACAGATAGGGCCATGAAGGATGGCTGGACTGCACAGTTAAGTAAGAGGAAGCTATGTGAGAAACAGCCAGACTTTGGTGAGAAGCAGAGAGGAGTACTGGGAACCTCTGAGAAGAGACTTGCAAGGCCAAGAGGACCTAGGTGGCCATATCAGTAGCACCATATAAGGCTGAGAAATGCTAGGTAATACAGTCAGTAATATCAAATTTGGGTATACATGTAGTGAAACTGGGATTAACAGGGATTTTTTATCTGGGAAGGAGGCAAGGGCAGAGACTGAGACAGATAAAAGCAGGTGAGGGGAAAGAACAAGCATGGAAAAACGGAGAGAAGAGGAGATAAATGGGCCCAGTCAAGTGTAAGCAAGTTGCTGGTCAGTACAGTTGTCTGGCCAAGCCCAGCACCTGATCACCAGTCTACCCTGTCTTATTAAACTTGACTCCTAAATGTTTTCTCTGTAACTATGCTTAAATGTGCTTTCTGTTCTGTGTATAAATGCGTGTGTGAGAAACTTCATGCTGGACTAGCCAAGGAGTAGGGTAAAAGGTCTGGGAGCCAGCTACCAGAAAAATTATGGTCTGGAGAGCCTGAGAGTGGGCTGTTCTCAGGAACCACAAGTCTGGAGACACCGATGTGTGTGTGTCTTTATGTATGGATGTATGAGTGTGAGAGGTACTAGTATGCTTGATGTCTGATGAGCCAGATGTGAAGAACAGGATCGGCACATTTGTATCATTCATGTTGTGTGAGCGTACATCCACACGTGAGGTGCCAGACCCAGCACTGTTCTCCTCTGCGTGCTCCTTTGCTGGTGGCTAACTGTGAGTGTGCAATGGGAATACACGTCCAGACTTTCTACTGCTGGGACCAGACAGCACAGGACCTCAGCAACCTGGATCTAGTGCATCAACCAGGAAAAAATCCAACAGTTCCCAAAGTCCATCATATTGAGCTTCGCTCAACAGCTCTAAGTGATGGCAGAAAAATTATTTCAAGGATTATTCTATAGTGAATTATCACAGGCTGTCATACCAGAAACAACAGACATAAACTGTGCTTGAATATTCCTCATGTTATGTTTACTCTCAACCAAGAATAGGATGGGAGGTATTTTGTGACATATGGCTAAACAGCAGAGGTGTGTTATATCTTTTGCTTCCTGAAATTTAAAAAAGACTATATACAATAGCCAAAGATGAGATAAATCTGTCTTTAGGGACTAAACATGAGAGGAAGGGTGGCTTATAAAACTGCCTTCTTAAACACATCCTAGCTTATCACCATCCTTCTTTTATTTTCCTCCCACCTCTCTACCCTCAGCTTTAAAAACACCAGAAACACCTTAGCCAAATACCTATCTTACTTGGTGAGACAAGAAGAGTTACCTCCCATTTTTAACCTGTCGACCTCTGAACCTAAAGGAAAAAATGTCATAGTTTTCAAAAACATATTCCTGTTGTGCAAAACTTCTTGCTGACCGTCTCCTCTGACCGCTCTGATCTCATGCTCATCCACCCCCTCTTCTCATGGTGCTCCACTCCTTTTGGTGTCCCTGCATCCCTCCCCAGTTTGGAAAGTCATGCTTTTGCTTTCTCTACCTCCTTTGTCTGTAATTCAGTCCTCTCCTCCCTTATCTGCCACAAAGGCAATTTATCTCCTTAAATCACACCTTAAAGGCTTGTTTTGTCTCTGTTGTTTAGAAGTCATTTCCTTCTGAATCATTTTGTGATACCCTGTCTAAATGCCGTTATATGGTATAAATTATCTTGTGTTTCATTTGCTGGAGCTCCAAAATAAGTTAAGAGTTCCGAGTAATCGCACAAACACGAGTATCATTAAACATTTCCCTTTTAAAAAAAATAATTTAATTAGAATATTTGCTATTTCTATTTTCTATTATTCCAAAGTTGGATGCTTTTTTTCTTTTTTATGTAACTTTCCCTGAAGCTTGATGTTGCTCAATTACAAGCTGCCGAGTCTTCTCCAAAGCAGCCATAAAGTTGCATGTTCATTTTCTACCATGCAAGTATATAAAGGGAAAAAAATTAATCACTTCACTTTTATCACCTGATAATTCTCTATTTAGAAACACTAAATTAAGTGAGAAGAAATAACGAATGAATTATAAGAGAAGCTCAACATGAGCCGGCAGTGCGCGCTGGCAGCCCAGAAAGCCAGCCGTATCCTGGGTTGCATCAAAAGAAGCGTGGCCAGCAGGGCACGGGAGGTGATTCTCCCCCTCTACTCTGCGCTTGTGAGACCCCACCTGGAGTACTGTGTCCAGCTCTGGAGTCCTCAACATAGAAAGGACATCGAACTGTTGGAACAGGTCCAGCGAAGGGCCACTAAGATGATTAGAGGGATGGAGCACCTCTCCTATGAGGACAGGCTGAGAGAGCTGGGGCTGTTCAGCCTGGAGAAGAGAAGGCTCCGGGGAGACCTGATAGCAGCCTTTCAGTATCTGAAGGGAGCCTACAGGAGAGCTGGAGAGGGACTCTTTGTCAGGAAGTCTAGGGATAGGACAAGGGGTAATGGTTTTAAATTGGAAGAGGGGAGATTTAGATTAGATATTAGGAAGAAGTTCTTTACTGTGAGGGTGGTGAGGCACTGGAACAGGTTACCCAGGGAAGTTGTGGAGGCCCCTTCCCTGGAAGTGTTTAAGGCCAGGCTGGATGGGGCTTTGAGCAACCTGCTGTAGTCAGAGGTGTCCCTGCCCATGGCAGGGGGGGTGGAACTTGATGATCTTTAAGGTCCCTTCCAACTCTAACCATTCTATTCTATGATTCTATAAGTGCCAATATTCCGTCATGCACTACATATTAGTTTATTCAAAGTACTGCTTGTAAAAGTATATACATTATATTAAAGACATCAGGTATTCAACAAATGTTTTAGTATTCACTTTTGATTTCAAACAGTAGGCACATTTGCTAAATCAACAATTGCTACAGGAACACTGAAAGGGACCTTATGGGTCATCATATCCAGCCTGTTACTAGAGTACTTTTTTCCTAACTGCTTATAGACATTTTTTAGCAAATAACAAAATGATGTCTTTCTCTTCCTCAGCTATTTGCAACAAGGTAGCTCCATGTTAAGAGCAGTAAATCCCAATACCACTCCCTAAATACAGGGTCTTGCATTTTGCACTGTTGAATTTCAACCCATTTCTCTCCATTCAGTCACCCTGCCTTTGATATGACAATGCCTCCTGGCTTCATCAATCACCAAATTTCACAAGCGCTACTTCTTGTGCAAGGTCATCACTGCAAATGCTAAAACTGGCTTCAAAATCACTTTTCAAGGCACTGGACTGCTATCCTCTCTCTAGATCAACAATTCCACACTCAAAAAAAGCTGTTACCCCCTCTTTCATTAGTTCCTACTTAACTTACAGTATGTAGGCTAATCACTATGATCTACATTTAAAAAGAAAACAAACAACCAACCATTTCCTACATAGAATCTTTGGTGTTTTAATTGTAGGTTGATGTCCTTATTCTTTAACAGAGTAGCCCACTGGTAACATCAAAAAAAAAAAAAAAAAACAAACCCACCCAAACTCACAACCTACACTAGATGCTTTTGTATTAATTTTTGTTTATTCTGTCCTGAGAATATCCAGGCCTGAAGCAGAATAATGCACATATGCAGATTATAGCTACATAATCTGAAGCAGGATTCATTCTTGAAAACTGGATACAAAGTTTATAATCCATGATTTTTTTCAAACTAACAAATATTCCAATCAGAACTCAATTAAAATTACACTATCAACATTATTTTCAGACATTAATTTTAATCTTTCTTGTAAACAGAGGTTCTTAACATTAGAAGGTGTAAATTTATTTATTTTAATGAAGAGGCACTTAAAAAACAAGGGTTCCCTCACTGAAGGCATTACGGAAACAATCAGCAACAACATAGTACCTACTCCAAGTTTACTAAAACAATGTGCAACATGTATATATATAAGTAACAGGTGGGAAAATGAAGATGTGAAAAGAAATAATGAAGCATTCAGCACACCCGCAAGTCAGTGAAAACACTGTACATTTTAAATCACCTGCCTTTACCATGTAGATGGAACATGTGGAGCAGCAAAACAGCATTGCATTTGTTTAGTTCCCATCCAAAGCAGAAAGAATTAGTAACATGTGAGAGTGAAAGGTCAGTCACCTGCAGGCATCCATTTGCTTTTACTCAATTAGGGACCCATCTCTGTCGAACAAATCCTGACAAAGAGCCATGGTTTTGCAGCAATGTTATCTGCAATTAAACAGCATCATCCCTGTAGCAAAAGGCTTACCTGAAATACAGCGAGTTCCTTCCAAATACCTAATTTATTTTTTGTACATAACATATTAAAAAACATGAAGTAGGGGTTGAGTTGGCTGGAAATTAAACCTGCACAAATAGGCTATATTTCAAGACTCTTGTGATAACCTTAGCAAATTAGAAGGGAAAAAAATCTACTCACAATAGCAAGTATGTCCAGTTTTATTGTGCTGAGACAGAGATAATTCAGCACTTTTACACATTTCATTTTAATTGTCACAGAATTACTCGCCAAAGACTACAGCTACTTTCAAAGGAAATGTTAAATCAACAACTGCAAAAAATGTATTTGAACATATTTTCCTAACAAATACTAATTCACTTTTATTCTGAAGCATTAGCCTGTGGCATCCTTAAAATGCATCAGAACTATGATTATATAGAAATTAACGTATTTGAAGTCCTGATTTCCAGTTTACAACCTTGCTGGAAGTGTTTCCTGTACGTTACCCACTATGTCTTTCCCGTCATCTGTCCCTGAAAGACCCATCAGCAATTGATTGATCTTGTTATTGCAGCACAACTTTGTCCTAATAGCACGGCAAGACCACCATCCCAGGGCTGTTGCTTCTCTAGTCACTCTAACTGAAATTTGGAGGAGGGAAAGGTTCAAGAAGAAAGGGTGAGACTGCTACAGACAATCAGGCTCCAAAAGCAACCAAGAGTTGGGGACTGTCTGAGGAAGACACTGAGCAGCCCCAAACAGGCTGTCAGGAAGGCAACTAAGGAAGATTTTGTGGGTAGACACCTCTCATTTTTCAGCATCTCTTGTGCTGTGTGCATGATAGAGTGTATATGGCTTACACTCTATCATGGGTGTAAGCCATATAAGACCACTTATAAGTCACTTACAAGACCCTTCCAAGGTGAAATAGTAATGCAGCACAGCCATGAGCACAGGGGTCTGGAGGAGTATTCAGATTCTCTGTAAAGAGGAACTGACTTCTCACCATTGATCTTTGGTTGTGTAACAGCCAGTCTCAGATCTCCACACCACAGGGAAGCTCAGTATCTCATAGTCCAGACATAACACTGTTTCTGAATAGTCCTCAGACTGAGTCATCTTAAAAGTCATGGATCTCATACAACAGCCTGGTGAGCACACACAAGCAGAGAGCAAGCAGGGACATGACTTTAACAAAGACTTTATAATGGTTGTCTTTAAATAATGTGATTTCAAATTTTTCACATATCCTCACAGCTCTCTGTGAAAGTAAAATGCAGAGTAAGATTGATAGATTGCAGCGTCCTTTTAAAGAGTGAAGCACTACGCAGCACCAGAGTGGAAACTACAATTAGAAGTAAGACTACAAACACATTGGAAGAAGAAAAGCAGCTTGGCATATCCATCACCCTTTTACTTTATAGGTTCTGGTCCTGACAGACAGTGAGTATGCTGTCCCTCCGAATCAAGTCCATAAATATCGCCGTAATCTCTGACCTTGTTCATGTACACATGAAAAGCTCCATTAACTTGAAAAAAAAGCCAAAGAGTAAAGTCAACTCACCTGTGCTTCTCTGTTGAACAGCACCCCTCCAGGATAAGCAAATCATAGAAAACTCCTATTAAGGAGCAAATTGCTAAATCTGTTCCCTCCATTTGTGCTTGTACACATACGTAAATACTGCAAACCTTCAGACCCCTGCAGGCAGCTGTCTTTTGTGCAAGGGGGCAGGCACAGAAAGCTGCAATGAAATGCTACGGTCAGGCCATGAGTGCTCTTGTGTCACTCTCCTGGCACACACACGGCTGGAACTGAAACGGTGATACAGAAAATGGATGCACAGTCAAAACCTCTTCAATAACACGGGCATCTGTATGGACAATGCTGAGTTCCAAAATGTCAGACTTAGGCAAGCAAAGGGAATAAATATATAATGAGGTGAGCATAAACCATAAATGAATGATGCTCCGGTTCAAGTTTGTCAATTGACTCCTCTAGCCACATTAAAATTAAATTTTACTATTTTTCCTAGTTTCTAAAAGCTCCTGGTCTTTGTGAAAAGAATGCAAGTGAAAATTTGAAATGAACTTGCTAAAAAAAAAGTGTCCTAGTTACTTCACAATATTTTTCCTCCCTTTTAGAAGCAAAGTTTCGATCAGAAAATTTGTCTGTTTTTTAACTATTGCATTTGGTAATAGGTACATTTGTAGGGACAGGGAACAAACTTCAACAAACAGTGAAGAAATTCCAGCAGGTTTGACATAATCTCAAAGGGAAAGAATAAACTTTCTTATTTAACTCACAATGGCACACACATTTCAGGGAAGTACCAGTGCTGGAGTACAAATTTCTTATTACTGTTAATTTTGAAAAAAAATATGCTATGGTGATAGTGTATTAGTAAGCACAGTCACAGTGTAAGTAGCGAACAGCAGAAAGAACCATAGGTCTGTAAATCCAGCATGCTTGCTAAACTTCTCCTAAATAATATTTCCTCTGAGCTTTCAACCTAGCAAAAACATATGTCTTTCCTGCCCTCAGAGACTCTGCCACACCTTCCTACACAGATTTCTTCTGATAGGAATATAAAGATAAATACAGCAATACTCTAATTGTGGAGATATTGCAAAATCATATAATTAATTTTTCTGCTTTTTAGAATGACTGATTATACTCCAGAAACTACCATCTCCCTCTAGTTTTCCACACAATCTTTGCCAATATTGGAATCAAGAGCACATTTGCAGTAGTTATTCCTGCCGTGAGCAACTTAGGAGTCTTCTAGGTACACAAGAGAGACAGAACTGTTTCTAATGTTCTTCAGCACTCGGGAGGTGGAGAACTAAGAGTAAGAACAGGGGACTACAAGGCTGACTATCTGATGAAAGCAACACTTCTCAGTGGAGAGGGAAGATCCAACAGGCTGGATGGATGGACGGATAGACAGATGGACAAGTGAAGACTCAATGAAATGGATGGATGGATGGATGGATGGATGGATGGATGGATGGAGGGATGGATGGATGGATGGATGGAGGGATGGATGGAGGGATGGATGGAGGGATGGATGGAGGGATGGATGGATGGGAACCATCTAGGACTTTCTCCCAAGGAAAAAATGGAAAGAGATGTTTTAAGACACCACTGGCAGACTAAGTCATTAAGAAAAAGCCTCAAGTTGGACACTTTGGGTAGGAAAGTGTAAGTTACTCGGAATTACTACATACACCTTTGTTGTGTACTCTCATTACTAAATGAAAGCCCAGGAGGGATATTTTATGCAATGCTCTACAGGTGACCTGTATGTTTGTATTCATCCAAGACTACACAGCAGAGAGAAATTATGGTTTATCACTAGCAGACAGCACAGGACGAGCTGACTTCTCAGCCTCAGGCTCACAAACACTATTCTGCTACTTGTTCCTTTGAAATTTTTCCAAAGTATTAAAAGAGGACATTTTCACAACTCTTTTTTTTCCTGCAGTACAGGAAATGTGTCTAAACAGACCCTTTCTGCAAAAAGGCATGCTTAGAAGGGGTGGGACTGGCAAACCTATTTTTCAGCAAAAATATTTTCCCAGAAAATGCCTCATCCCTAACTTTAGTACCACATTAAATTTGAGTACCATCTTACAAAGAAGTAGCAAACAGGGAGAGTGCCTTACTAGGAACTGTGCCTTAGAGGGCTCTCATGCCTCCTTGGGTTACCTACTCCACCTGTAGGACAGGAAAATCAAGCCATGCCAGCTTTGACACAGAGGATGCATTGTGCTACCTTCCCTTCTGTACCAATAGGGTACAAATTCCCTCAGGATATGTTAAAAAGAGTCACATCCCTTTTTTGCAACGTACAAACAAGAGACTTCTAGATTTCTTTACACCCAGTGGACACACCTAAAGATCAGTCACAGTCAAATGAGATGGTACCATATCTGACCTTGCACAGCTCACAGTGATAAATTTCCACTTCATTTATCTCAGACAGCATACCTGAGCACACTTGTGGTTTGTCTAGCTGTGCTTCTGTTAACATTAGTATCATTTAGCCCATACAAACCCATGCTTTAGTTATTACATACATTATAATGATACAGTATTAAAGATACGTTAGTAACACTGAAGTTTAAACATTGCCTTATAAAGAAGGAATATAGGGATTTCTAAAATAAAAACTGTAGTAAATCTATAATAGATTATTTCATATTTCACCAATTACCATTTTTCCACATGCTTTCTAGAGCATGTTGAGGTAGCAAGAGGTAACCTACCGGGAGCAATACTACTTCTAGCTAGCACAATACTGGATCAGTGGCTATGGTATATGAGATTTCAGTTCTGAGGACACTGCTGCTGGATCTTACAGAAAAAAAATCCTTACATAGCAAAATTTTATTTTGGATAGGAGCTAGTTATGAATATAGAATAAATCTGGTTAGCTTTGGACAGGCATATCAAAGAGAAAGCCATCAACATAATATTAGCGCTTTTTTTTTTAAGTAATTCCTGGGATTCCCTTGACAAGAAGGGAGTGAGGAGGAAGGTAGAAGCAACTCAATGTGGCGTTGTAAAACTCCATTTTGTACACAGAATTTTAACTAATCCTAAGGGAATCATAGAATCACCTAGGTTGGAAGGGATTTATTGAGTCCTGCCATCAACTTAACGCTGCCAAAACCACCACTAAACCATGTCCCTCAGCACCATGTCTACTATCTTTTAAATTCCTCCAGGGATGGTGACTCAACCACTTCCCTGGGCAGCCTATTCCAATGCTTGATAACCCTTTCTGTGAAGAAATTTTTCTTAATGTCCAATCTAAACCTCCCCTGTTGTAACTTGAGGCCATTTCCTGTTGTCCTATCGCTTGTTACTTGGGAAAAGAGACTGACCCCCACCTCGCTACATCCTTTCAGTTGTAGAGAGCGATACAGTCTTCCCTCAGCCTCCTTTTCTCCAGGCTAAACAGCCCCAGTTCCCTCAGCTTCTCCTCATAAGACTTGTGCTCCAGACCCTTCACCAGCTTCGTTGACCTTCTCTGGTCTCGCTCCAGAATCTCAGTGTCTTTCTCGTAGTGAGGGGCCCAAACCGGAACACAGTATTCAAGGTGGGGTCTCACCATTGCCCAATTCAGGGGGATGATCACTTCCCTAGTCCTGCTCACCACACAATTCCTGATACAGGCCAGGTTGCTGTTGGCTGCCTTGGCCACCTGGGCACACTGCTGGCTCATGTTCAGCCGGCTGACGAATGTTTCAGGTCATCAGCCCTGAACTGCTTTTCAGTAGTACAAAACCAACTCATGAAGGTAAACTGACTCATTTTTTTCCGTGGTTTTGATTTATTGTTGTCTAAACTGAAAACCAGAAACTTTAATAACAGCTAGGTAAACAAACCTTGCTTGGATCAAAACACATGGCTGTGTGAATTAGTGACTGAGTAAACAGCAGCATGAAAAATGGTAACCCTTAATTACAGCCTCGAGTGCAGTGCTGGGCATTTCGTATTGTCTGTTTATCCAAAATGAACAGTAAGTAGCCTGCCACATGTTTCTCATGTCTCTGAGGACTAATTAAAACCGGCCATCCTTGTTCCCAACCACCTGAGTACCGATTAGATCTCCCTGGGTAAACACTGCTTCCAGCCTTCACCCACTGACGCGTTCTCTGTGAGCCTCTGCTGCTTTTGTGTAGTAGCTCACTATTAAATTTTGCCTGCTAATTCAGCTAAACGGCGCTGAACTGCAGCCCTCCCATCTATTTTAGTAAAGTAATAACTTACCTACATAACTGAGCTACTAATGTTAAGATAATGAGTCCTGTTGACGCTAGCTGCTAAGTTTCTGGTAGCTGGCTCAGTGTTCCTTTTGCCTCTGGCCACTGCTTCCGACTGCACACGCAGTGTAGTGTGCAAGAACCACAGGCTCCAAAATGTTTCCTGAAGGGCCATGCCTCCAACTTGACCTACCAAACAATCCTGTTCATGAAGAGTCTCCTCTGAGAAGGCATTAGAGAAGTTAGCTCATTAGTAGGAAACCACAAGGGTACCAGTACCCTTAGTAATTATTACGAAGTACTGTGAGATAACGTGACACAGAGTCTCCTTGTGATTAAATAATATAAAATAAAAAAAGAAAGAACAAGCCGTGTTGTTAGAACTATCTAATTGTGTGGACACAAAGAATTTGGATCCAAGGCATCTCAAATTATTCCTTGTGTTGCGCTTTACTTTGCATGTATTTATAACGAATTTCTCAGGCTTTCACAAGACTGACTTCCATTCATTCTTTCCCAAGCCTGAATTAAGATGCCTAAATGATTTGCTGTCTGCAAATGTACTGACGACTGCTACTGTCTCCCTTCCATCAACCTACTGCAAAAAGTTTTAGCAGCACCTCATCCAAAGAAGGAATCCCCCGTTACCATTTGGCTGTATCGACTGTCTTTCAGATGTCACACAGCAACATTTTACGTCCTAACTCTTGTAGATTAGACAAACTAATTCTTCCTAATTGATTTTAATTCACAAAAGAGGGCACCTAAAGCATAACATATTTAATAATCCCAGATGAAGGCAAAAAATTAAAAAAAAATTAAAACCCCCTATCAATTTAAATATCTTGTAGAAATGTACGAACATAACACATGGCAAAGGAAAAAATGTCCATGATAAACATGCAGTCAGAATCTCCTAGCATCCTGCAAGGAAGTGGTTTTCTTTGACGGACACAAAATCTGGACCACAGCATAAGTCTAACTCATCCCTTTGTACAGCAGTAGACAAGGTCTTACAGGTAGCATTGGAAAGCTTTTCTTCCCACTGAGCTAGAATGCAGGATTTTACACAGCTGATGTGAGTTTCTCCTTCCAAGAAAGTAACCAGTTCACTTAGGTGGTGGTTAGCTCTGGCCTGCAAGTGTTCATTGATGTTTTTCCTTTGGACCTTGGTTAGATAAGTTTAACCTCCACGTTTCAAAACCTGTGGATGAGTTAAGTATAACTCACGAAAGAAACAAAACAAAACAAATGTCTGACCATTATGGATTCACATAAAGGAAGACCTTCACATCATACAGAGAAACCTGACAACTGCGAGCAGGCATCTTCTTGGAAGGGGCCAGCATGGAGCCATGAATAATAAAATAACTGCTGCCCTGAATTGATAGTCCCCTCTATTTGAGCAGTGGAAACTTATGGAGAATTGTACCTAGACAATCTAACTTTGAAAGCAATACCAATACTTTTTTCCTGACAATAAAGTTCATTAATTGTCTGCTTAGAAGCAAAGCTGCTTCCCCTTCAGTGCAGCAAGAAGACAGGTGATAGGAGAGGATGAAGCTTAAAAAGCTGAGTAAAGAGACTGAAAGACTACACTGTGGGACACTTTACTGAGGATGCCACACAGAAAAGAGCAGCAACAAAAAAACACAATGGAAAACAAGAGTTTCCACGTGTATTACAAGCTAACCTCAAGCCCAGAGTTGTTGTAATGTGTTCATCTTCACAGAATAGCATCCCATACACAAGAGGAGGTGGTTTTGTTACTTGATTTGCAATATATATCACTTACAAACCACTGTACCATTTATACATATTTAAATACAAAGACAAAATCACATGAAAAAACACAAGCTTTGCAATTAAATCACTTCAACACATGATATTGTGTTCCTGTAAAATGCTGCGAGGTTATTGGTCTTCTGAGTATCATTACAATAAAAGAGCCCACAGTTAATGTACCACAAATAAGCAGTATCAAAGAGCTCTCCTGAATAAAAGATGCAGACATATCAGAAGACAGCAATATGATTGGGATATTAAAATTTGCCAGCAGTAAGCATGTTCAGAGAAATACCGATAGCTATCTAGAGACGAAACAAAGTTTTGAGGTCAAGGCAACCTTATTTGTGAAGATTAATGATAAAATAAACTTCATTTGTGTTGAAGTATATTGGAAAGGACAATTATCCAGGGGATTAGGTTTCCAGATCTGAATTCGTGCCTTGAAGAGCACTGTACATCTATGGCATCCCAATCGGTCTCCCTGGGATGCTGCCATGTTTGCATGGTGGCAGAGGACTTCTGTTTGTGTCATCTGGGCCTGTCGTGCTCCGGTACAAGGCATGCAGCTAATCCATCAGCAACCCATTTGCTGTGAAGCAGAGTGTTTGAGAGCTCCTCAGCCTCGTCGCCCCATCGCACTAAAACCCTCTGCTTGAGAGAAATACCCAGTCAGCTAAGGGAGATGGCTGCTAAGAATGGAAATGTGGGGTTTTTCTTCTATCAGTTCTCTACTGGGTCTAAATAAAGAAATGTAAAATGTTCCAAAGAGGGCGACAGCGCTTGTACAGAGCTTCCCAACAGCCACTTTCCGCTGTGATTGCCAACATTTTCATTTGTAAAAGATAATTGCCCTTCTAGATCATCTAGGAAATAAGCCCGGCTTTTGGCTTCAAAACTCCAAACAGTTTGTGTTTAATTATATTTAGACATTAAATGCCTTTTCTTTTATACTGCAAATAAACCAACCTGGAGTTACATTAAGATTCATATATAATGATATTTTATGGAGTATTAAATACAAAAGGCACGCTGAGCATATTTTGAAAATATAGTGTATGTAAATGTTGAAAATTAATTATTTATTGCTAGACCCACTGAAATTCCATAATATATTTTGAAATATTAGTCACGACTATGCTTGATTTGGTTTCATATAAATTAAGGGAGGGTAACTTTGAATTTAAGAGAGTTCACAGCAAGCAAATAATAAGAATAAATATCCTGAAAATGTTTCCTCAGTTTTATACATCAATTCTTTACGTGTTGCTCTGACTTTCTTGTGTACGTTTTCTACAAATATTTGTGAGATCAGTTTTTATTACCCTGAGTGGTCACCTGAAATGAGAATTTCAACTTTTTCTGGAGAAACAATATTTTAAATTAACCAGACCCCATATTAACACTATAAATGTGTAGTCTCCCCATCCAGTTACATATTAAGTAGAATACTCTCCAACTTGCTTGTTGAATTAAATATTTACAATTATAAAAAACACAGATAATACTGAACTTGTTTTTACCTTTTTCTTAAAAGCCAAATGGAAATAAAATGAGAAATAAATATAATCTACTGAAAAGAGTTTAAAATTTAAAGTAGTACAATGCTCAAATACATTCAATTTTAGCAGTTGAGTACTGCCCTGAAACTTTAGGAAACCTGAGTTTTGTGGTCACCTAAGCAATCTTAATTTGATCCAATTGCATGTAGGCATTATACTTCAGCCTCATTGACTTTTTTTTATTGATTCATAGTTTCATTATTATTTAGATGCTGTATTACAGTGACAGACTTAACAAACACGTGGCTAGGTTTCTAGATCCTTAGCTCTCTGTAAACTGTTCTTTCAAAAGGGTTGAGCACCCAACAGCTGAGATCAGATCTGGCTCACATTTTAGTGCCTTCACCTGTAACAACCCTCTGAAGTAGGATGCTTTTGGTTATAACACTGTGTTATTTGGACACCCTAAAAATAGGACCAAGATCCGGAACTCTCTTAATTATTAAGAGATTTTGTAAGAAAACAAAACGCTGAGTTTGGTTGTGAGTTACGTCCAGCCCAGACTCCTGAAAGTCTCCACAATCTTTTCAGAAGATAATTGTCCATTTTACTCTTTAATGTCAGAAAATGGCAACTGAACTAAAGTGAACCCCAAGGATGCAATATTGTTCTGGGTTGAAATTTGTTTGGTTTTGAAGTATTGCAAAAAACAAAAGGCCTGCTTATAACCCTGAAAAACATCCTCTGTATCGTACAAATCATGTGCATTCAGTTTTGCCTCTGCCCCAGCTTAAGTGAATTTATTTAAGCTATTGGATTGCAGTGCTTATATATAAATATGTATTCCTTATACTTAAAACAATATAGAATGGCTCTGTATACATTTTACCTACAAATTCTCATTTATTTCAGCCAGGGTTTGCAATACACAATAAAAGCATAGATAGTTTCTTTATACTTAAGAAAACTGAGGTACTGTCTTTCCTAAAGGTTACATGGACATCCTATGTATAGAATGCATTCTTCCATCATGAAGCACTAATTCTTTTCAGGTATTTTAAAACCTGACACATGTTATTTGCTGTAAATTTAAGACAAAATTTCTATTCATAGATAATGTTCAAGTCATAAAATGCCTACTAGGTTTCTACAAAGCTAGAAAATAAGCAAAGAGCTTATTTAATAGTTTCAAAACTGCAAAAATGAAAATGGGAAAAGTCAAACTCTTTTTCTTTATGTGCTTCTTACATATTCCAAACAATCTATTTATGCTTATAACAGGAAGAAGTAAACTTTTGGCAAACCTAGAAAATCAGTTGGACTCTTTCTAATCTAATTGTTGTCTCCCAAGGGGATAAACATGTGTTGTGACAGGGTTTGTTCTTACAATACTACTTACATTTACTCTCAATGATTTTAAAATCCAGAGATCAAAAGACTGAGAGATGGAAAACAAAGCTCGATCTGTGCCCCGAAACTGCAAATGTGTTAGTATTCTCATCTTTCATGTTTTCAAGGTAATTAGACTAAAGAGCTCTTTACTGTAGACTTCAAGAAGGAACTTAACCTCTGAACAAGGTGGACTCTAAAACAAGAGGCAGTATTGCTCTTATTGCAGAATTTGTTAGATATTTCCTGTGTTTAAAATTGAAGCCTTTATATCCCCTATGTTCACAATTAATTTCAGAAAACCAAAAAGCACCTGCTATTATTTGACTTTGTTACTTTTACATAATGAAGAGATAAATAATTCTAAAGCTTTGAGTAACGTGTGCTCTTGCCAAAATTAACACAAAATTGTTCTTAATCAAACTTCTATAAATTCAAATGTATAATACAAACTTCAACCTTAATAAATTTACTTCTCCCCACACCCCCTTCTCTATTTTTAAAACAGAAATTATTCTGTCTTTACTTCAGAAAGGAGCTGGGATGACAAATGGGGAAAAATTCTTACTTTGCCTTGCTGACAGTTCCAGTAAATACATACATGCTTTATTATTGCAAATCAATATAAAACCAAATTTGCTCCAGTATTTTAGTGAGTGAAAAAACCCCAGTTTCCACTTTGGTCGTTTTTAGATTTGTCAATTAAAGCAAAGACAATTTGGGAAACACAGGGCTGGATTAAGTGGGTCCGGACACCATTCACAGAGGATATCAATTAATAATGTCTCATGTATTACTGCTTAATAATTAGGACACTAAATGAGCCTGCAGAAAACTTCCCTAGAAAAGTTTCCTTGGCCAGAGATGGAGCTTTCATATGCAAACAGTCTTTTCAAAAGGCTCCCTTCTATATCATTTATCATTACATTGCAGTCTTCATGGGAGACTAACGTTGATGTACAAGTTTTAAGTCACTGAAAAATTATCATGTTTTGTTTATGAAGCACTACATGCCCCGTTTCACTTTTTAAATTTTTATATTTATTTTTATTTCAGATTAAACTGCCCTGTGAATTAGACCAAATCTATGCATACCCTATCTATTTTTAAAAATACATGTACCTGACTCAGGCTGCAAGAATTAATTAATTAATGTTTATAAACCCCTGAAAAGATTTCAAATGCATCCTAAAATCTACATAGCATTACCTTTGTAATCCGTGTAATTGAGCAAATAAATTGTCTTCTAAATTGTTTTGAGTGTACTCTCTCAGACTCGATTTTGGCAGCAAGTATCAAGTTTTTAGATTCTTCTCTCGGTGGCTTCCTATGTCTCTCTGAGAAAAAAAATAATAGTTACAATTTACAGGACTTTGTTTAATGGTGTTGTGTTTGTTAGAACTATTGTTTAAAAGTGCTGTCTTTGTTAAAACTATTTAACAGGAGACTGTTTCTTCTCCTTTATATGCTCTGGTTTTGATTTTGCTTTGAGTCTTTAATAGCTTCTTCAGATTTCCTTCTTCTCTTTTTTCTTTTGAATTTTTTAAGTGTATCTTGAATAATTAAAAGCACAACAACATGCATTTCAAGCTGTTTATCAAAAAAGCGCGATGTCCATGTCTCCTCTAATCCTCTCATGGCACTTCAGAGATCAAACAGACGACAATTCATCTAAATAGAAGTCAGTTCTCAAAAGGTTACAGGCACCTGTGCTAGAAAGACAGTAATGATTCCCTGAGAGCACCATAATAATCAATAAAACCTTGTCTTGAAAAACATCAGTACTATAGCTCAGATAAACCAGAGGAATTAAGCCAGACAATAATATACACTGGGATAGCTCAAGTCTACGCACTAGTTATTTAAAAAGCATGAGAAAAATATTTCTTAATTCCTTTCTGTCTTTCTTAAATGACCTAAAATATATGGATATCCGTATATAAAAATGTTAAATCAGGTAGCAAAGAAGAAGAAAATTTCTTATGCCTAGCCCAGATGTACATTCTTACCGGATGGCATGTATGGACTACATAGTTGCCATGAATGACGAAGATAGACCAGTTTTGTGCTGCAGGTCTTGGACTATTTAATTCTGCTTTGATGTAAATCTGCTTTGATTTTCAGGTCTTATTTTATCCAACCCATAATTGTTTTAAGCTTACAACAGGAAACACAGCTGGAAAAGAGCAAAGAATTGTTGACCCTGCTCTCTGCATTCACCCTGGTATGAAAGCAACTTGAAATGGAATTTGCTTTTGTATAAAAAGCATATAAATAATTGCATAAAAAAGTACACCATGGACTTGAGTAAAGCAGTTTACATGGTATTTTAAGGATTAAGAATGAAGCAGTGGGTCTGTTGTACAAGTATGGCTAAGAATGGATGGGAAAGACAATCCCTCAGCTCCTTACACCAGGTATAAATACATTCTGGTGGGCAGGAAGCAAGTTATGGGATATATTGGGTTTTCTTAAGCTAAGGTGGGTTTTTGAAGGGACGATGCAAGGATGTTGGATGTTAGAAAGAGTTCTCCACAAATGACAGGAAAAACATGGGGGAAAAGTGCAAAGATATCAGACTGCAGAAGTTCAAAGTACTAGAGCGGGTCCCGAGAGCAGTTTGGACAGACAGAGAAATAAAACCACCCACAGCTCTTCCCTCTGATTGTGAACAACATTTCCTTTCAGTCAGGCTTGTGCTGCCTTTCCATTGCTTCTGCCTCACTTGATAAAGTTTTTTCCCCATGAGCACTGTGGAAATATTTAATGCCAATAAACTAATTTCAAGAACTGAGTGTTAATCCTGATATAGGACCTGTGATCCTATGATCCCCTAAAGATCCACTGCCTTCAAAAGAAACATCTTAAGAGTATAAAACCAGCTGGATCAGCAATTCTAAGATTACAGACTAAAAGCACTGTGGGGATTTTGACGCCTAACTCTGAACCTGATAAACTCTACACAGGCATTAACTATGCCCAGCCTCGGTGTCAGCCACAGCTGCTTCCTTACATCTGCCTCAGCACTTTAAATTATAATTTTCTACGCTATGCCAAGCTTTCATAAAGAAGGAGGAAGTGTTTGGCATCTAGTTCATGTCTAAATCAATTTGAACCCAGAAACTAAGGGGATCTGAAATATCCTGATTTGGGCACTCAGCGTTGGATGTTCACACTGGAGCTTTCACAATTTTTAGAGTCACTTTTTTAGAGCACCTTCCACCACTAGCTTTTTTAAAAGCATCCTGGGGAGTTCCCTGCTTGCTTTGCAGACCAGTAAGAGCACTTGCCTAGGTTATGGGATACAAGCTCAATTCCTTCTTCTTCAGCATTCAAAAAGGCAAACCTATGACTCTAAACACTAAATTGTCATCTAGTCTGACTATGACAGTATTTGTAGGAATGGAGAAGAAAAGAAGACTAGAAGAGGACAGGGAAACCAGAGTATATATTTCATCCAGCTTGTTGGCAAGAGAGAAGAATATAAATCTTTATTTCAAAACTTATCAGACCACCTGCAGTTCAGGCTCTTCTCCAGGCTAATTGCTATATTTTGGGCAATTACTGAAATGTATAAGAAGCCCTGCAAACATATTCAGAACCCTTTCTAGTGTTAACAGTCACATTCACAAGTGACAGGATAATGTGTTTTCATGCAACTCCTGGTATCTCTCCAGCACAGTGAATGCCTCAGTGCAAAGCGATCTCTTCAGCAGGTGCAAGAAGAATCTCCCCAAAGAGCTTCTAGCCATCCTGCCCTAGCCGTGGCCATCCACTGCCTCAGGAAATTGGAAAGGTCAAACATGAAATTGACAGGAAAAGGAAAGGACAGTGCTGTCTTTATCACATTGCTTTGTCACTGTTGCATGCCTGGTAAAGTTTGATCATCCAGTTGGGAAATAAGAGATAATCCTTTGTGATTTAAGTAACTGATCATGTAGCTCTGATACCTAGAATAACCGTGAGTGGTTTCCAAACAGCCAAGAGCCTGAAATACATCCACATAAAGTGTTTAATCACTTATCTTGAATAATACATAGATATATAAAACCTGAAATCTCTATGAGCACAATTTGCCTCCACCCACTGGAAGAAAATATGTCTAATGAGTAATGTCATCAGCTCTACTGCAAACAGCAGGCATCTTCTGCGCTGCTTACTTTAAACTCCCAGTGAGTAAGGTAAATGGCATAACTTCTGCTTTAAGTTAGCATTCCCCCATTACAACAGAAAAAAGGATCAAAACCTCGCCATTAATCACAACTTTGCTCTTAAGTGGCACCATACCATTACTTCAAGATAGGTTTTCAGCAAGTAATAAAGTACTAACAGGTTAATGGCAGTGGAATAGCAAATGAGATCCATTCTTGCTCACATTTGTTCCACTTCTCTGCACTGCTAGTAAAAATACATAAAATGGGACACTGAAGATACCCGTATGCAGTGCGTTAAAATGAAGAGGAAAAAAAGAAAACCCTAGTGGATACCATTTTCTCTCATGCATCATCAACTACTTTCTGCCTAAGTCACACTAAGCTGCTAAGAAGTAATAAAATGCTGTAATTGGAGAACTACAGAAGATTCAGGGCATGTAAACATACACTAGCCTAAAAAATAACAGTTCTCAACCATAGAGACATTCCTCTTACCCATCTTTTTTTCCATATTTTGGACATCCTCTTGATTGAGAATCCATATTTCTGTGGTTTTAGTCAATGATTGGATGTTCTCCCTGAAACATTTCTAACTTCAGTAACCTGTGAGTCCGGCAATACTCATACCTGTTCCAGAGCCTAAAGCTTGGCCTGCTAGCCTACAACCCATTAACATACTGAATTTCCAAGTTTTCCAGTAGACCAATGTGAAGGATGTATATGCCTTATGCTGACCTTGCATCCCCATATCCAAACACATCTATCTTACTAGGTTTTAGGGAAGTGATCAGCTCAAGTGGCGAGTTGTCCATTAGTACAACAGGATGAGACCAATTGTGGAGAGACTCTTCCATGAAGGAATCTGTGCAGAATAACAGGGGATGATATTCATGGTGGTTTAAGGAATGTCTCTATCCAGTGTACTCGAATCTTCGAATACCCACCCACTTCATAGTAAGGAGGTAAAAATTTAGCACCCTTGAGGAAGTATATCCCACCACTTGCCATGTGAAAACTATAGTGAGTCAGTGATTATTATTAGTTTAGAATATTTGTCTTACTTTACAAAGATTTTAAATCTTGCAGACCCGCCACCACTTCATGGAAAAATGCAGGTATGTCTCAAGACACAAAGCAAGGGAATGTGGCGTTTATCATGCAAATAAATTAAAAAAGAAAAAAAAACTCCAACACTCGCACTTTTTCATGGTTGGTTGGGGTTTTTTTTTGAAAAAGGAGTTTCTGCTTATCCCCTGGATCTTTGACCTTGATTGCCATTCACAGAATCTCAGTGCCGGAGTTTCAGGGGACACATACAGTTTCAAAACCAAAACAAACAAGCCCTCTCAAAACCCCCAACTCAAGACCCAACCAAAAGCTCCAGCATTCACCTGTTAATTGAAACACTTACTGTCAAATGTGATGCTGATGGCCCTGAGCTCTCCAACTAGTATTATCAGTGTTCTTGAAGACAGTAAGCATTCCTCTAAACTTTTCCTGGATCTGACCCTATGAGCTTGGTCCAGACACTAATAGCTTTTCAAAATAAACCTGCCTGTCAAAAATTGTGACATTTACAGAGGACACATTAGCTTTCTATATTGCCCACATCTTTCCAGCGCTACTATAAGAACAAATGAACAGGAAATTCTGAACATGCTAGCTACGTGACAGCAAGTAATGGTATGAGCCAGAAAGTAAATAAATACAAACGCATACATGGGGGTGTGCATTTGTACATTTGACAGAAAAGAATAAGAAACTAAAGAGAAAAAAAAGCATATTTATCTTACTTGATTAAAATCAACTCTGATGAGAAATACAACTAAAATTGCTATTACTCATGAAAAATGTGTTTATGAAGTAATTCATGTTACATACACCATGCCATTTTCGTAGAAATACAGTACTTCTGCTTAAAGAAGAGAACTCCAGTACAAGATTAAAATGGCAACCAATTGCTAACTGCTGGTTTCAGTTCAAAAGATTAGAAAACATGGAAACACAGGTTTTGATTTTCAATTTTTAAACTATTTTTGAAGAAAATTTACAGCAAAAGCAAAAACCTAAGTTCCCTCTTACCACTGTAAGGACTGTATAAGTAGCTTCAAATTACCAAGAAATAGTCTTAAACTACTTGATTGCAACAGTGGAACAGTAATGCAATAATTAAGATGCAAAATGGCAGGTGTATATTAATGAAATTAGTAGGAAAAGATAACACATGTCACCTTAAAGAATACTTATTTATATTCTTTTGCAAGCGAGCAGAATTTGGCCACAGTTGGATCTTCATGTACACAAATGCAGCACTGATCCCTTGATACAGCTGCAGATCAGATGTTACACGCATGAAGACTGAATTCACATGCTGAACAGCGTTACAATACCTGATTACAGCCTCCAGCCCTTCTATGTTTCAGTGTTTAACCATTATGGTGAATCTTTTCCTGTTAGGTCTAATTATTATATTTCTGAATCCTTCTGGCTTTACTACAGTGAAGCTGATTATCAAAGTACAACATGCAACACCTGCTTTCTCCATTCTGCTACCCAAGTAACTTCAAAAAGAAGGTAATAAACAAGCAATATCCAAACTATCACACTAGTCATGGATAAACCTGCTTCATGGTGAGAAAAAGAAAAAATTACTGGTATCTGGAATTTTACACCTATCATAAATGCTCCTTGAAAAATAGTTCCTGAAAAACAGTTCTGAAAATTAGTTTGCATGTCCTTAACTAAACAAGAAGAAAGCATTGTATAAACCAAGGTGGTTTGGAGGCTGCTTTACTACCAACTAATTACACAGAAGTCAGGTCTGTAATGCAAACCCATACCTTTCATCTCCACTTTGTCCTTGTGTTTGACCAAGGCACGCATGGTTCATTCAAACGTTCTCCCTTTAAGAGGGTGTATGGTGCATTTGTACTCCTTAGGCTTCCACAGTTTCCACAAATGAAAATTCATGCTGGGAATCCACCCCACATAGAGCAAGGGGAACCCAATTTGCCTGCAATTTTATGAATAGTTGTAGCTTCATAAATGTACTCAGCATACCGTTTCCAGCAGGTTTTTTTTAACCTTATTCATAGTTCCTAGTTTATAATCTTCTAATATTGTATTTCTCTTACACTTCAACACTCTAGAAACTTCACTAAAATGTATTCTATAGCTAAAATAAACTCTGTCATAACCCTACTATTGTTAACAGAGTTCACCATTATTTGCAGTGTGAACATTTTTGCTCTGTTAGAAGCATGTTAGCAGTCAGAGAGTTGTTGCAGAGCTGCTAGTTAAAAAGGCATCAGAACATTGTCTACAAAATAATTAGAAATATATTTTGTTAATTATATACGCATGATCCTCTACACATAAGCACACAATTAAAACTAGGGAAAAGATACTTTTAAAAAAAAAAAAAAGGTATTCAGCATGGTTTTGAACCATGAGAATTGTGGTAACACCTACACCTTCCAGCCTCTTCAGAAAGTCTTTTGATTAAAAAAAAAAAAAAAGTGGGGAAACATTGGACTACCTGTCAAGGTCACGGGGGAAAAAAGGCTAAGGAAGGCTTCATCAGGGTGGATTTTAAGGGGAGAAGGAAGAAGCCACTGTCATCATGTATCTCAAAACAGCACCTTACCAGTAAGTACAGACATTTCACCCACGCTGAAATAACTACTGGTCCTACCACTAGAAGGAACAAAGATCCAGATAAATCATCTCCAGCTCTGTCAGCGTGAACACAACCTGGAGCCAAGTGATCCCTGAAAATATGATCACGTCTTTCTGCCACACTTAAAACATATGTCTGAACACCCATTGGACAAGAGTTAGCACAAACTTTGTATTTAGTGGAAGGTAGTGGACACAACAGCCAAGTCAAAGGTTTATGGAAGGAAGAAAAGCTATCTGTTTTAGCATGTAGCCTTCATGAGTTATTTAATGGAATAGACGAAACCTAGTAAATCACATTCGCATCAAAAAGAAACTATATCCAACACTGACTGAAATACACCCACTTGCTATTGCTGCAACCTGAGAATCTGATTTTCCACATTACATTTAACAGGAGACAGAAAGAATGAGAGCCACATATAGCAGAGAATAATCTATGAAACCTCTTAAAAATAAATATTTGCAAGTCCTAAAGAAAACATTAAGAAATAAGAGGTATATGAAAAATTGTTTATGAGCTCAAAAGCACAAAAATTGTCTTTTTTCATATACATATAAATTAATCCCTTTGCAGAAAGAAAAGGAAGACTAGGCGAGCATATATCACACAACACAGAATTCCAACAATTACTTATTTTTTATTTCCATCTATAAATTTGAAAATGCAGTTGCCAGCTTTCTTGGTGCCTACTGTAATTTTCCTGCAGATGCTAGAGTCTCCAGACAATTTATGATAAGATTGATACATTAAGTATGAAGTGGTTTCACTATTTAGCCCTTATGTCACATCCAGAATTTGCTTATCAATCCCTTTCAGGGAAAATACAGTTTCATACTAAAAAAAGCCCTGATAAAATTGGTAAGACACAATTATTCATAGCTTAAAGCCCAGTCTTATATTCAGTCATGCATCCATTTAACTTCAGTTACATATATCTATTGAATTTTGTGCCTGACAGTCTACACAAAAGAACAAATACTAGTTTATTTTTCAGTATGGGAATATTTTCCCTATAAGTTTATTTCAAATGCTGAACATACCCAGAATTAATCGCAGCCTATCCACTGACTGATGATATTTATGTTTGAACTTTACGCTCATTATTATCAAAGAAGCTGCTCACAGGCTTGTGCTCAAGTATATGCTGATCGTTAAGGAATTATTGGAGAGAGTTGCAGTAATGCAGTCTAAATGTTGCTCATGAATAATAAACTGATCAAAAAATCCTACAGTGGAAGACTTTTTATCCAAAAATATTGATTTAATGATAATAAAACTATTCCATGAAAATCCATTAACTGTTAAAATCCTATCAGAAACAAAACAGGTGGGCTTTCGACAAGTCCAGACCCCCCAATTCATGTAGGTGCACCTATTTTTTACAGGCATGGCTGAAGTTTCTCTGTAATAAGTGTTAGGCCATGGAAAGACTTTTGAATAAATTACAATTTTTGCATTAGGTGAAAATTTGACATTTCAGGTTAAAATATTCTGCATAAAATTCAAACTAACAGAATTTGACAGCACTTTCTAATGCTTCTTGGCAACTTTTGTGCAGCTTTGTCTTCTTTCATCTAGGTACACTTTACCTGTACTGTATCTGTCGAGACGCCTTAAGACTAGACGTTCATGTCATATAAAAACAGAGGAAAGTATGTCACTTACACAAAGCAGAAGTCATCTAGACATCCACAGAGAAGACTGAAGGTCTGACGTGAAGACACATCAAGAGGTGTTAGCTCTTAGAGAGGCACCACAATAGAATTTCTGAATAAAGGTAATATTCTTTGCCAAAAATATCTTACTGAAGATATTTTTGCCTATTAAAGAAGAAGCTTTTCTGTTCTTTCTTTACTAGTTCTAATTTTTTCAAGTAAAACAATACCATCATATAGTAGAGGAATATGTAGTATTTCACTCTGTATGGCAACAGCATCAGGAGTTTTATAGTTTGCATTAAAAAGAAGACTAAAAAGAAAAATATTGACAGATCTGTTACCAAAAATCCTGCTGCTTTTCTAGCTGTTAAAACATCCAGCTGAATAATGAGCTATCATTAACATGGAAACTCTCTCACAGAGAACACATTTTGACTGTTAGAAATAGGTGACCACTAGTGTAGCTTCTTCTTAAATCAATGTATTAACGGAGATACTCCATAAGCTAATGTATAAATTTTGATCTTTACACGCTACCTTTGCTGATACAGAACTTATATTGCGTACTTTATACATTTATACAGTTCATAGACCCCAATCTACACAAAGTAGAAAATATTATTAATTTTATTATGGATGTGCCTCAGTGTTCCAGTCCCCTGGCACCAGATGTTGTACAAACTAAGAGATTAGGGGTTAAGTATTAAAATGTCGGTTATCTGAAACTGGGCTCTTTGACCTCCATTGACCAAACAGAATGATCTAAATTACCGGGATACTAAAAAAGAGCACATGTACCCATTTACTCCTTTGACCATTTCTCTTTATAAATGGCTTTTTCACCAGCCAGGAAAGCAACAGGATCATGTTCGAACCTTTGATCCCAAAGAACCTGTAGTTTTTCCAAGCTTATTTAACCTGGTGCTTGTGATAGTCCTTGAAACAGCATCACCATATGTTTTGTAGGTCCACAGAGAGTAGATGCTGGGTGACATGCTGACCTTAAAGTCATTAACAAGATGCTGGTCTTTCTTTTTTTGTTTGTAAAGAACAGAGCACATCCTGAGATAAAGAAATAATGATGGTAATTAAAAATAAGCCCTTACTAGAAATATATTTTGAAGCTCCAGTGAGCTCTGAGCCTTCAAAGAACCCCAACCAGTAGAAAGCAATATCAAAATGCTATGCTCAACATGCAGAAAAAAATCCTAGAGTCACCTGAAAGTTTCCATGCTGCAGATACAATACGCTTTTCAAACTGAATAAACCGTGTGACTCATCTTCTCAAAAATTAGGACGAGGAACTACAAAAAAAACCCCAAAACACCTATGAAAACACTAAGTCCTGTAGTGCCAAGATTTTCCCCTAGGAACTAACAGCAGATCAGTAGTCTTACCATGTTTGCCCCCCATATTACAATGATATCTTATCAGCAGTGTTCCTGGCTAAGTTCCAACCAAGTGGAAGATCTCATCTGAAAATTACTTTAGAATCCTCTGTGAGGATTTATTCACAAAGACACCAAAAGAAGACATTCATTATTAATTGTGAGGTTTCAAAAATATTTATTTAACAGCCTAAGGTGAGGACCAAGAAAATAAATGCATGACACTAAAGTCTAAATTGCCACTGGAGTAATTTTTTTTAATCCAAATATCAGCAATATCAGCATTGACCACTTCATTGTTCTTCTGAAACCTCTTCCAGCTTCTATATATACATCACATTACTGGCAGACTGCTGAGGCAGAGCTGCTAACGGACTTCTTTCCTATGAAACATATTTGTAATATCCATTTCTGAATATCTGCAAGAATGGAGATACCGCTGTCCCTCTAAACAGCTTGTTCCACCTTCTCATTGTGCTTGAAGATAAACAACTTCTCCTGGCCCCCATTTGCTCTTCATCACGTCTCCATCCTCCTAAGCAGATCCATGAGCAAGTCAAAATCTGCTATACTGAAGGTTTCAATTATAAATCTGAAGTCTTGCTCACTCGTCTCAGGATTTTAAGCTCAATAGTCTCATAGTCACTAGTTCAAAGGCTGCCATCATGTACTGGCACCTGAAATGAGCCCCCAGTCCTGCTGCTTTCACAGGGGAAGTGCTGCTGTCCACCAGGCACTTTCTTATTGTCACCCACATCTAAATTTTGCTCCAGACTTTGATCACAAGCTCCAGGAGACATAACCTGAAGCCTCCCTTGCGAGGTTAGCAAAGATGTTCTTGCTACACTTTCTCAGATAGATTATGTCTCAGTATCCATCAGCAGAATGGTTCCCCAAGGAAGCTGTAAAAGCCAACACCATTTCTGTCGCAACAGAAGATTTTTGACTGATGGTCACTGACGGATGGATAACTGGGGCTGCTGAAGGGTTTGTCCTTGTTCCACAGAGCAGATTATCTTCCAGATTCATTAATGAATTGGCTGCTAGAATAAAACACACTCTTACTTAGTTTATGGATTACTTGAAGTCAAGGAACTATTGTAGTCATTTCAGAAGGGAAGACAGTATTTAAAATTATTTTGATGAAACAGGGAAATGGTCTAAGATAAAGAATGAAATTCAGTATGGTAAGTAGGTATGAATACAGTTCAAATGAGTATAAATACTGGATTGGAAACAGCAGGCTAGATAGCTACTCTGAAGAAAAGGACTGCAGTTCACAGTAGATAGACCAAATGAGTCATCAGTGTCAGATTACTTCAAACAAACCCAAAACCAAGACACATACCAACAAGAGTAAGAATTTTAAAATATATATAGTAACTCTTCCTCCATATTCAATGAAAAGGTCTCAGCTGGAGGCCTGACTTCAGATTTGGGAACTACATTTCAAGAACAATGTGGACCAATTGGTAAAAATCCAGAGGATGGTAAAAGGAACAATCAGAAACAAGGGAGCACAACCAAAAATGAATTTGAACTGTCTTAAGAAACCTGCGGAAAGAGATATTTATAATAACCAAAACCATCAAGGGCTATTGTAGAGAAGAAAGTTGTACATCAATAGGGAAAAGAAGTGGAAATGATTGTCTTAAATTGCATCAAAAGAGTTCTAACATATACCAGAACTAGATTTAACAGCAGTGTGAATGCACAGCATAGCAATGCCATGCTTCCAGACAATTCTAATGAAAGAAGGGGATACTTGCTCTACCATTCCCAAGTAAACCTGTTTCTGGGCAAGGCACTGGGACACATTTTCTAGCTATAAGGAAAAGATAAGCAGTAGAATGACAGGACTTCTATAACTAGAAGTTTTTTATAAATAGGTTAGACAAAGTTAGGCTGATGCTGCCCTGAGGCCTAAGTAATGGCTTACTTGAGTCTTGATAGTTTGTCTAACTTGATTTTCTATAGAATCATAGAATCATTTAGGTTGGAAAAGATCTTTAAGATCATCAAGTGCAACCATAAACCTAACACTGCCAAAACCACCATTAAACCATGTCCCTAAGCCACATCTACACATTTTTTAAATAACTCCAGGGATGATGACTAAAGCACTCCCCTGGGCAGCCTGTTCCAATGCTTGATAACCCTTTCAGTGAAGGGTTTTCCTAATATCCAATCTAAACCTCCGCTGTTGTAACTTGAGGCCGTTTCCGCTTGTCCTGTCACTTGTTCCCTGGGAGAACAGACTAACCCCCACCCCACTACAACCTCCTTTCAGGTAGTTGATGAGAGTGATAAGGCCTCCCCTCAGCCTCCTTTTCACCTGGCTAAACAACCCCAGTTCCCTCTTCATAAGACTTGTGCTCTAGACCCCTCACCAGCTTTGTCGCTCTTCTTCAGACACATTCCAGCATCTCTATGTCTTTCTTGTTGTGAGATGCTCAGAACTAAACACAGAGGTGGGGTCTCACCAGTACCCAGTACAGGGGACAATCACTTCCCTATTCCTGCTTGCCACACTATTCCTGATACAAGCCAGGATGCTGCTGGCCCCCTTGGCCACCTGGGCACACTGCTGGCTCATATTCAGCCAGCTGTCGATCAACACCCCCAGGTCCTTTTCCACTGGGCAGCTTTCCAGCCGCTCTTCCCCAAGCCTGTAGTGCTGCACTGGGTTGTTATGACCCAAGTGCAGGACCCAGCACTTGGCCTTGTTAAACTTCATACAATCAGCCTCTGTCCATTGATCCAGTCAGTTCAGTCCCTCTGTAGAGCTTTCTTACCCTCAAGCAGATCAACACTCCCACCAGGTGTCGTCTGTACACTTACTGAAGGGTACACTCAATCCCCTCGTCCAGATCGTTGATAAAGATATTAAACAGAACTGGCCCAAATACTGAGCCCTGGGAAACACTACTTGAGACTGGCAGCCAATTAGATTTAACTCCATTCATCACCACTCTTTGAGCATGGCTATCCAGTTAGTTTTTGACCCACTGAAGAGCACACCCCGCCAAGCCAGTTGCTCCAGGGGAATCCTGTGGGAAATGGTGTCAAAGGCTTTACTAAAGTCTAGGTAGACAACATCCACAGCCTTTCCCTCATCCACTACGCGTGTCACCTTGTCATAGAAGGAGATCAGGCTTGTCAAGCAGGACCTGTCTTTCATAAACCCATGCTGACTGAAATGATTCAATATGAAATACGATTCAGTGTAATTCAATATGAAAAACAGCCACTCAGTAAATGGCTTTGGGTAGTCTAAGGCATGGTCATCCTTATACATTCAGTAAATAGCAAGAGAACAACATTAGTATGGAAAAAAACTACCATAAAATCCAAGACTGAGAAAACACATTTCTAAGTCACTGCCAGACATGGGAAATGGGCCTTTTATCAAGTTTGTGAGAAAGTATGAGCTCTCCAGACTAAAGACATAGAAGCAGAGACGCTGACCCCAGCAGACTTTCTTGTTTTATTTAGAATCTGAACAACACGGACTGCCCCTAAAATCAGTATATCTATCAGAGGTCAGACGATACTTTAAAAGAGCAAGGCTGGAATGATACAGCAAAGAAACAAGACCCTCACATGTAAAAGCAGACCCATTTTCTTTTCTCTTGCCGTTGCCCTCCCTCCCATCCTTTCAGCTTTTTATTTTCTACCATTATTAGAACTCTTGATAATTACCTTTTTAAGCAACATAATAGAAGTATAAACCAAACATAATTGACCTAATTCATCACTAACAGAAGATCTTTCTGATTATCAGTGTTCAAATGGTGTGCCCAAGTTTCTGCTTGCCATTAATGAAATTCTCACTCTTCAAAACATGCAATTTAGTTCACTGTTTTAAAAGGAAGAAGGATTGCCTCATAACTTAACATGGAATAGGAGTAGTGCAGACAGATTTCACGTTCGTTTATTAGAACTGATAGCAGCTGGATATGTTGCTCACTTTCACATGGGCAGGTACTATCCAGCTTACGTCACAAAGTTGTGCCATAACTGCCCTTTCATCTATTAGCTCACATGAAAACTTCAACACCACAGCTAACTGCTCCAGCAAAGCCCCTGATAGGGGCATGGTTGCATCAGTAGATAAGAGCTGTCTTAGCGAAGCTAAGAGGTGATATAACAGCCTGCAGAAAAAAAGAAGATGCTGTTGGCACATGTCGCATCTACACCAAAAGGCTCTTGTAATGAAGCTATGCCGGTATTGCTAAGACTGCCGCCTGTAATTTAGGCAAAACCTAAGCAATATATACCACTACAATATCTGCATGTTCCAGGGTCTTTATTATATAAAATTTATATACGACATAATGTTGCAAATCCTTATGAATTTTTCTTCAGCTTGTGCACATTTCCTTTTGGCCGTTTCTGAAATCAAGAGTCAGAAGCAGCCGCAAGAGATCATCTGCCGCAAGACAGAATCAACTGTACAAACTATATGTTGTTGATCAAACATCCCTGTACAAAACCCCTAATCCCTGAGAAATTTATTTGTTTTCAGGAAAAAGTAAAGATGGAGCAGTGTTTAACCAATGTAATATATATACCTCACAAGGAAAAATAATTCCTGAATGAGGCAGGACAGGGGAAAATGCGCACCACCCAAACCAGAGTCATAACCCTTTTTCCATGAAAATTCAGTGAGAATATTCTCCTATTTTTAAAAAGGAAGATAAAGAAGCCAAAGCTTTCTTCACCTGCATAAGTGGAAAATTGCACCTGTATCTGAAAATACCATTAAAACCATTCAGATTTTGCTTTTCTTCTTGACATCCCCATTGCCCCAGTTCTTACCACTCCTTGAGAGTGAAGAACTGAAATTATGTGTATTTCAAAAAATCTTGTCTTACATTTTTAGAAAAGTGCCCATTTATTATAGTTTCTCACTTTCTACCAATATTTTAGCATGATGCTGTGGAATGCATTGGTTCCAGCCCTGAGCTGCAGGCTTGGCTCACTGGTCTTCCTTTCTCCTGAAAGGTGAAGAGCACATAAATAATGTGTCTCTCCTGACACCTTTGGAAAGGTCGTTAGACAACAATTCCGGACACAAGTTAGTTTCTACCCTGTGAAGTAAGAGAGATAAATGAGAAGAATTCTGTTAATGCAATGTTACGGTTGAGATTTTCAATAAACTTCAGTCAGCCTAAATTTTGTCTGTCGCAGAATTTCTAATTAGGTGCGTTTAAGTGTCAGAAAAAAAAGAAAGCAAAAGGAAAACATAAAAAAACATTGCAGAAAACTATGTGCAGGTCTAACTCCAAAACCTAAAATCAATGAGCTCTGTTCCACTGTTTTCCAATAGGTTTTAGGTCACATCCTTATTTTTTCTAAAGTTTGGGGGTTTTTCTTCTTCAATACCAATATTCAAAGCAAAACACTGAAATATGAGGAGATGGCAGTTTCTCCCTCCCATCCCCTATAGGTTCCCATTATGAATCCATGTTTTTGCTACAGAACCTTGACTCACAGAATGCAAATGAAATCATGGAAATTAATCAAGGGGGACTGTTACAAACTCTGAGAACGTCTTCAACATGTCCTGAGGGGACTGTGGGGTGCAGAGAGAATAGGTAGAAATAACAGAAAGGATCGATAATGAGCTAAATCCCATCTCTGTGGATGCCAGCAATAGGTTAGATGTTTATAAAGTTGTAACTGTTGCATCCTGCATAGTTTCTTCTTTTCTCCCATAATAAAGACAAAAATTACAATAGAAAGGCCAAAGTGGAGGCATCCATAACTACAGACTTGTACTCTTGACCAAATCAGTGTTGCTGCTTGTACCTAATCTTGGCTAGTCATATTCAAACACACCTCACTGCCAATGGTACATAAATCCTCAATGGTATATAAATACAAGTCTATTCAAAAATACTGGGTAACTGTGTTACCCTGGTCTCAAGTCCATCCCATGCCTCTTGATCCTACGTAAGAGCCAAGAACCATAAATGGATATTGCCTTGAAAGGTGTGCAGTGGTCATCTGAACAACAACAGCTTCACTTGTCCATGAACAGAAAATCATTAACAACTGCTGCTTCTCACACACACACAAAGGGAAATTATGGTGACTGTATCTGTTTCTGGTGGCCACACTTTCAACTCCCTTACAATCATCTCTCCATGATCCTTCAAAGGAGCCATAAAAACATGTTCTGGAAAGGTCAGAAGTTACAGGACTATTCTGACTGTTCCCTGTAACAACAGCCTTCTGCTAAAAACTGTGAGGGTCCTGCTGCATTTAGGATCTTTACACTTTCTAAAAGAGGACAAGGATGAAGGAGGTGGAGTGGATAGAGAGATAAGTCCTCTAATGAAGACAGAGGTATGACAAACTACTAAAATATACATATTTCAAACCAGTGACACCATTATAATCTCAAACCCTATTAATCATTTTATTGAAATGTGAAAGTAAGAAGTATTTGAAAACATAACTTCATTGTCAAAGCAATTTTTTTCAAATATGAGAAGGACTTACCATCAAGTATTCAGCTGTCATCTCTTAAAACTGATATTCAGCAAGTATAAATGACCATAACTCTGCTGACGTTAATGGATTTATAGAGGGCAGAGAGCCAGAGGAAGTGAGTTTTGAATGTTCTAATAATAGAAAAAGCAAGTGATAATGATCTCAGTTGTGTTATCACCACACACCTTGTTCCTCATAAACAGACAAGCATGACATAACCAAACTTTCCCAAGGAAAAATCTACCTTTGTGCTACGAAAAAGCATGAACACTGCATCTCAAGGCCAACTTTTCTGAGAATTTGAAAGCACCAGACAAGAAAAGCTTATAAAAGACAAATGGTGATCTTGTGCTTAAGACCTGAGTCTGGGAGTCATCAGGCTGCCTTTTTTATCTGGCTTTGTCCCAAATTCCCTATGGCCTCAAGCAAGGTCTACTAGCAGCAATGGCAGTAAAAGGCTACAAATCCACTTTTGAGCATAGCTGTGGGAAATAGTTCAGAGTTCCCAAAAGATTAAAAATAGCCTGGAAAGAGGACAGAAAAAATAGAACAACTAAGCGGGAAGGGTTATTGGTAAAATTCAATGTCTGTCTTAGGCTTATGACTGATAAGGTAAGAGTGAAATTAGAAATTAACAGAGCAAAAGCGTTGCACTTAAAATTAGGCCTACATCAGCTAAGCAATAAGGGGAAGGTTTACTCCAACAGCTCCTATGCAGAGTTGTAGAAAACAGAACCCCAGGAATCAAAATAGTGGGAGATTAGCAAGGGAACTCTGGAAAGCATGATGCAGTTTCTACCCCAGTTCCGAGAATCTGTTTCTTTCTGCTGAGCTTCAGCCACCGGGGGCCAAAGACAAAACCACTCCAGATAAACCTGGCCATCAGCAGCAGGATATTAATGCAGCACTTCTGAGATTCTACTAGTGTACTTCTCCTCTATCATGATACTCCTCTTCATTCTTACCTTTCACCTAATCCTAAAACAATATTACAACAACATTATGGATGGACTATTATGGCCCATTCCATTCTGCTGCTCAGGAATAACCAACACAAGAGAGAAACCTGACTGGGATGAATAAATCAGGTTCTCGAAGCAACAACCTGGAATCCAACAAAGCAGTAACTGGTGGACCCAGTCTGCTCTCCCAATGTATCTCTTTGCAATAGCTGCTTTGCATCCTGAGCGTGTTGAAGAATGTGCGTCCTCACATACTGCTGACTTTCCTCTTTTTATGCCACAACTGGGTAAGTAACTATTATTACTATTACTTTGATCAATGCAAAAATCTAAATGAGGCTGACTGACAGGTCACTGATCAGGTGAATAGCCTGGTTATACCCCAGAGCCACACACAAAGTCCCTGTTACCTTCTCCATGAGGAACCAATGAAACATGCAGTCCAGAAAGGGATCTAGCGTGCACGTACACCAGCTACATCTCTAAGCTGGTCAACAGGTGGCTGCAACCCCAGCCTACACTACAGAATCTGAGCTTAATTTTGACTTAGTCTGAGAAAACCCAGTCAGGTTTCTTTGCTCACAAAAGTTTACAATGGGCTCAAATAAATATATCTGGTGTAACCATTCAGCTTCAATATACTCAGAATTTCTTTATTACTGTCTTTTTTTTTTTTCTCCTACTCTTTTTCTTCTCTCGTCTGCATGCTAATCAATAATTTTCAAGTCTCTGATTTGGCTGGTTTAACCATCCTGATAAGTGATCTAGCAGACAGAAACCACTGGAGTCCAAACTTTGTTTAAGGTTGTCCAGTGACATCATCTCAACACCTTTGTCTTTCTGGAAGCAATTCCTTGATCAGAATTAACATGAAATACCTCATTGTCAGTATCCAAGAAACTCACGATAACATCTCTTCACAGAATAAGTATCTATCTAAAAGTATTAATCTTACTGAGGTGTGTATTTTTTTCCAGAGTGGGTCTGACTGCTTTGCCTATGCTCCAGCCTGTCCAGATATGGGCCAGCTTCAGTCCAGAAGACTTGTGGATGAATGAGCACTGCACCAACCAAGCTATAATACTCTCTGCAGGCTCATTAGCACCACACCATGCTAATTGTTTCTAGATGCAAAGTGGCTCGCCTCTGGCCATCTCAAAGCACAATGAATGTGCGACCATCTCCATTGACTTGTCTAAGCAAACACAACAATAATTCTCTAATTTAAGAGTTCTTTAAATTCTGCACATGTGCCAAAGAATAACTGGTTATAATAACTGGAGAAAGTCTCACTTTGCCAAACAGCCAGTACTTCTAATGCAAAACTGTAATTGCATATAGACATGGAACTCAAACAGCACAAAGGAAATATTTTATGTAAACTGTATATGAGGCTTAAAGACCTCATTATATAATAAAATGGGCTCAAAATCTGAGGTGTTTTCTTACTTCTCCAGAAATCAGCATACATTAACTTCTGACATTTGAAAAGCCTTTGTTCCCAACTAATAAAATGAGAGCAGAACAGACCTTGAAAACATCTTAAAGTAATGGAAGGTTTAATAAGAAAATGGATAATAAGATACTTCTAGTCTAGCAAAAAATGTGAGCATATTAATAATAGACGACTAGCACTACTCAGCATGATGCAGGGATCTGTGAAATGTTACAAAGCTAAGTCTCGTGCCAGTGAAATGCTGGCTGGTAACACTGACATGAGTCAGTATGTGTGAAAGAAATCTTCCCTTGAGGATGTCCGATGAGTATATTCTCAACCACAACACTTTTCCAATTAGAAGAGGGTACTCATTTTTGCAGGTTTCCTAATGGTTGAATGACTTCATCTAATGGCACCCTTTAATAGTGCCTGCACTTACTGAGCCCAGCCAGTGGCACAGCTGCCTCGGTTACAGCTCGATCCCTCTGGGTAGTGATGCCTGAGTGGAAGGACACGAGTATCCGTAACTCCTGCTGTTCTTGGTGGGAGATGAGGTTACTTACTCCTGTAGAGGGGGTGCTCAACATTTATCAGCGTCAGACTGGTATGCCTCTGATAGCTTACGTTCTTTAAAGCCACAGATATTACCCCTTAAACACCAGTGTAATTTACTGCTTTGTTTTTAGAGGAAGAGGATTGAATCTGAATGGGCTGCCTTGGAAATTACTCTTCTGCCTAGGTATTTGAGATTCACTGTCAGATGTGCTTTTGTCATTCAGAGAAAAAGGTACATGCAAAAATGAAGGTCTGCTTCCCAAGAGATTAGTATTTCTTCTTCCTATTGCAGTGAACATGCTGTAATTTCTTAGCCAATTCCAGTTACCGAAAACTGAATTGAACTAATGGGTCGACAAAGGCAACATACCAAGGAAACCATGAACTCATTTCTATTTATCAGCAGAAAGAAAACAAAACTTCCTTGACTCAAAATTGTCCCTTCCCTGGACGCAGATGGTCAGTTCCAGCATTTTGGGGACACTTGTTTATTTTCCTGTTAAGAGACTGACTCCTCCCTTCTCCAAGGGCTTGCGTCCGGAGGTGACAACTCGAGGGGGAATTCCCAACTAAGCATGTGGTCAGTGCAGGTGTATATATTTGCAAGTCTCATTCTGCAGCAGAGCTAATCTTGTCAAGATCAACTCAAATCCGTCAACACCTGAAAATAATCTTTCCAAAAGAGAATCCAGTTACTACATTCCTCCTCAGACAAAAAAAAAAAAATAATTCTGTCTTTGCAATGAATTTTAGCACCTCTAAACCACTTTGCAAACAGTACACAATTAAAAAGAAATGTGTTCTCCCAATTAGGAGCGCACCCAAATACAGAGAACTTGCCTAGCAAAATGTTAATATGCTCATAATCACTTGTGGGCAATATAAAAAAGGAATTGTGGTAACAGTATGCAAAAACATGAAGAAGCACCAATAGAAAAACAACCTGAACTAGGACTCCAGAGAATTTCTGTAGGGCCTAAAGCAAAACATTTGCATGTTTCCTTTTCTGACTCTGTTACCTGCTTTGGTTTGTAAGCACTTGAGGCAAGAAGTATCTCAGATACACATCCTAGTCCAGAGCCAACCTCAGCTGCAATGTGCTTCAAATGATCTTTAAAAGTTCAAACTGGATTTGGGGCATTAATTACTTCATCTTCTCAACAAATGAACAATCAGCATGAAACCCCAGCAGTATTGGAGGACTCTGGCATGTCTGGCATGTCTGAACTACAGTTCAGCCTAGAAATCTAACTACAGTCTAGAAATCTCACCGAAAACTGAGAGATTCACATGACCAGGAATTTCACAGGTCAGCTAGGCCAAGGGAATCAAATTTGTAAGAAAGCTGAATAACAAATAATTTAATTATTACCTGCACAAGGAAAAAGCCAGAATGTCTGTTGCTCAGTGAGATCTCAGATTAACGTTGACACTCTTTTGGCCACAGGGCTCTGCAGAAACAGTTCTTCAGCTTCCAGTGCAAATAAGTATCACATATGGGCCCAATGCTGAAACCTGGAACCTTTCATGCATATAAAAATGCAATGAAACTATTTGACACCAGTTTCTGCCACACTCTTTCTAGATGATCCAGGTTTGTTAAATGTAAATAAAAGAGGTTACAGGTAGTATTGTTCTCCAGCCATCCACTTCTTTTAAAAACGCAGGGTGTGTAGAAAATTTCAGCAGATCAGGGTGCATACAGGTGTAGTACCTGTCCCGCAACAGAACAAGCAAGGAGGTGCATGCACCTACGTGGTGGGACTCAGTAACATCCTGGTGTGGCTGCTCCACAGGGCAGGTAAGGACAAGGCTTCAGGCGCCCCGCATTACTGCTGTGCAAGGCATCACACCACATCTCAGCAGCACAGACTACATTTCCAGTCATCGGTACATTCAGCTGATTACAGTTGTACAGATTAACAGATGTAACCAGTTACAACTGAAATCTAAACACACTTATCTTCATGATGTCTACTTAACTTGTGAAAAAATACATATGAGAGAAATGAAGGGCTTCATCACTTAAGCCAATTTAAAGAAACTTTGGTGCTTTGTGGCTACTTCTGGTACAGCTCAGTCAGCTCTGGCTTTCATTAAACCACTATGATTAAATTATGTATTAGCAATACAACTTTATTGTATTCTAAAGCCATTCATGACATGTAATATGCTTCTATATACTTAAACTCATTTGTGACATTTAAACGAAGTTTGGATTTAGGCTACTGTCATTCATACATCTTATTTGTCATTGTCAATTCAGACTTGGAAGCATTTTTCCCATTTCATTCCAACACTCCTGTTGCAAGTCCTCTGACAACAGCGTTACAGTAAATCACAATACTGGTTCATTTATCAGGTATCACTTGTTCACCTTGCCTTCTTTTCTGAACTAACCAGACCTCTCTACAACGCTGTGCAACCAACTTGATGTGAAGAACCACAAGTAACTGTGGTTCTTACTCATGTTGTATAGATCCAAATCAATCAGATAACAACCACATACTTAATTTTCCTACAAGTGAAGAGTAATAGACCATAGTACCATAAATGCATTTCCGTATGCTTTTGCTTTTTCTCAGCAATGCTGGGAGAGAAGTTAGAGAAATACACGGGTAGACTCTTAAGACTGGAGAGTCATCTTTGTTTTCAAAACTGCTCTGCTAAACAGCATTCTCTGGCAGCATACTCTGTCTGCTTTAATTGAGGATTTCTATCTGTCATTTGTAACTACAAACACATCTGCCACTTCTCTCAGTTCTCTAGAACTACGCGATATTTTTAGCCACAGGTTATGGGAGAAATCAGCTACAGAAGTGAAGGATATTTTCAGGATGGGGAGAACCTTAAACCCAATGTCCACTGGGCATATCTACAGCCACAAGTAAATTTTAAAAGTCTTGACCGCTTTGGGGTTGGGGGAGAACAGGGTCTGAACCCTACTTTGATAAAACAGATGAAGATCAGAACTTGCTCTGAAACAACTGGGAGGAGAGTTGGGAACTAATTATCTGTCTCAAGAAAAAAAGAGGAACAGGAGAATGGAAATCATTTCACAGGTATGCATCAGAGCCCAGAGTTTCATGTTGATGAGAACAGAAGTGGTTTATCAGAAGAAAGATGAGGCTGAGAACGAATCTGTAACTTTCACCAAGATAAAAATCAACTGGAAACAGTGGGAATTGGTGAAAATACCTTCCAAATCTGGGTGTTTTCAAGGCTTCCTGCACGCACGTTAGTAGGTACACTAAAACAGGGATCTTACAAATGTACAGCTGGCTGACTATAGACTGATAAAGAATCTTCAGTAGCTCAAGGGATCTCCATGAGAAGACCATCTCTCTTCAGTTTTCTGAGTAGCTCTATCTGCGTTAGAGGGCAGAGTGCCTTTTGAGGTTTCTATGATGTAAATTATTCAATCCGTAAGAGCAGCAAGGTTTCTGTTCCAGCTAAAATCTAAACACACTTGCCTCAATGATGTCTACTTAATTCATGAAAAAAATAGATATTAGAGAAATGAAACACTCTGCTCACTCTGCCATAGAAAGATACAGCAAGCTTTTAGCAGGAAAAAATAAACAGCTCACAAGCAGAGGTAAAACTATATATTTTTTTGATGTTATTCCTGCTAGTGTCCAGTTTTAGACTTCTTCAGCTTTTTATTCTTTGTGGAGACTAAACTTCTGAAAGGATTTTTCTCTATGCACTCCATTTTAAAAGAAACCCGTTTCCAAAATGCATTTAGACATACTATGAGGTCTTTCCAATCCATCTAAAAATCTGCATTTAATGGCTGGCTTTTCCTTTTGTAGGGATGCACAAGGCTGAAAAGGATTTACCTGTCTACTCATTTCTACTGGGGCTTGTGCTGAGCTTCAGCTGCACGCTCATAAGCTCCAGAAACACTTTGCTCACACAAGGTTCCCAGAACTGCCAACAGGGCAGTGAAACTGCAGCATTCCCACAACAGCACAAAATTTTCAAGGCTCAACCAAAGGCAAAAAAGAAAGCTGAACAAGAAAGGCTGCCATTCATTCCGATCTCCCCAGAAAATATCATCATAATATGGTTTGGCTTCTTTGGCTTTTTTTATTCAAAAGGTCTGACACTAACACAGTAACTTTACAATAGAATAGCAAGAAACTGGCTTATCAGCAGTGGCACATTAGAAAAGGCAGATAATATTTTTTTTCTTAAGATCTTGTTTTCAGTGAGACCTTGGACAGGAATTCCTCCCACACACAGAGCTAACTTTCATCTGTTCACTGAAGAGGGCTTCCATGTCACACTTTCTTTACACCAATAGAAATGCACCTTTCTAAACTTTTCATCCCATGCTCCCACATAATCTCCCTCACTATAAAAACATTTCAGGATCTTTCCGCTGACGGTTCATCTCCTAATTAGTATTCTTTCTTTGCTTTATCTGTAGCTTCTTTTGTATGTGTCAAAACCCTCCTTAGGGAAGTTCCATTTGGCTCATTGTCAAACATATGCTCTTTATATATATTTATACTTACTCTCAGCCAAAACTTCAGTACTGATGAAATAAAAAACCGCTTTCTCTCAACCTCCTTTGGAGAGATCTGTGGAAGAACCAACTATGATTATTCAAGAGAGTCACTCTCAACATAAATAATTGGTTTACTATTATCTTCCTTATGCATTTCATAAAATTTTCAATTTTACTACTTCGTGATGTTAATTTCTGTAAGGGATATTCGTCTGGTGGAAACTGGTTGTTGTAGTAAGTACAAAGCTTTTCTTTTTCCTTTCCTTTTACTGTAATGCCAGCATTCACTAGGTGGAAGGGGTTCACTGCTGCTTTTGCGTGAACCTATCATTACAAAGAGCCTATATGTAAAAGAATGACTTTCAGCAACTTTAATGAGAGCTGGAGGGCATTCAGCAGCTCCTAAGAACAAGTCCCAGATCACCACAGCATTAAAAAATCCATCTGAGCTGAGATTACATGCAAGGTACGGCTGTGTTTGAAGAAAGACAAGATGATAAGGAAGTACAGTAAAAAGTAAAAAGACTAAAATAAAATCTTTTACTACCTTTTTATTACCAGGGTCTTAAGCACTCTGTATGTTCCTGAGATCAGAGAACAGTGATTAAATCCAGCTTACTTCTGTCTTTTACAGACCTGCCAAAGGCACAGATCTGTACTGAGATCACAAAGATTTCACTGGTCACACATGGGAAAAAAAAAAAAAGCCCATGACATACCAAAACCTGTCATATGCTGCTGGCACTGCTCTGTCAAGGAACTGCAGGTCTCGCTAAGCGTAGCAGCGTATGATCTGAAACCTACTAGCATACCCTCTAGGAAGGTATGCATTAACTGCTCTTGATAGATGAGAAGAAAACTGTTTCATCCTAGACAAATCAGAACTGCTTCAAGATTCAGAGACATTTTCCGTTTGCTATTGCCTGAATTCTATTTTCAAGGTAAAAGGTACCAAATAAAAAGAAGAAATGTTCTTCTTTCTGAGCAATGAAAAGGATGAGATTTACACAAAATCAATGCAGTTAACATTATTTTTCATTTTTATTTAATGTGACTCATAAAGCTTACAAATGCCTCCCTATGCTGACATCCCTAACAAAGATACCATGTCCAGTACAAGCAAAGGCAGCACAATCTTCATTAGGTTGTCCTGCTAGCACCACTGAAAAGATGCGCTGAAGAAAATGGGGGCAAAAAAGATCACTTTGGTCTTCACAACACCGTGGCCACCAACCTTGACCCTCCCAGCATAACAAAAAAGATGGAAATTAGGACTAATATGGAGATAATATTTTTTATATTGACGCTATATCAAGACCGCTAATATTTCATGTAAACCGTAATGACATTTGCCCTCATCTGACTTGCAGTGGATTTCAAAATGTGACCTAGGGGTGAAAAACCGAATCATATTATCAGTCTCTTGAACCATGCAGTGACTTATTACTGCTCCTTTATATTACTCATCTAGAACCAAAAATGGGCGGTTCGCTTCCCCATACAGATAGAAATAAGAGCCTCTTTGCCCTAAAATGACAGTAGTCTTGCTTAGAAATTAATTACAAGACTGAATGAATAGAATATATTTTACTTCAATGCTAATGAGTTCAAAAGATCTGACATACTATATTGTATCACAGAATTATTATTTGTGAAATAATAAATGACAGGGCCATCACAGGTACTTATCAATTTAACATTGAAGTGTGATACCGGGAGATACAACTGAGTATTTTATTCATTGTTGTAGCTGTTTCAAGTCTGCTTCCAAAGTATGATGCCCGCAACAAATTAAGAAACTATTTCAAAACAACCCAAATCACTGTGCATTTTAAATACCCTCCTAATAAAGAATCGAAGGCTCTTATTCCATATGCTCTAGTAAGACCATATAATCACGAGATAACCCAAGTTGAAAGAAATCTCTGGAGGTCACGTGGTAAAACATTCACCCATAGCAGGGCCAAATTCAACATCAGATGCACTCCAGTTAGGTCAGGTTTTCAGAGCTATGTTCAGGTGGGTTTTGAATTTATTCAAGGATGGAGTTCTCACAACTTCTCTGGAAAATAGGATCCATTATATGACTGCGCTCATTGATTTTTTTTTTCCTAACATTTAATCACAATTTGACCTTTGTTGCATCTAGGGTCCATTGCCTCTCCTCTTTTCACTGTGCACATCCAAGAAGAGACCATATTACCAGTATCTATACTGAATGCATGAAATTATTCCAGTCCTATTCAAGTGAAATACAAAACCTCCACTCACTTTTCTTGTGCTATACCAGGGCCAATGGTCTGTGCGACTGGTTTGATTCTCTCTTTGTTCACTTAATCAATTAAATTAATTAATTAAATTAATTTATTTATGTGCAAAACTAATTTGGATATCATGGAGGAGCCAAAATGCAGAGTATTTACCTGAAAAATTAAATTGCGATTTTGTTATTTGTTTGACAACTAACCAGACTGATACCAAAACTAAAAGGATCCACTTTACACCTCTGAGATGCATGTAATATATATACATATTGAAAGACAAGACCTAAGATTACCTAGTCTTATAAGTTTTTATTGCAGATCCAAACCTCATAAAATCAGCAAGATTTAAACACCACTTAATCAACTGCCAGTGCAGTCGATCTCACTTCATCTCTAAACATAAACTTATTCTGTGTTGCAAGTCCTACCCAAATCACATTTGGATACAACAATGCTATCCTACTGAATTTCAATGATTTCCCAAAAAATGCAATCTTTGTCTCTTAGTCCCAAGAATTGTGTCTTGGCAGAATGTAGCAGATCTTTAAATAGAAGCAGATCAGCAGCATATTCCAATATTCTTAAAATAATTATTTCCAAAACTTACTGATCTTATAGACAGGAAGGATAGCTATATAATTTCCAATTTGCAGTGAATTAATTGCCATTCTTATAGTGGAACTCTTAACTCATTTCATCGCTGTAAAAATACTGATTATATTTTCATATGACAATTGACCGTCAGTCATAGAGCAGCAAGGAACCATAGAAAAATAGCCGGCTGTGATGAACGGAGCCTAAAACTAAGCAAGAGCTGTGTGGCTTCTTTAAGCAATTCACCCAGTTCAGAAATTTCAGACTGCTCTGCAAATTCAGAGTTCCTCAAGTTTTGAATTCCCAACTTTGGATAGCTGAACTGAAAGAAGTGCAGCTTTGGCAGGAGGGGATTTCACTACTGAGGCTAAATTTCTGGTGCGCGAAGTGGTTAAACACTACAGTTGCTCGTGCACTGGGAATGTGTGTTTTTCTAACAGGTATTTCCCAACAATTTTGTAAAATAACCAGAAACACAAACTGAAAAACACCTATTGCTCGTTGTTAGTCATTTGTCCCTGATGAGAGACATGCAAAAAATGATACAGACTCATACATTTTTTGGATTGCAAAGATTTAACTCAAGTATTTCTACTGAATGCAGTGTGTTACTTCAAATCTTAAGGTTAAATGCAATTATACACCCGTACCACATGCGTATCAGCCTCTTAGGCCCAGCCTCCAGCCACAGCTACATGTTTTGGGGGATGTCATTTGAGTTATGGGAGCAAACCACCGTGCGCACGTCAGCTGCCTTAACAGAAAAGGAAACATCCTGCAACCCGCGCATTGTCTGGGGCTAAAATCCCAAGCCTCCTCCAGCCCTGCTAGTACAATAGGCACCCCCTCATACTTCCTCCTCCTTTATCAGTGGACAGATGCTTCATCTCCAGATCAATGGGCCAGTGATTCTTTTACCAACATAAAAAGATGCGGCAATTTACCGGTTCAAGGATTTTACTTTCTCAAATTTATCAAATCCCTTGAATCCCTGAGCTCTTAACTGAATAACGGTTGTCTGTCAGTTCTAACATACAAGCACACAGAGCCAAAATCCTAAGTTAGAGTTTCCAGTTTTACAAAGCATTTTCAAATAAGAAGAAAATCTATGCATGGCATATATCGCTTCCACATAAAACTACTGAAATTCCACTATGTACAGTAAGAAACGATGAAACATTATTGTTCAGTCTAATGGATATAGTCTCATCTCCAAGTGTAAGGATTTACATACATCAGTATAATTAATGCTAATGGCAATCACAAACATAAATCTTCTGAATATTGAGAGGAATTAGTCTGTTAAAATGACCAACTGCACTCCTCAAACAATCGTTAGTCAAAACAGTAATATACAGAAGCTATGTTTCCACTGGAATCACTTCCCAGTGTGGTCTGCTGACACTTAAATTATTTGGAAAGTAACAGGTTAAATAGGGAACGGACTATTTTACACTAACTATACTGGATAAAACATACTCTTCTAAATCAAGACCTATACAATGAACACAGTGCAGGGAAGTCCAAGGATAAACACATGAAAAGAGATTGTCAAAGCAATGAAGAGAACTTATCCACATGTTTTGCATTCATCTTCCCTTCACCACTTTGAAAATCTCATTCACGATCTCTGCTATTTAGAGTTCTTTGTGTTTGTAAATCTACATACTTCTAGGTACCAAAAAACTTCCACTTACTGTAAATGTTGAAACGAAATTATCCTGCAATGGTAGTTTCTCAGAAACACATTTTCAAAGCAGCATGAAGGTTTTCACTGTGTGACACGTATTAACATCAATTGGATTCACACAGCTAAATCTCTCTGCAATTCGTTGCCAATTTACCCCTTCCAGAATTTAAAATTTTTGGAATTTGTTTTATTTTCCAAACATTTTTGTGTGGCAGTATTTTATGGCACAGTGGCTACACTAGCACAGGCACTATCTCTGGCAGCTACTTTAATTTTGTAGTGCAGACAAGGCCAACATCCGGGACTTCCAGTGGCACCAGCAAGAATTATGGCTGTAATCCAAAGGATTCATATATCCTTATGATATATTTTCCTGATGTACACGTAGCTCCTAATAGCCTTAATGACAGATTTATGCACAAAAAGATACATGTACGCTTCTGAGTTCTTAGCCTGACAACTTTGGAAATGGCATATGACAGTGCTTCAGTCAGGAAGAGCAAAACAGTGAAAGACCATGGTGGGGGCAAGTTGGGGGAGAAGCACGATATTGTTGTCCTCGTGCAAAATTCCCTTGGCTTTCAGAAGAATCCATCCATGGTTCACAGAAACCATGTGGCTAGCAATTTTTCCTGCCCTGGTACCACCTAGACCCTCGCCTTGGTGATTATTTCCACAAACCTGTATTTACACATAATGATACGGATTCACGTTTAAGAATGAGGTTATCATTAAATGACAGAAGACTAACTACAGACTGTCCTTGAGATTACTGAATTCAACATTAAAATATGTTTATTATAAAATGTAAAAGCTGTCAGTCAGAAATAAATATTTTCATTGATCAAAATATAACTGAAAAGTGGTATTATTGTAATTTTTAATTCAAAATCCTCCAACTGGCAAACAGCATTGAAAAGTACAAACAAATCTTATTGAAGTTGATACAGTTAATGCATTATCATTAGAGAAAGGGTGTTTTATAGACTGTCATATAACAACTGTTGTTCTCTTCACCTTGTAATTCTTCATCTCAGCAACATACAAACACGCAGACAGCACGAAATTTAGAGAAGATAGCAGTTTTAAGGAGTCAAGAAGCACTGCTTTGAGGCTTCTTGCTTCTTGAAGCAAGACACTTGCTTCTTTCTTTAGAACAAGAACCAAATCTTCAGTATGAACATGTTTCCGGGAATTTGGCTTTTTTTCTTCACATCATCTTATACCAAAGAGGATCTACAGAGTACGTGTATGCTACAAAAGGTGTTGCCAACTGTATTTTATAAGGTATCTCTTTCACAGGTGATATCTAAAGGTTGATCTTAAGGTTAAGCCTGAACTGTTCCCAATCCCTTTTCTGATGTGACCAGAATACAACTAAAGTGAACAACTGCCTTTTTTAAAATATGCGCCCCTCAGTCTCTTTTCCTAAAGATTTTGCTGGAGTCGTGTAAGTGTTCGGTACTTCTGAAATGCTACAAATTAGCACTACAAGTGCTTTGGGTTTTGTAACATTTAATCTAAATGTTATCCACCGTCAGTAGACTCTTTCACCCCTCCACAAATGGATGCAAGGTAAAACAAAACTTGCTTAATGACAGTAATGTCCGGGCATGCAGTTTTGTTGTGCATGCTTTATACTTGTGACCTCTGGGATGTTATACAAAGATCTAAAACCACCTGTAGTGACAACTTCTACAGATATAAACACTATCACCACTGAGATCACAAAAAGTGCCTGAGCTTTAAGTTCCTGTCTACTAGATTACTTCTTGGATCTAAAATGCGACTTTTATTTTTAAATGAAAACAAATTAAAATGAATGTATTTTGCCATACAAACATTTATCAGTGCCTGCAAGGCATGGATATGACAGTAGAGTGTTGTTATAAAAGAGGGAAGTACAGTAGAAAAAGACTACACATTAAAATCATTTTTGAAAGTTGCTACATCATCTGATAGGTCTTTTATAAAACACGGATCTTTTTTTCTGAAAGACTTTATATGCATTTTTCTGCAGATTATGGTGGCTATTCACACTTTACATCAATTTTTATAGCCGCCAAGTAATTCTACGGAATAGTAAATACAGTTATTACAATCTTCATAACTGGTGGAGAGATATATTTGAAGAAAAGGGGTTTGTTTCCCCTCCCACACGCACTGAAGTAAATCAGGAGCGATTCTGCCGCAGTCAATAGGACAGAATCTGCAAAACTGATGCAAAAAAAAGAAAAAAAGAGGCCAGAAATGTATAAACAAAGCTTTCCTCAGCCTAAAACTACAAATTGAGTGTCTTCTCTGCTTTCTGACGAGGTTGTGGCATTGAAGCACTCACACCACACTTAGCTCCATGGCACTGGAGCACATCTGAATGAGGTTCAGACGCCCACGGGAAACAATGGAGGTAACACCAGCTTACAGAGGCTGAGACTCTGGCATAAAGCCTTGGAAATGAATGAGGATCTTCAAATTAAGTTATCCTACGTGTTGCGTTTAAGTGTATGACCCCTGAAACAGAAGCAATTTCAGTGCTGTAACAGAAAACTGGAAAGATTAGCAAAGGATTAGGAAAAACAAACAAAACAAAAACAAACAAACAAAACAAAACAAAAAACCCAAAACAAAGCACTCAACCGTAAATGAATCCCACTTTTCCTCTTTACAGACGCGCACACAAGGAACAGCACTCATCTTAAGAAGGATCGTGTGGCAAAATGATGACTCTGAGTCACCAGAAAAGAGAAAAATCTTTTAAAATACTCTTGGGACCAGGGACTACTGTTAAAGGAAGAGCGTTATTTTATCACCCGGCTAATGAGCCGGAGGAAGGCTTATTACTGTTTGGCGGCGTTTTGTCTCAACAACTCTTCTCCTCCGAAACAAATATGCCAACTTCAGTAAACAAAGAGCCGAAGATGCGCCGCTCCGTTGTTTCAAGCGCACACGGAGGAATATTTAACCGGAGGAACGGCATCCCAGGAAAAGTCAGGGGAGGGGGCCCGGCCGTCGCAGCTTTTACAGAGGTTAAGGGGAAAAAAAAAAAAGAAAAAAAAAAAGAAAAAAGAAACCCAGAAAGAGGAGAGGGGCGGCGATGATGACGGCGTTTTTCCCCGCACCCGTCCCCGCCGCGCTGACAGGGGCGGCCCCGGCCCCGCCGCCACAGCCCCGCGGGCACCGGCCGCCGGCCGAGGGGGGGGCACCGTCCTTCTGTTTCCTCTCCTCAGCGCCGACTTCCAGCAGCCGGGAGAAGCCGCTGCCCGGCACTTGGCGGGGAGCAGGGTCTCTCCCTCTCTCCCTCTCGCCCTCCCTCAGGCAGGGACCGCGACGGCCGCCCCCAGGGGCTGAGGCGCCGCCGCACCCGCCGCCTCTGCCCTCCCCAGCCGGCGGGGCCGCCCTGGCCCCGTCGCACCGCAAAACTTACGGGCCGGGGAGCGGCCGGGGG
>VZSF01004417.1:257241-317695 GCA_013398295.1 Chionis minor
GGCAGCCCGGGGGCGGGCGCTGGGCCGGGGGGCGGACGAGAGGGGTGCGGGGGAGGCCGCCGGGCCCCCGTTCCGCAGGGAGTCCCTGAGGCAGAGGCTGGGTGGCGGCTGGCGGATGGGGGGTCCGCAGGGAGCCCCTTTCCCTCCCGCTGCCTCTCCGTGGGCAGCCCAGAGAAATGGCATCAAGGGAGGTTCCGCGGTCCCGACGGCTATGTGTGCGCTTTGGTCACAGACACGTAATGTTTCAGGGAGAAAAAATAGATACAAATATGCACACCGCCTCTTAAAAATATTTTTACACATGGATGAAGTGCCAACTACTTCCTCCTCCCCCTCCCCCCGCCCCATCTCCAATAAATTATGGATAAATCAGATTATTTTTTACAGGCGTCATGGCAAAAGTGCCTCGCTCCACTCACCAGACAGTGCTTTCCTACAGCCTGCTGCTGCTCCGTGATACACAGACTGCTGCCAAATAACACGGAAGCACACATTTTCAACTTTATGCATTAAATGGGAGTGACAATAGTCAAATAATGACAAAACTACAGCAAAACGGTGTCGTGTCGTCTTAGTTTTGGAAAGCTGGGGGTTTTTCTGCCACTTCTCTTTTAAGTAGGAAAGCAGTGAGATCGGTTTATACACCAAACCGAAGGAACAAAAGAAAGACAAGTAAGAACTAGATTCTGCTCATCCAGGACATGTATTTGACTAGGTATGTATGTGAGGAGTGCAAAATATAACCCAGATCGCACAATATACAAAACTTCAATAAAACAGCCTGAGATTTATATTTCTATGTATGGCTTTAAGATAGAATTCTACCTGGGGCTAAACTTTACTAAAGTTACCTGTTCTGAGAACATATTTATTTTGAAGGATGAAGACTTGAAGATATGGAAGCAAATTGAAAAGGTGATAGTTGCCAAAATCCATTGTGCCAGCCTGAACTGGTAAATTTTATGGATAATTGGTTTTCTATACAGAGGGTTTAGAGCAAGCATCAGCTCTCTGGACTTCACTGAAGTATTTAATACACTGAAAGATCTTTTTCGTTAAACCCAATAATGCAGAGATTAATAATAAGAATTGCAGAGTGGGTAAGGAACCAGAAAAATGAAATTACAAGAGCCAGTGCTGAAGGGATTTTACTTGTAATCTCCATATTCAGCCCTGGCTTGTACATCAGTGGGATGAGGTCCATAACCCTTCCCCCTCTATTTCTCCACAGGGGTGGTGCTCCTCTGAGAAGTAGCTAAATCCTTACCTTTCCTTCTCACAAGAAGCAAGAGACTTTCCAGTACTAGGATAGCAGCTGACATTAACCCGTGTTCTTCATTGAGGCAGAACTGTCTGAAGAGCTGGATAAGATGCACAAGGCACTTTTCACCTATCCAAGCTATTGTTTTAGCAGCCAGCAGAACCAAGTGGGTAGTAACTGTTTCAGAGACAAGCAGTGTGCAAGCTGTCTTAGAATCATAGAATCATAGAATGGTTAGAGTTGGAAGGGACCTTAAAGATTGTCTAGTTCCAACCTCCCTGCCCTGGTTGCTCAAAGCCCCATCCAACCTGGCCTTGAACACTTCCAGGGATGGGGCCTCCACCGCTTCTCTCGGCAACCCATTCCAGTGTCTCACCACCATCACAGTAAAGAATTTCTTCCTAATATCTAATCTAAATGTACCCTTTTCTAGTTTAAAACTGTCACCCCTCATCCTATTGCTACGCTCCCCAATGAAGAGTGCCTCCCCATCTTTTCTATAAGCTCCCTTTTTAAGTGCTGGAAGGCTGCTATAAGGTCTCTCTGGAGCCTTCTCTTCTCCAGGATGAACAACCCCAACTCTCTCAGCCTGTCCTCATAGCAGAGACGCTCCAGACCTCTGATCATCTTCGTGGCCCTCCTCTGGAGTCGCTGCAACAGGTCCATGTCCGGTCTCCAGACTTAGTCTTCCAGACTATGAGAGTCAGAAGATTCTTTTTTTTTTAAAAAAAAAAAAACACAACCAAAACCAAAAACCAAAACCAACCCCAAAAAGAAAAAAAAGAGAAAACCAATAGTGGTTATTTCTGTACAGACAGTTTAACTTGCCCATCTTCACAATTTTTAATCTGTACATTACTGAACTTGAATTCCAGAGCCAATAACTTTCAGAGCATATAAAACTCTCAGAAATGACATCTAAAAGGTGAAAAAAACACCCTTTCCCAAACTAGTTGCATCTTTGCCTATCCTTATAAATGACGGAAATTTCCATCTTCTCTCTGAGAGAAGTTTCATAGAGCTCTATGAATCTCTGACATTTTGCTGTTTGCTTTCTCATGTTTCTGAAATATTTTGCAATTTCTGTTCTCTAGCTAGCCAAAACTGATCCCAAAATGAAAAGGACAGTTGTGTAAAGCAGATTTATTCCTGAGTATAAGGTTCCACAAACAAAAAACCTGTTACCTGGTTGGGGAAACAGTAAAAAACTGTTAATTAACAAGAGAATGCTGTCAACATGACTTCCCCAGGAGCACAAGGAACTAAGCTCTTAGGATGCAGTTGCCCAACAGCTGAAAGCACTAGGCATAGGAGAGATACAGGAGGAGGTTAAAAATGAAGTATGATTATGAGAAGGCATAGGATTCCTAGAACACATCAGAGAATGCAATATAAGAATAATATCACGTACAAGGTAAAAAGGACTACATTTTATAGAATTCTCTATCCATGAATTGGGTAGAGAAGCTGATAGTCAAATAACCATAGAAACCCATTTCCAGCTCCATAATGAAGACAGTCCTAATATAGCACTGTGCATGCCAAGAAGGTAAAAAGATGGTGTAAGCACTAAAAAGCCCTATGGACTAGCTTAATGCCTAACAAGATGCGCTGTATGGATGCAAATTTAGTGTGCTTGAAAAGAAAACATGTAGTCAAAAGCTTTATGCTCACGTAGATGTGGCCATACCCTGATGTAATTGTACGATTCCTTATGCTAAAGCTGTAATTGTAGGCCACCAGAGCTTGTGCTTTTAATCTCTCTGCATTCAAAGCAGAAAACCATGGTTATTCACATTTGCAGGAAAACAGCATTGCAAGTATCTATAAGGGATACCGCAAGTATGTAGTAGAGACTTCTATTTCCTATAGGTTTATTCCTTGGTAGGTTATATTCTTCAGAATCAAAGATATGAAAATTTTAGGTTTTAAGAACTAAAACCATCAGTAAAAGATTCCATATCAAGAGGACAAAATGAATTTCACACTATTTGACTCTCCTTGTAGCTCTTTAAGTCTATACTATTCATCTAATGAGCCATTTACTCGTCTGCCTGTGCTGGAGTTTTCCTCAACCTGCATCAGACTCATCTGGCCACTGACCTGGGCTTAAGGAGATGTGTTTTGTTAACTGTGCCCGCTGGACTACAGTAATAATCACAGGTGACAGCAGAAACACTGACTTCAGAGCCTGGCTTCGCCATTTTTGACCATGAATATTATTCAGAGGAAATTCCTGATAAAAATGAATAAGAGTGTCAGAGGATAGCCCTAATCCTGGAAAGATTTGTGTATTTACCTAATTTTAAACACTGAGAGTAGCCCTTTGATATTGTGCAGAGATTAGGTAAGTACATTCAGGGTCTGCAGAATCAGAGCTTAAGAGCAGATTCCCGTGGCCTCAGATTTCACCTTTAATTTTGGCATTTAAGGCAGAAAGACTGGGAATCAGAAGCTTTGTAATTACTTTTTAAGCTTTCCCAGAATGAGAGAGGATAGAGGGATCAAAATACACCTCCATATAGCTATCAACAGGTCACACATTAGGCAGACATACAGTTGTAATAGCTTAGAAAAACATTCCACTGTGTATTCCCCAAGCAGCCTTGAAATACCTCAAGCAAACTAGAAACCCCATGAAATTTAATATACTTTTAAAGACAAATGAGGGCTTCAAGATATTATCAGTGTTTTCAGAAAATCCTGTTTTCAGTTTATCCTCCTGAAGGCAGATACACAATATAATGATCTAATTTTTCATTCGGATGTTAACACCTGCTGCTAGAAAACCGTATTCTTCATTAAAATGCAAGTACTTTATGGAATGGAAATATAAGTTCATTATGAATGTTGGTTTTTATTTTAAAAATAGCATTTTAAATGATCAGGCCCAATGTGGGGAACCAGGATTGGGCATATGCCCTCGATGGCCAGGCAGGCTCAGGAGGATGGGTCAATGCCAGGACAGGACATAAACCCACAGGTCGGGGTCACGGCAGGGCAGGGTCATGGGGAGCTGGAGAACGGCCGTGCTGTGGCACCACTGGGACAGGGACCGACAGCCCTTGGGGGGCTGAAATGGGGTCCTGGGCCATGGGCAGGGTGGAGGGAGTCCCACGGGGGTGGGCAGGGACAGGCAGGGCAGGTGGTGCCCTCGGGGCCCTGACAACATGAAAGCGGTTTTGAAAACATGGGTGCCTTAAGTACAGGTAACTCAGTCTGGTTTGTCAGCAGCAGACTCCAGCCCAGCTTTGGGTTGCTTTGGGTTGCTTTGCTTTGCTTTGGGTTGCTCTGCTTTGGGTTGCTTCGCTTTGGGTTACTTCCCTTCCCTTCCCTTCCCTTCCCTTCCCTCCATGTCCCTGTAGCCATGAACAGCCAGACTAGAAAAGAGAACAAGGTCTTTGCAAGTGTCTCTCATACTAACTACAGGAACATTATGCTCATAAATAGTAAGGCTTTCTTCCTGCTTGCAGGTCAGTAAGTTGTGCATTTTGAACTGTTCAGTGTAAATAAACATTGCTACAATCCTCAATTTTAACATGGAAAAACTTGAGTGGAGATACAGTGTAGTTTACGAGAACAGAGTTTACAACTAAATTTGCTGTAAACAACCATTGGAAGATGAATAAAGGGTGTTTACACGATAAAGCAAGCTTTTTCTATCCTCAGAGTATTTCTTGGTAATAAAAGATACTTTTTAGTGAAGCATTTCTTTAGATGGATGCAGATATACTGAGAGTATTTTTACTGACATTTCCCTCATGAAAATAAATGCAAAGGAGAACATGTGGGGGTTTTTTCCCACTGAAACCATGAACAGGTTATCAGGTGTCCAGCTGCAGATGATGACAAACATTTTCAATGATCCCTTCATCATTGCTTAAAAATGTTTCAGCTGTCTCACCGTGTACAGGTTTATATAGAAAAGTCCTTCAAAATGGAACGAATGAACTTATGTAATCCGAAATAGAGTATAGAACGGATTGTTTTCCTTTGCTTGCTGAAGTTCTTGCACTAGGTTTTTTAAAGATGGCTCTGATACCAGCTGTGCTATTCACAACCAAAGGGGTTTAGATGCTGGGATGGTCTGAAATATTCTTGCGATGTATTCATCAGTGACCTGGATAAGGGGACATAGTGTACCCTCAGCCAGTTTGCTGATGAAACAAAACAGGAAGGAGTGGCTGACAGACCAGGAGGCTGTGACACCACTCAGTGAGACCTGGACAGGCTGGGGAGTTAGGCAGTGAGGAACATAATGAAGGTCAACAAGAGCCAAGTGTAGGGTCCTGCAGCTAGGGAGGAATAACTCCATGCACCGGTACGGGTTAGGGGCTGACCTGCTGGAAAGCGGCTGTGCAGAGAGGCACTTGGGAGTCCTGGTGGACAGCAAGTTGACCATGAACCAGCAACGTGCCCTTGTGGCCAAGAAGGCCAACGGTATCCCGGGATGCATTAAAAAGAGAGTGGTCAGCAGGTCGAGGGAGGTCATCCTCCCCCTTTACTCTGCTCTGGTGATGCCACATCTGGAGTACTGTTACCAGTTCTGGGCTCCCCAGTTCAAGAAAGATAAGGAACTACTGGAGAGAGTCCAGTGGAGGGCTACAGAGGTGATCAAGGGAATGGAGCACCTCTGTTATGAGGAAAGGCTGAGAGACCTGGGTCTGTTTACCCTGGAGGAGAGAAGACTGAGAGGGGATCTCATCAATGCTTCTAAATATCTGAAGAGCAGGTGTCAAGAGGAGGGGGCCAGACTCTTTTCAGCCATGCCCAGCAACAGGACAAGGAGCAATGGGCACAAACTAGAACTGTCTGAACATGAGAAAAAACTTTACAGAGCACTGGAACAGGATGTCCAGAGACGTTGCGGAGTCTCCTTCCCTGAAAATATTCAAAACCTGCCCGGATGCCATCCTGTCCAACCCGCTCTAGGTGAACCTGCTTTGTCAGAGGTGTTGGACTAGATGATCTCCAGAGGTCCCTTCCAATCCCTGCCATTCTGTGATTCTGTGACACTTGCTGCACTCATGCTCTTCTCAGCTTTTGCGACCTGGTGAATGAGATTTTGAGTCTGGGCATTAGTGATACACCATCACAAGTCACTGTGGCACAGGTTTTGCCACAGTAGGAAATGTGGGCAGTACCTCCTGCTCTGGAGACTTTCAGAACTCCCACTGAAATCACCAGGAGTTTGGGAAGCAATGAACACATTGCTAAGGCCTGAATAGTGCTTGTAGGCTGAGGTGACAGGTTGTTCCAAGCAACTGTTTTAAAGTTTCTGTTGTTGGCTTCAGTAGAGGCAATATTTTTCTCTGAGTAATTCACACTCATTTTGCAACTATTTTCAGGCATTAAATGTCAGCTTTTCATAAGAAAGGCAAAACTGACTTGTCCGCTTGATGCCGAATAACAAAATTGACCTAAATTATGGTTATTATATTTGTAGTTTAAAAAACCTTCTTTTGTTATGTCTACGAAGCTGAAATATTTTAACTCAAGGTGGGTTTTTTCCACAGCCTGCAGGGTTTCCACAGTCTGGAGGGATAAAGCCTATGAACACCATCCATCTAGGGAGATGTACTAGGGGAATTTTGGTTCAGGGAAACGTACACTGTCTGACCGAATTTTTAACCCTCTGGAGCCAGCTGCATCCCTCAAAAGAAGAGTTAAGAAACTAGATCTGCATCTGATGCAAACTACCCTAACTCCACTACCGTCAGGTGAAGTGCAGTGATATATGCAAGTGGATGATTTGACTACATACAGTTGCCTTACCATTCACAATCCATGCACACGGTAAACACGGTCTCATGGTTTTTAGTACAAATCCATCGGACTAGCTTCTGGGAGCAAAGAATTCCTACTTATATGACCTAATTGGTGCTTTCTTTTTTTATAAAAGTATTTTTTGCCATGTTAATTTTTTCCTTTCAGGGAGCTCATAGTGCAAACAATAACTTTCTAGGAAGTAATTGTCTGTCTTTTCAGTTTTTCATCAGAATAAATTTCTGTTTGCTAAATCAACCTGATTTACTAATTAACATCTGGATCTTATATGCACGCTATGCACACACACAATAATTCCACAATTATATTATATTAGCTATTTAAGGGCTCATCTAATTTTACTCTATACATAATCCTTGAAAATGAGATTTGCATAAAGTAATTTAAAATAGACAGGGCAAACTAGAAGTATATAATTACGTGTCGCTCTGAAATAAATACATTTTCAGTTTTCAATTTCCATAACTAAGTTCATTGGAACATAATTTAGACTCTGAATATCTGAATTAATAATAAAATGACAGTATTCCACTGTCATATATGTACTTACATGGAATTTACAGACACAGTCTCCTTTGTTATACTTACTAGATTGCCTGTGGGGTGAGTAAACCTTGATAACATTGAAATGATCCTTCTCTAGGAGCTGGGAGAAAGGAGGAAGGTGAGAGGCACTTTCCACTCCAGTCTATTAAGCAACTAAAGAGACTTCTTCCTATCAAGATTTCCACCGCTTCTAATGTCACAAATCTAGGTTCCTAACCTTGGTTCTCTAAATCGTATTGAAATTTGGTGTTTGTAATAATCTAAAGTCTAAAACATAAATATCCCCTCTAACCTCCAAAATGAACATCTTTTTGAGACTCCCTGTTTGTCTGAGACCAGCCTATCACGTTATTTTTAGAGTTTTTAACAACTCTTCACAGACAGTTCAGGGTTTATGAGTTTGCAGGATAACAATCCATGCATAGTGAGGTAAATACACTCCTCCTTTGTTTTCTCTATCCATTTCCCCTACATGGTAGATATCACTCTGTAACCTGCTAATTCTGTTGTAGACTTTGACTTGCCAGTACATAAGCACATAGTTCAACGCCCATATATACTGGCAATACATGTTACCAAGTACGGTGATTAATATTCGTTAGTTGTATAAGCCGAACTCCATGAGTCAAGTGATTACACGGGAAACTTAGTTTGTATAAAGAAAAATAAATCAAGGCTTCTCCACACCAAAGTAGAGCTGTTACGTGTGTAAGGACAACAGTAATATATCAGCTGAATGGAAGCTAAATCAGTTCCAGAATCTGATAGCACACCCTCTGACTGTTAAACATAATCCTGCATACTATATACTGATCAAGAAGGTAGTACTGATGAATTTTCAGCTTGAATGACCAATACTTTTGGAGAAGTTGGGTACCAGTTAATTATTTTAATACAGATAATGTAGCCATATAGTTTTGCATTCATTTGACATTCCTGAAAGTTACAGTGCTATGCTTAAATATGCTGTTGGAAATTTTCAGTACCACATCAAGCTCTGTACTTGCTTTAAAAGGGCTCATAAAGAAAAAAAAAAACAACACCTCAGTCCCAGGATTCAAAGATGAATGTAGCAGGCAGTATTTTGATGATGACTTTCTGCTGGGAATTAGGAGGACTCCAGCCAACAACAGAATGAGATTCTAGAACAAATTTCCCAAGGCTGTTGGGACAAAAAAATTAAGCCGATTAATTTTGAGATGGAGTTGACAAATTAAGGAAAGGAAGTGGATGACACACAGACACTTGCAATACCAGGGCTGTATAGGATACCAGGAAGTCTCTTTGAATTACGGGAAGACGTCAAAAATTCTAACACAAAGGCAGTATCAGGAGTGAAGGGAAGGAGATGTGTCAGAGACAGAAAGCCATCATGTTTCCAGGGATACTTTTACAAAGATGCTGGACTGCATGGATGCCACTAGGAAACAGATCCTGCCCAAAGTTAAGCAGTGCTCCAGGATACTCAGAAGCAAATGAAAGCAACATTAGGAAACTTAGTTGAATGTTCCCCTGAACAAATAGCAAATTATGACTGCCTCACACTTGAGAAAAACGGCCAGAGAGGAATTCAGGAGCAGTGCATAAACTCTAACACAGCTGCATAAAGAACTCGCTGAATAACTCTGAATAACAGGCCAGCACATAAAAATCAGACTGTTTGCAGATAAATTTCAATAGGGAAAAAGCAAAAAAATAAAAGGCTGAATTCTCTGAACAAATGCTTTGCTGCAAATAATTTTCCCAGCTCTAATGAAGAGAGTTTGCTCTAGCAGCAGACAGAATAAGGCTGTGATGATAGATGATATCTCGGTCATTTAAAGCTGCAAGGATATTCTCTTCAATACCTGATCTTTACCCATTGCTAAATGAAAATGCTGTCTCTGAGTCGTTTAAGATTACCTGAAACGTAAAGTCCAGACAAAAGCCAGGTCAAGTAGACCTTCCATCAACACTCAGGGAAGACGGGACCAGGCCAACAGCTCGGGGGCACGCTTTTTAGTCCTGGGCAGCAGGAGAGGGAGTGGTGGAAAGCCCCCCTCTCCCTGCCCCCATCGCTGCTGCAGCTGCAGCCTGGTCTAAGCCCTTAAGTGTAATTCCAATTTGACAGCTTGCATGGGTGTGAATACATTTAAGTAAAAAAGAAACCCTGCCAACCTTAGATGAATTAAACAACTGTGACGCACGCTGGGCCAGATTCTCCAGCGCACCACAACAGATTTACAGTGCTGTGACTGCTAACTGGACTCCCAGTTCATTTTTAACACCATAGTTAACACAGCTGTATATAGATGCAGTGATTGCTATAGACGTTGAAATGTTTAAGTGCTTCTGTCCAAGATTGCCTTTTGCAGCGAATTTTCATACTCTATTTTAAAACTGGTAATCTGTAATGAGGACCTTGTTTGCATTTGCATGTCTAGTATCAGAGTCTTCTATTCATCCTTAAGAAAGTTTTCTGATATGTCTTGATACATTCATATAAAACTTCAAGGCAGAGACTGTGTTCCAGTAACTAATCCCTGTTTGGCTCTTAATGAGTCTCTCAAAGACTGTTTCCATGGCAAACATAAAACCCTAAACTTCAGAAAAGTTTTTGTGCTGTTGTCTCAAACAGCTCGTATGTCTGCTTTTTTATCCACTTGCCTATGTAAAGGAAAAAAGGGGTTAAAACTTGGGAGCAAATAACAATTTGTGTAACGTTTCTGCAAAAACCAATGAAACCACCAATATCTGTGTCTGTCACTTGTTTGCTGAATCAAATATTTCAGAAGAAATGTAATATGTTCGTTTTATATTTTCAAATGTCACTTCAATAGAAAATGTCATCTTTTCAGCAGGAACATGGAACTTAACAATATCATAATGAAACTGCAGTAAACTTCTGGATATGAATTTGACCTACCTGTGGTTCATTCTTCATGCCTGCGAAGGGTTTTGTTAGCCCCAAGGAACAGAAAGGTGATACGAGCCAGGCTGGGGACATGCAGGGACTCATCACATTCAGCTCCACTGGTTTTTGGCTGAGGGAACTCTCGTGGTTCAAATGTTACAATAAGTATTGAAATCTGAAAGAAATGTGTGATTTAAGATGAAATGTTTGCTGTTATGTAAACATGTGACCAGGTTTGATCAGCTCTTTTCTGGCAGAAAAGGAAGAATTATTAAGAAAGTGGTAAGAGAGAAGCCGCTGTGTAAAAGATGGCATTATTTCATTCAACAAGTTCTGCTCCTCTGGTTGATGGACTATGCTCATTAGTCTTTCTTTTGGAATAGGATTTGAGGTAAAGTACCTAAAATCTGCGTAGTAGAATTGTGCAGGTTTTTTTCATGTCTGCACATCCACATTCTTCCTGATTCCAGCAATATCATGCTCTTTTTGACCAAGTGCATCTCTGGGAGGAAAAAAAGAAGAGGTAATCCTTGCATTTTGGTTAAGTAGGCACTTAACAGGTAATCAGTATCACTGCACGTGCAAAAGATGTTCTGTTCATGTGTAAAAGGAGATTATGCTATGTTTGTTCCTCTGAAAAGACAATCCCATGAAAAGTATGTTTTCTGTGTTATATATTGTCAATAAACATGTCTCAGTTGTTGAATGTCAATATGATCATAACAGGAAGAACAGAGCTTCATGCTCCAGGTTAAACTTCATATGACACGGGCCAAGAAAAACACTTTCTAATGAATGCTTTTAAAAAGCTCTCAAATGAGGACTGAGAGATGAGAAGCAATAAGAACAGAACAATCGTGTCATTTTAAGGGCATTTGAGAACAGGATCACGTTTACACCATATCTCTACAAAAACTGTAAGCCAAGAATAGCAGCCTTACCCTTCATCTGCCTCTAAATACAAACTACTGCCCTTCCAGTTGCCCTCCTCTTTAGGCTGACAAAGGCATTCTAATTGCTGAACATCAAACTAGTTTAGATTAATCTGGACTAAAGTTAATCATGCCTATTTTTTTCTTTCAGCTTTGAAGTGGATCCACTCTCCCATTAGTTCCTTGCTTGGCGATGCAGATACTTATACTGGCAGCAGGCAAGGAGCAACACAGGGACAAAGAACCAGCATTTGGGAACAGGGAAAGGACAGGGCTGTTCTTTTTGGCAGCAAGGCTGCTTGCAGGATCGCAATGTTAAAGCATCCCACCCTGACTGTGTTAGGTTATTTCTGCTTAAGCTAACAGAACCAAAGCAGATCAGGCTACACCGAGTGGGAAGCTTGGACAAGGCAAGCAAAACCCACATGGTTACAGTGGCTGGAGTGCTCACTGGTAATGAGGTCTCGAGCAGTAAATAGAGAGTTTAAAAGCCAAGAGTGGTGCAATCAGTAGTGCAGCTTTTGTGAAGAGATGCAGACACCAAATCCAGATTTGTACTGCAGCTGGTTAGCACTGTGCCGCCGACACAAAGCAGCTCTAAAGCTGGGGTAGCCCATTAATGCAGAGAACTGGCACAGAACGTCTTATGCCGTCGCTCTCCTGGCAGCTGGTATTTCTCTGCCTGGAAAGGGAGTGTAGTCAGATCATCCCCGATCTGTGACTCTTTTAAGTGTCCCAGTGGCCCTTATTTGTTGGTACAACCCTGAGTCTGTAGATCTCATTTTAAATTGCCGTAAGAATAGAATAGGAGTGAATACATACACCTCCAGGCTGCTTCTGCTCTGAGCGAGATGTGCGCTGTTTGGCTGCATGACTTTTCTTGCTTCACAAATATGCCCACTAACAAAGAAAATGAAGAAAATAAATAGTTTTCAGTAAGAGAAGTTGCTTCTCTTTATTGTTTATGTGTACTGGAACACTTGCTAAGTGACAGCGTAAAACATGTATTTGATGGAAATGAGAAATCGCTTGTGATTTGGAATATCCAAAGCATTTTATAGCTATCTGATAGCGTTACAGTGCATGGAAAGTTCACTTCCTAGGGCTCTCTAGTGGGACAAGCCACACAGCTTGTTATGAAGGCATTTAAAGCACATAATTACCCCATCTTTTTCCATGAACATGAGGTAACTTTCACATGATCAAAGTCACCCCCATTACATGACAGATGCTTTTTCACTCAAGAGTGCAGGAATTGCATGATTATGTTCTGTATGTGTTTGCTCATACTGATGGTGATTTTGGGTTCATGAAATACATAGAAGCTCAAGATGCTCTTACTGTAATAAACATGCTGCAGGGAACAATGAAACTAAAAATATTCTGCTCATCCCCTTTTCCAGCCTTAGAACCAAATTGTGCTCTCAAAAAGAAAATGTGCCATTTCCATTGTTCGTACAACTTTTAATCATATCTGTGCACAAGAGAAGTGTTCGAAATTATTCCAAATTTTTACCTCTTGATTACTTTAAATCTGTATTTGCAGGAAAGGCTTTTTTTTAAGGCTATTGGACCATATTACTACCAAAATTCTTTATATTTAAAATTTACCACTGGCTTTATATAGCACTCTTTTTACACGTTTCTAGTCCTTCAGCTTTCCTACTCATCTGTCACAAACAATTAAATCACTGGATTTTTCATTGTTTGAAATAACTGGTTGCATTACCATCTGGAAACAATACATTTTAAGTGCATAATTACGGATGTTTGAAATCCCAAGAACCCATCTTTATATGCACAGGACTAGGAGGCAGCATGCTCAGAAATGTATTGTCAGCTGCGTGATGAACAGCTAAGAGGAAAGGAGGAGCGATTCTCAACGGTCCTCTGCTGCCTTCCTGCCAGTAGCCTGAGAAAGCTGAAGTCAGATTTGACTGCAGAGCAAACGAGAACATTTTAGACTGCTCTCACTTGCATTGAAATTTAACAATTGCAGTGCCACAAGGGGACCCTATTTGAGCTCCGGCCTCTAAGTCTTCACCCTTCTCAGAGGTCACTTCCTGCATGAAGCTGGAAAATCAACTTTGTGTGAGTTTCCAGGAAGTGCAAAGGCATGAAGCCCGCTACACGACAGGACTACTGAGGGTAACAGTGTGAATGTAACTTCACAGGGGAAAATGTTTCGAGATTCTGAAACAGAAACTGCAATGTAGTATATTGAATTCCTACAAAACCAGTACGCCTCAAAGATAAGACAGTTAGCCAAAACCTAGCTAAAAACACTGGCTATTAGCTAAACTTTGACTAGTCCATATGGCTGATTCCATCCCCTTTTCTACCACTTCTTTCCTTACATATGACCTGTTTCACAGTATATTAATTTACCACAATATATTCCAACACAATAAATTGCACAAAAGAATCAGGCGATGTCTCCAGCTTCACTGATGACAGCTGCAGGTCCAGATCAGCTTCGGAAATCATATCAGAGCATGTCCTTTACACTGCTAAAAATAGCAACCAAAGCAACTAAAAAAAGTAAAAAGAGTTCACTACATACAGGCCCAAATACACCATCAAATGTAAACTCTATTTAGGTCTGATTTCATAGTGTCTGTATTTGTTCTTCCCCATTATATTTCTGATTCTTTTTTTTTCTTAGTATCACTTTGTACTGAAAGATATTTAGTTACTTGTCCTTTCAGTTCACTTTGTGCCAGGACATCCATCAGTCCGTTCCCCTTCTTCTTATAAGGTCCATATTTATACAAGGTGGGAGGGGGGAAATTCTCAAGCCGTACGCACTTCAGAAGATGCCAGGAGTTCAGTGTCCATACTGTCAAAGCTTTTCACCTTGCTGATCTGATGGCACGAGGGGACCACTATTCAAACTAATAACTAACTCTTTAGTAACAGACAGTATGCTGGAGTTGTGGTCTCTGTGGAAGACTATAGTCAGCTAAAGAAGCATGGGGAGAAAAGAACCACAGTAAGTAAATTGGATACCCCATGAAGTGGTTGATGGTAAACTTGGGGGGAGTGGGGAAGGTTCTTTCTGGAGACCAGACTTCCTGTAGCTGCAGCCACAGTAGGGCAAACCCTCATCTGGATGTACAACCTGGCCTGACCATGCACTCTGTCTCCCATTTAAGATATGTCGGGGGGAAAAAAAGTTGTTATTGTTTATTTGCATTACAGTCATGTATTACAAAGCACTCAGACAGTTTCAAGACCTGGTGGGCTAAGTAGTGATCACACATATGTCTAAAAAAGTTTATTGTCTCAAATTTTTTTCTATTTTACAAACATGCTGATATCCATAAACTTAGCCAGCTTACCTGTTACCAGATGGCAGTGTTCTGGAGGCATCATAAAAGAAATGGCTCTTCAGGTGTCTCAACCAGAGAAAACCAAAATGGCCTTGTGGGTTTTGACCAGAGAAGACTCCCTCCACTTCCTCACACAGAGAAGAGGCAATGTGATTAAAGGGGGAAAGAGGCATTTAGTCAGTTAATAACCACTGAAATTCCAAATGCACAAAAGGCACAAAATAGAAATTTCAGAGATTCCTCATCCCCTTTCTTTACATTGGGAGGGACAATAAAGATGAATGATCAGATGTTACCAGCTCTGGAAACCCCATTTAAGCTCCTGAAGTCTCTTTCCCATACTATTCAGGGTTGACATATGATTACCTTACTATTCCTAGAAAAGAGAAGAAATAAATCAAACTTTGATGGATGCATCCTCCTATCAAACTTTATAACAGATTCAGTACTAGTTAGCTGAGGAAAAAACCTCAAACCCCTGACCTGCATACTAGTAAATGTCTGCTTGATTTAAAGTGCTTTTCCTAAATTAACAAGTTAAAACCCACACAACCGTGTTTACCTCCGTGAAATTCATTTCTCCATTTCCAAATCAGTTTATTTCAGGACTATAAATCATGTATCTTCTGTGCACTTTTGTAATGCAGACACATTTTTTATTTGAATTACTGTATGAAATGAACATGTAAAAATCAATGCATCAAATTTCCTGAAAACCACCCATGGCATAGGATTTCACACCAGCAATTCCTCCCAACGTTTCAGTTCTGCATTACCAGCAGCCTTGTACAGGCATGAAAAACTATGCAAGCTGAGGAGACAGTTTATTGAAGAATAGCATAAGACACGACACAGCTAATGTAAAGGCACTGACATATACCATTAAGAAAAGACAAAGACCATTTTAAAACAACAGTCAGAAGAAATTCCTCTTCCAACTGAAAAGAACCCAGAACACCCCCAAGTATCTGCAGGGAGGACTACTTTGTTGTACCTCTTGGGCATAGAGAAAGAGCATTTCAAACTCCCTGGGACTCTGGATGTTTCACTGTATGAAGACAGATGCCCTGCACTGCACTAAGCCTAGGTAAGATACTGCTAAAAGTTACGTACAATGCCAGATGCTTTTAAACATTTTAAAATACTCTTATAAATTTTCTTAAATAAAGAAACTTCGAAGAAAATCAAGCTTTTCTGAAGTGGGAGAAATAGCCAAACTGAATAAATGCATTTCATTTCCTCTTTTGAATAAAATTAATGGAATTTATTGGCTCATGATATACTGACTGAGACACATATAGGAAAGAATGTGATTAAATAGCTTTTCATTTGGTGCATTGTTTATGTATTCAGCCCTGATGATAATGTTCCCAAAGACAATCAATCATTGATTTTAATTTACTTTATTGTGCAGAAGAAAAGAGTGAATTAAATGTAGAATTTGTTTAGCCTTTCTCTTGCATTCTGTAATAATCCAGATGGAGCATATACATTTTCTATTTAGTGACACCAGCATGATTAAGCATTAAGACTTAATGAGCAGTGCATTTTTTTAGGGCTCATTAATAAAAGTTAGAGACAGAAAAGATCTATTGGTCATCAAGTTTATCTCTTTACTGTATTTGTGGGTTTATTATAGGGTCAATAATGATATATTATTACTCTTTTATATAGAATTGCTCTTGTGAGAGGGACCTTAACTGAGAAAGCTTAACTAATTTCAAACTAAGTGAAACCTTTCTATCCCTAAATAGCTCAAAATCTAAGATGCGTAAGTCCCTGTGCAAGACATAGACTGAATCTGGTGCAGATGTATGAAGAAAGACGACAGTCAAGAACAGCAAGGCAGGAATAATTCATTGAAGAAATAGGTTTGACAGAAGGAAGAAGTATATGCGAAAGAGGTAAAAGATAATGCAACAGGAAATAGGAGACTGATTTTAAAATAAAGCAATATACAACACAAGGCACACAGAGAAGAGTGAAGGGTCGGAGGAAGGAATTGTAGTGACTCAACTGGGTTATTAATCTGTTTCAATACGAGGATGATAAATTACACCAAGCTTTAGACCTGAATGCTGTCTAGCTAAAAACAGACAATAGCTATGTTGCAGTTTTAACACAGGTACAAGCATTTTGAAGTGAAAAAAAAAAAAAAAACCAAAAAACAAACCCCAACAAAAAAACCACTAAGCCTAATAGGTGGTTTATGTTGCTTAAAGCTACTTCTAAATACAGTAGAGTATCATATGACAAAGAAGAATATTCCAGAAAACCCCACATACATAATCTGATTTCAAAGGGCAACACATTACTTCTATAGCTACTCCGTCTCTCTGCTTCTCTCCTTAAGACAAAAAAAAGTCATAACTAGAAACATCATGTAGTAGCATAATAATATAGTGAATGGTAACACCAAACAGACAGGCAGCAACACAGAAGGGCTGTAGATTGCACCTAGACTATGATTTCTAATATGTTTCGGTTTTAATGATTAATGAATTCCCATTTTCTGTTTTTACATATCTCCATCTTTACCTCCTAACACACACTCTCAAGCTTCTAAAGTGTCCATCATCTCGGGCCCTTATAACTTGGTATGATTCTTGTCCTGTTTTAGAGACAGTCTTGAATAACAACGAATAACAACAATAGCATCAGATTTTATAGCAATGAAAATGGAGTATTTAAATTAAAAAAGGAACTTTTATATCCCATATAGCTTTGGATTTACTTGCAAGTACTCTCTGCCTGATGTATTTCAACAAGCTTGGTCCTCCTGCCTCCTCTTAAATATAAATAAGTACGTTTAGTTCGACAGTTGCAATTCTTTGTGGTGCTTCCCCTGGTACAGTCCCTAGGGGTATCTGTATTCATAACGGTTTGTCTCTGGCCACTACACCTGGAAACAAAGCTGCATGGAAGCCTATAGCCATAGGACTGCAACACTGAGGATGTCTATCAGGGACTGAACTATTTTGAAAGGGGTTGCTTCCCATGTGCGCATGTAAACTGTGCGCAATAAAACTGCAAGTGTAAAAATTGCATGAAATTATTATGTTCTTTTCCTGTTCAGTAAGGAGTCAAATAGCCGGTCCACAGCCAGACTTGAACCTCCACCTGGTTCAAGCCATACCTGAGTTTCATTTTTAATAAAATAACCCACAGAACTTAGAACACACTGCAATGCCTGCAGTCCGTATTCAATAGCCACATCAGCAGAAGATGGCAAATTGGCTGTTTGGGATTTAAAACAGTTGTGTAACTACAGTAAGTCACAACCTCCTCTTGCAGAGCACTGGCACTGTGGGAGCGCCCCAAACTGAGCATGATTCAGTGTACAAGGGCAGATGAGGGATGTTTTCTGTGAAACGGGCTCTGGAGCTCTCTACCCACCGAAGTCCACCGGGAAAAGGCAGGCACACCTTCTCCCTTAATGGGTGCATCATTTCCTAAAGGTTTGTCTGAAATGATCATTGCAGCATCGTCATGCTTGGCACGTTGCGCTGGGAGCCAGTAAAAAACCCCACTCTCATGCCCCAGACTTGTAAGGAGACAGAAAAACAGGCCAGATTTTCAAGCCTGGATTGCCCAGCATGGGCATGGCAGGGGACAGCCCATGGTTTGCTCTAGCAATGGTTATATTGTATCTCCTAAAGTCATTAAACCCTGTCAAATATTCCTGAGTTTATTATGATAGTACCAAGGGGCCCCAATCATGTATCAGAGGTCCATTACGAGAGCTGATACACAAACACATTTAATTAAAAGTTGTCAAGGCTTGTATGGACAAACAAGGGGGAATTCTCACACCCACAGCTGTTCAAATTTTCCAAGTCACAGTCCAATAGAAACTGAGTCAGTATGAAGGAGCAACTGAGAACCAAAAAATATTTCATGATAAAAATAAGTGGTTCCTCAAAATGTAATAGGAAAGCAAATCTTTATTTATTGAGTTAATGCAGTGATCTGTCACATGAATTTAAAATTTTTTGTATGATCCCTGAAAAATCATGTTTATAAAGTTCATTAGAAGATTAACAAATTTGATGTTTGCATAATTAGTTTCTTAAATTCTCCCCATTGAAAACCATTTTCAGTTTCATGACAATGATTTTCCATATAACATTCTCAATTCTTTATTCTCCTGTTTTCAACAGCTTCCTTAAAAGCCAGTTATTTACTTATTCAATTTCCTTTCCCTTTTGCACATGCAGCATCTTGAGTAATGACTCACCGTTTTCTCTTGGGCAGGTAACAAAATCCTTCTATAGATTATGGGAGCAATGAAAATCATGGCAAGCTGCAGTAACTGTGTGATAGTTATTGTTCCACATTTGATGGTAGAATTTCAGTATGCATGGGCTCTGAAACTGGCAACTGATGGGAAAATTCTTCCCGTTTAGGTAAAGGTACCAGTATTTAACTAGCAAAAAATTCTGTTGATGGGGAATTGTTCTTCAATAGCAAGGATGATCATTTCTCACTCCTATCCCCTGCTACCTAGCAGGAAAATAAGCAGGTGCAGAGAAGAAAAATCAAATCGTGCTATACTGTGATGTGCAGTAGTGTTGTGGGAATGTAGAAGACTTCAGGAGACCAGAACATGGATTTTTTTATTTAACTGAGCTGTAACAGTGCTAGTTTATTAGTATCACCACTGCCAATTTAGAGAGCTAGTAGAATTTGCCATACATAATCCTTGGTGCTTTTCAAGGTGAATTGAAAGAAGAGTGAAGGGAAATAAGAGAGTGAGTGGGAGAAAAATGTTACAGCCAGTGGCAAAGCAGCTGTGATGAGAGGGTGCAGAGTACTCTCACTTACTACCCTTAACTGTAAATGAGCCTTCAATCTTAGTGTTCTTTGTAGTTATATGCTGTTACAAGTGGGAGAAATTATACAAGCAGTTGTGAATGCCCCCTGCCATAATTCGTGCTACAATAAATTATTTATATCATTATTTAGCCTACAACAGCCCCTAAAGATACCAGCCATAGATCAGGACCCTACTATGCCAGCTGCTGTACGCACACAGAGTAAAAGTAAATTCCTCTCCCAGTATGTTTGCACCTGAGGTAAAATAGCAAATGCTTGTTGCCAAGCTGCTTCCTGCAAATCAGATACACATTTTGAGCAGCGTCGAGAAAGATGAATTGGCTTTCATCTCATTTGGCCAGCTTTCAGGTGTGAAGTAGGCAAGTAAATAACTGCAGATTTGCATCATGAATTCTGTCCTCACTGGGAAACTGAAGAAGAACCTTGGACATCTGGTACTGCTTGGCAGATTGTCACAAGACTACAGGATAGGCCTACTATAGTAAAAACAAGATATTGCACTGGCTGTCTGAAAGGGTCTGTTTGTGTTTCCCTTTCATATCCAGAAAAAGTCCTGGGAATTTTCTAGGCTGCTGTCTTCTATTCTATTGGAGCCTAAACCAAAAACTTTAAATGGCATTATCTATGTAGTATTTAGTCATAGGGATGAGGGCTAAAACCATAATACATGCTCAGAAAGTCCAGTATTATTTTTTTCTTCTTTGATAAGAATCTGGATTCAAAATGCTGCTTCTGCATTCTTAAAGCAGTAAGTATGAAGAGATATCATAAAGCCCCTTCAGCATCTACTAAAACCTTCCTTCCTCCTCTTCTGACCCATCAAATAGCCAGGAAAGTCTTAGTAAGATTAAAGATTTCACCAAGGAAGCCTATTAGATTAAGATGGCTTTCTTTAAAAGAGTTGATATTATTTCAAAACAAAGAAAATAGAAAATAACAAACGGAACAGGTTAAATACAAAAATCCTATAAGGCAGGCCAATAAATTGAGGAACAATTCTCAAAAAGCTTTAAAACTAATAATGAATCTTGTTCAAATACACAAGGAAGCGGAAGCTGACCAGATAGTCTGTAAGGCTAATAGGTGATGAAGGCATAACGAAGCACACAAGGTAAGGCCACAGCAGAAAAGTTAGAGAAAGACTTCACATCCATCTTTGGCATGCAGGACTCTTCAACATGCAGGAGCTCAGGAAGGGTCCCATAGTGAAACACAACTGCAGAGTCACCACAATAGTGTCTCAAATTGAAATGTGAATAGAAATTTTTTGGTCAGAGTGACGTAATGGATAGTAACAAAACTCCAGGACCCGTGCTAAAGGAACTCATTTATGAAACAGCTGAAATAAGCATTGCAGAGTGTAACCTTGCTCACTTAAAACTGCCTCAGTGTCAGCAAACATGATGTGCTTCCCAGAGGTATGCAGGGAACATCAGAGGAATAATACTATACAGCACAAAACACTGTAACGGTGAATAGAATTAGTGAGTATCTGGATAAACTCTGATAAACTTCCACTAGTACCTAGGAATTCTGCTCAAAGAGCATGACCCCATTATGCCAAGTACTGCAAAAGCACAGAGCGGACTGCTTCTAGCTCGAACAACAAGCAGGGAAGTACACAAAGACTGCTTCAGGAGATACAGTAACACAGACAGACCTTTCAGACCTTTTGTAGACCTTTCAGTTGGATTTCAAAATGCATGTATTATGGCTTATAAGTTAAGTGTTTAAAATACATGGGCAAAAATTGAAGTGCCAGGGGAAGAAGAATCAAAGAAGACAAGACTGGCAAGAAAAAGAGCTAACTACAGATATTGCATCTGCTTGCCTTATTTTTATTAAAGCAGTCTTACACTAGTGTTGAGATGCCGCAGGCAACATTCCTCTGGCCCTGGCTGATACTGAGGTGCCTATCTGTAGGTGCAACAGCCTCATTTCTTTGCAACTTACCTCTGATTCTTGAATATTTAGCACTCAGGACACGTTAGAGTTTCTCAAAATTTTAAAACATGTTAAAAATTTAATATTATGATTTCTTCCCTTCTGTTAATTTTTAAAACATTAGATTATTTATGTATCATCATGTTATCATTCCATTATTTTCAGCACCTTTTCTTTGGAGTGCTTTGGTATTCAAGACCTGGTTCAATGCATACAGTTGGGAGTTGATACTATGACATATTTGAGAAGAGCCGATAGGACTTTCATGAATGGAAGTAATGTTTCACAGAACCACGGAAAATAATGTTTATCACAGAAAGTAATGTAATATCTCTGCCAAGGAGACTCCTTCTGCAAAGGAGTCAAGTAGAGGTATGTGAATCTTGTGTATATAACTAGTTAGATCTCCAGAAGACATTCATAAAGACCCCCTTGAAGAGCTCCTAGAGAAAACAGCTACCTTGGGATAAGAGGAAAAGTCTTCACATAGCTAACTGACTGACTAAAGGAAACAGTAAATGGTTAATTTTCATAAAAGAGACAAGTTACCAATGGAGTCCCCATAGGAGACATATACTCAAGCTTATTTGATTTGGCATATTCATAAATCATCATGAATATCAAAGTGACAAATCTTAAATCATTCACAGAAGTAAAAATGATGGTTGAATAAGAGGAGTTGCAGGAGGACTTCACAATACTGTGCGATAAAATGCCAAATGAAGTTCAATAAAGACAAATGTGAAGTAATGCCAGGAAAAAAAACCCCAAACAAATAATTCTAACTTTATAAAGTGAATAAGAAGCTCTCAGCTAGCTATTACCACTTAGGAACAGTCTCAGAGTTATAGTAAATAGTTCTATAAAAATGTCAGCTCAGTGCCTCACAGTGGTAAAAACAAAAACAAGCAAAAATGACCAACAGTTTGGAAAGAAATAGGAAAGAAGACAACAAGATGTAGTGATGCTCTAATATGGTAGGCAGTAATCCCAGTCCCAAAGAGAGCATAACGGAACTGGAAAAGAGGCATCATTGGCAACAATTATGATGAAAATTGGGCAATGGCTGTCAGGCAAGGAACAATGGAGTCAACGTGGATTCCTCAAACTGGAAAGAAGGTAACTGAGGGGACTATGACAGATCTATAAAATCTATAAAATCTATAAAATTAAAAGAGGCGCAGACAAGTTGCAAACCCCCCACCCCAACCCCAGGGGAGAGGCTTTTGGACATTATGTGTAGTTGAAATTCTTGTCATAGGGCATCATGAATACCAAAACTTTCCATGGTCTCAAAAAGTTAGACTAGTTTGTGGAAGACAAATACATAAAAGACAAAGACACATCTCTGAGTGAAAAAATGCCTATCATCCATTTTGGAGGCTGGGAGATCACATTCACAATAAATGCATTTCCAGTCACCAATGTAAAATCAATGAATACAATGTTTATCAGATTCTTAAGGTGAAAGATTCAAAAGAAAATACGAATTTCATTTACTATTAGCTCAAGCCATATGTAAATTTCCTGTATTCACCCATGCATACAAACTGATAGCGTAGGAATCTACTTGTTGAAATCCACATTGAAACTAATGTAATTTCAATATGGCAATCTTAGTTTTGAAGTTGATTCTAACACAGCTCTGTGCTAGTGCAAAATTATAAACTTGAATCAATACAGCTAATTGAAGCCAAAGTCACTGCAGAACATGTAGGTATTTGGAAATATAAAAACTTCATTTGTAATTGCATTAGAAAAAAAAATCGGTCTGCAATTTCAGCGTAAGTGGGAAGAACTGCATTCACTGGAAACTTAAACATCCAGGATCAAAGTAAAAACAAATAAGGCTGACATAGGTGTATTGCATGTAAACATATGTACTCAGACAACTGCCTAAGAACTAGTGGTGTATTCAGTTTTGCTTCACCTGTGACAACATCCATTGCTTCTGTACCAGACACAGAACTGTACCTAATTAAGCAGCTGAAAAAAGAACACTGCATTGTGCCGATACTTCAGCAGGCAATTGCAAAGACACTGTGAGTAAACTACCCTGTAAATTCTAGAGATGGTCCCTCCAGCTGTAGAACATTTCAGCCACTATAAGAATATGTGCTTATGTTCCACCCATTAGCCAGATAAACACAGAATTTCAGTCTTCATGTCGGCCAACAACTAAACTCATACCTGTGTATGCTCCAGCTCAGAAGTGGAATATCTCTGAATTACTTTTAAAGTGTAGATGAGAACAAAGCTGTAGATACAGGAATGGGTAGAGAAAGGGGGTTTTATTGCTTTAGAAAGCCAAGGGTCTGGAGAAGCATTGGTTTGGTGCTGGCCTATGAAGAAGACGAAACAGGCTCTTTAGCAAGAATTTCAGGTAGGATTGTTCTGTGGGACAGAGAAAATTCTTCTGCCTGGCACACAGTTTCTGTGTGGCTGTGCAGTCAACCTTACGCTGAAGGAAGCTATGCTGTCTAACTCCTATCATGGAAGAAGACATGCACTGCTGGCTTTGCCGTGCTTCCTTCCAGGGAGGTTCTCAGTACTCCCAAAGGAGGGTCATCTAGAGGGCCTGAAAGGGCACAGCAGAGGGTTCTGCAAAGACCACGTTGTCCTCTGCTTTTCTGCTGGCCTTCCAGATAAATCAATACATAGAAACGTCAGAAAAGGTGGCCTCAAGACAGCAAAGTAGGTGTGCTTACAGGGCAGTGCAGGTGCAGTTATTCATGACCTTATATTTGAAGGAAATATTCTAGAGCACTGCCACCTTCAAAACCTTTCTCCTCTTTTCTTTCATAAATATCATAAGATTACAACAACACATAATACCAAGTTGTGTCTGTCTCTGAAATGCCTGTGTTTCTGTTACCTATGCAATAGGATTAGTTTGCCTAAATCTTGCCACGGCAGAACTGAGCACAAAAATGTAGTGAGGCATCCACAGATTCCTATTGAGTATGTGGAGAAGTGGCATCTGGAAGCCTCTGCAATGCCAGACTTCAAGGTCAAAGCAACAGAACAACCACACACAACACACAGTGCCAGCAAAGAAACAACATTATGCCAACCAGTAAGTCACAGGTACAAGACATGATCAGCATACATCCTAAGCAAAGTTAATGGAAGCATCTGTGGAAAAATTATAATTAGAGAAAAATTAACTCCAAAAAGCAAAATGTTGTCTTTTAAGTAAATAAGTCTCATGACAAAGCAAGATGGTGCCAAAATGATCAGTCAGAGGAGGTGAGTGGGGGCAGGACATGGCAGCTTGCCATCCGGAGTAGGGTTACATGAAAGTGCTGTTTTGTGCTTTGGGTTTTCTACAAGGTTTTTATGGGCATTTATGTGCCTAATTAAAAAAGATTGTGAAAGACACCAAAATGGGAACACTCTTCTAGGCACACTTAAGTAGGGGAGGAGAAATTGTAAAAAAAGAAAAGGAGATTACAGTTGATGTCTTCTTAAGCCACAATCCCAGGACTCTAAAATGGATACAATCTGTCCTTCTGTTTCTACATTTCCTTTTCATTGATGGCAACTCTGCCAAGTCAGAAGAGAAAGTTAATGGCAAAAAAGATCATCTGTTTCTTCCAACTGGTTTGTTGAGTACTTTGAAAATTGGCAGCCTGGAAACGTTTCAAGCCAGAAGGGAAAATATTCATGTACCCACACATCAAAGTGTTTCTAAAGACTGAGTGTACGTAGTTCTAAACATTTCTCAGGTGATCAAAACAGAAATGTATTTCTAAGATGCTGCTTACAATATAACAGGCAGTAGGTCAGGGACCACAAAACTGGTTGATCAAACTGAAGCACTGACTTTACAGATAAATGAGAAGCAAAAAGGGTTCTCTGGGGCACAGAGAGCAGAAGAAATATTAGGTGAGAAAATTACTGGTACTGTAAGCAGCAGACAGGGCATCCTGCTAAAAGAGAATAGTTATACTGAGAGACAGAGCTATAGAGCTAAAAAAAAAAAGGAAAACTAAGTTAGGCAGAATTAAATAGCAATCTGCAATAGCAATCTTTTTGTTTTGAACTGAGGGCATTGCAAGGTATTTGCAGATGGAATTAAGTGATCTTTGGGAAAAGATATTTATGTAAGGATAATTTGCGCTGCTTTTTGCCCTTTCATTGTAATTAGAAAATGGAACCTCAAATTCATTTGAATGTTTAATTTTAAGCTAGGGTTACAAGCCTGCTAACCATCAAATTTTCACGTATTTGGAATGCTGTTCCTGGTCTGTCTTTCACTTACCACTTGCTATGCAGTATGCGAATCTCACCCAAATGTTTTCTTAGGCAGACAACAGTCAGTTTCAGTTAGCAGTGAATTAAAATTTAATATGTTCTGAGAAGGCTCCTTTCTCTGGCTTTCATTTCTATTATGAAACTGTAAGTTATGGTCCCACAACAGTATTCAGCATCCTGTACATACAGATATCCTTTTGGAGTCCTCCCCTTCCTGGAATGTGGGTGTCAGCATGTAAAGGACTCTTCAGGACTTTACAGACATGTTAGAAAATGTGAAACAGGTGGAAAAATGCAGAAGTGCTAACTTTGCCTAACAGTCCTGTACTTAGTGCAGATCAGTCTGTAGTGAAATAATACAGCATTATGGGAGGTAATATTTATAGGTCTGTCCTGTGCAGCCACCCAAGGAAACAGACTTTATAGAATTGTATTTATTATCAGATTACTCTCTTCTCTTCATATAATGTAAATTGCCTGGAAGTATGATAGAAGACAGAAGTCTGATGGACTCAATCTCCTGTATGAGAACCACATAGCAGATCTGCATTGCTCCTGAGTGTTCTGCAGAGACACTTTAATTCATGAGTTTGAATGGCTTCACAATGCAAATGTTGAGTTCCAAAAATGAGCAAAGTGAAACAAGTAGTAAGGACCTGCAGCATCAGCCACAAAAAACATAATTGACCCTGGAACGGTGCTGGTAGATTAAGAAACACACAGAGAAACCAAGCTGACAGTCAGCTCTGCTGAGAGCCACATGAGAGCATACCATGTTTAGCTTTCATTACCTGCTGCACTGCTGATCTAAATTGCCAGTAAACATTGTTTTCAGAACTCAGAGCTGCTCCCAGGCACTGCTCCTTACATAATATAAAAAAAAAAAAAGAAGGATGATTTAACAGCTCAGAAAACAGTCTAGAAGTGGTCAGAATGGATCAGCAGGAAGAAGCTGACCAGCTCAGCTTAGGTTTCCACTCCGCACTGGTTGCAGTAATGATGCTCAGAGTACCACGCAATTTCTTAGATCTTTTGTTCAAGTGAGAGTAGGTACCAGAAGCGGCACAAATAAAATTACAGCTAATGCACTACTAATGAAGAAGGGCTCTAGAGTGAAATACAGAAACAGATCCAAGCCAAACATTTTGAATCCAAATTGCTCCAAATGTTGTAGGATTTTTGTTCAGACCCAGTGGTCTGAGAAGCATTTGCCCCTAGATGGCTACTAGAAGGAAACCAAATCATGAAGAAACTGGTCCGTGATGAATTTTGTGCAGCTGCCCAGGGGCAGACAGAGCTCATACACGTGAAAGAAACAGTCCAAACAAGGACATATACAAAACATTGTTTCCTTTAACAAGGCTTTCTTTTCCAAAGGCATATGAGCAGGTGTATAATAACGTTCCTCCACTCTGGCACAGTTGGGTTTCAGTGGATTTCAGAGGATTCAAAATTTGGGATGGTAAGAATAATTGCAACGACCAGCAAAGTCTCAGGAGGGCACAACAGGCATAGTAGAGATGAGAACACATCTGACATATCCCAAAGCACATTAAAGTCTGTACAGTTATCAAAACTGCAGAATTAAAACTGAAACAGTCTTAGATGCTATTGCATGCATTTATTTTTTTTGTTCTTCATTCAGACTAGAAAATGGCATAAGGCATGAGAACTAGCAGGCATCAGATATCCCACCTCATATCCTGCCCTGGCAACTCTGTCACAATTTCCTCCAGCTGAACCATGTTCTCAGACACACAGATGGCCTGCAGAACTGCCATCCGCACCTACCAAGAGCAGTGTGATCTACTGAGGGGAAATAAACACATGACTTTTTTCTATTTCTCATCTCACAGCTGATGGGTCTGCACTGGAGGTGAGGGGGGGTGGGGGGGAAGAAGCAACCCTCATCCCCAGCCCAAAGACACTGAGAAGCCTCTGTGGTGACACCAACAGTCAGTAAAAGCAGCGGTGCACTAATGGTACCCTCGGGCTCTCCTAGGACCATTTTCTCCTTCCTCACTTCAGGCTGCAGTTAGGTTTTATGCATCTTCCTGCATTTCCCCAACATGATCTGAAGCAGGATATGTTGAACGTGCTACAGTTTACTATACCCACATTATCTGCAAGCACGCAAATAAACCTGTTGTATACATTCATTATGTGTCTTGCATGCAGGACAAAACTGGACAGTGAAAGTTTTCTTTTTGCTTTAACATTTGTGAGACACTGACTCTCACTCTTAAGCATTATCTTTCAACGTTTGGGCTGCAGAGCACTGCAAACCAATGTTCTGTCCAGGTCTGATTTGGTGTAAACAAGTGGCAGAATAACTGATACATGTGGGCAGAGACAGGGTTCAGAACACTAGTCTGACCATTTCTGCACAACATTATATTTTTATTATAGATACAACCAAAGTTTGGACTAATGGGCATAAGAGCAAGCCTTGATCTGACAACATGAGACCTGCCACCATGTTGCACTTGTCACCAGGAGGGCTTTGCTCCACAGAATCTGTCTGTTTATCTAATCTGTGCTAGCGCAAACACAATTGACAGACCAAATTCATAGTCTGACAGCAAGGCAAGACAAGCCTCGAGAATTTCAGATATCTTTAACCTGACATTGGATATTTTTCACCATCAACAGTTCTTTCAGTTTTTCCATCTATCAGAGCGGTACAAGACAAAGTAAATAGGTATCAGAGCCCCACAATATTAATAGACCTATGAGATCTGTCTCCCTCTCTTTGCTACCTGTCTTATCTTAGGAGGAGGAATACAGGATACAGCTCTGTCTGTCCCACCATTGTTCTTACCATCGAGACAGACAGTGATGGGAGAAAAACTAGAGCAGACCTTCCTTTGTGATGTTTAAAACCACAAAACTCAGGAAGAAGCAGGTGAATGGAATGAAAATAGTATTGTCCATTGCCCTGTATCCCTCTTGCATTATCTGGCCAGCACGTGCACAGCTGGTGTAAGGGCATTTCTGAGGAATGTCGACACTGGTGCATTATCCCTGCTGGGAGACAGGAAAAAATCAGGCTCTGGAACTGTCAGATCCTACTTCCTCTGCAGCATCTTAAATGAAACAATTTTTCACTCTCTGAGTCCTTGTAAACAAGTTTTATAGTGCTTTCAACTTGAGTCTATTGCATGTTGCTTGAGAATTGCAAGTGTTTAGGATTTAAACCCTTTTCTCAGAACATCAGGCCGAAAGAACGAATAAAGGCTTTATCTCTAAAAGCTTTCAGAACCTTCCAAAATGAAGTTCTTGCGTTTATCAGTACGAGCTGGCATAAGACACCTGGTGAACAAATTGCTCACTCAAATAAGAAAAGCACAAATGAAAAATAAATACACAGTTTTAAGCTTCTCTGTTGCATCTATCTTTCCACCTACATCCTCTGTTCATAATTGCAAACACTTTAGGCACAGACGTGTCTTTTCACGTCCACACTAAGTGCCTAATCCAAAGTACATTGCCATCAATGCACAGGCTTCTATACTTAAACAAGCTTTAGATTAACCCCTGTATAAATAGCTATATGCAGAGAAGCTCCTGCCAAATTATTTGAAAACTTTGACTCTGAACTTGTGTCCAGTTATTGCACGGGAATCCTTTCTGCCACTACTGGGCTAGTCCTTCCACCTCTCTCACTGCCCTCCTATGCATGTATGTGCCATAGAAGTGTCCCTGTGAAACTCTTTGCAAAGGAAAGAGGCAGTGACTGTAGGTTCACAGGGGGGTTGAGGGCTCAGTATGAAGCATGGAATAACACATATTCTCCAGCCAAAATCCAGGAATCAGCTCATTGACTTTGGGTTTTAGAGCATGCAAATCTGGACAGAATCTGTCCTGCTGAATGCTGTTTTGAGAACTGCTCATTTGTACTTTGATTTATGGAGCTAGAATACTATACTGCAAAACTTAATGAACTCCATAGCCACACCCTGCAAAAGTCTGAGCAATGTTTGGAGGCAAATGTGATTTCTGTTTGTTAGCTCCTCGGACACTGAATGGGGACACCAAATCCAAGTGGCTGCCAAATTGACAGTTTATGTCCATGTCTTGCAGTTCTACAAGGAGTGAATCAAGGTAAGCACCAAGGGCATAAACTCAGCTGTACCAAAATTAACGCAAGAACTCTTACCGACTTCAAGCATTCGGACTGAGAGGAGGACATTCTGGGAAATGCATATTCTCGTTTACTGGCAAAGGTTTTTGTTTTTTTCCAGAAACAGAAACATTCTTAGTGTGACACCTAGTGTCAGTAACAAATATCTTACAGACCCTAACAAAAAAGCACCAGACCAAGGAAACAACTAAGTTAACAGTACCGAAAACTCAAGTAATAAAAATTACAATAAAATATTTTAAATATGAAATAACATCTACAACGCAGAAAATTGGGGTGGGATGAGTCGGGGGAGTGGGGAAGTTTGTTTCTATAAATAAATCCACTAGAACACATACTGGTCATCCTCTCTACTCAAACTCAAATCGGACCTTATTATTTCTCTGGTCATCTCAGTGTATTTAGTTCTCTGGACTGGGTTTACACAGCACCTACCACAAGACAGTCCAGTTTTATAGAGTGTTTCAGGTGTCATTCTGGGATTCAAATCCATTCCTGGTGGCTTGAAAGGGCAGAAAGGAAACCATGATGAAGCAGACTTTAGAAGTCAACACACTGACTTGAGCTATTGCTCCATTTGTATATTTTTAGGTCCTCATAAAACAAATTCAAAAAGGAAGTAAAGATAATACAAGGATTATGAGATGATGTTCAAAGCGTTAAATTCTCTTCAAAATCAAGTTAGTAGCAATTCAAGAAAGGTGTGGGAAAATGCCTCTGACTTTTTTCAAGTCAGCAATTCAGGAAAGCCATTAATTCTAAACAGTACTTACAATTGATTATTAATCAAGGTCTGGCACTTTTAGGCCTAGATATACTATAAATATGATTTGCTACCATAATTATGCTGACAGGTTACAGTTTTACCTTACTCTCTCTGCTTTGTCTTTAAGTTCCACAACTTTACTGATGTTTGAATTCAGAGAACAACATTGTCTAAAGGTGGACTTCATCACTGCTGGTGTCTTATGACCAGTTTTTCGTAAATGCAGGTCAAATACAGAGGGAAGTATAAGTTGTATGCCAAATTTTTTCAAACTGAAGGTTAATCTGGAAGTCAGGCTGGCTGGATCTGGAAGCTGATTGATGGCTGGAATTCTTGATTTAGCAAATTTCAAATACTTATTTTAAGGAGTAAACTTCCAACTTTTTCTACAGAGAGGAATTACGTTCTGAGCAGGAACAGTGACATTCATTGCCATCTTTTGGAAATGCCTCTGAGGTACTCACAGTGGAGGCATTCAGAGCACTGCTAATGACTCAGCAAAGTGTTAAAACCACGGGAGAATATCTGATCTGATGTCAGTTCTCTTACAGAACCAAAACTTCCTTCCAAAATAGGAATTTTCCCAAAGTTTTCATTTTTATAGAATAAAGTTTCTCACAAAAGATGACCACAATGACAAATCCCTGTGTACTTACACGTATCAGCTCAATTGTTCAACAATTGTATAGAAAGCTCTTACGGCAGCAAACTTAATCCCATTAATAAAAGTTCTATTGATAAAGGTACCTGTACACAAGCTCATTGCTGTGATTATATTGATCTGACCATTTCATTTTATGAACAAATGTAGTTACAACACAGTAAAAGCAGCAACCCTCCACAATATTGCTACAAGCATTACATAAAGGGAAAGAAGCAAAATGTACTGTCAAATTTGTGTTATATACATTAAATACATATATATATGCAAGTGGAGATTTTATTTTTAACTGCCTCGTTGTCAGTTCATTATTTCCTGATTAGCTGGCTAAGTTCTTGTAGGGATCATGATTTTAAAAGGCCTGAAGGACAAAGTTCAAGGAAGCTGTTCTAGACATGAAAGTCAAGGCTGTTATTAAAATGTCCCAGAACAAAGCAGCCTGTGGACATAAAATCTATCTGCCTAATATATGAAGGTGACAATATTAAAAATGAGAGCAAAAGAAAATCTCATGTCCTGAAATGGCATGGAGCTCATCTATCTTGCACTAAGGTAAACAGATACCACATGTGGTCATGGTGCCGTTCTTAGGGTCCTTTACTACAACACACAGATCCTCCTTGTGGATCTGGTTTCCTGCAGCTATGAAGACCAAACCAAAATCAGGATGAAAAATGTCCACACATCTACTTCTGCCAGCCTGTGGGGAGTCCACCAAAATAATAAAACAGCCCCAGAAAATGGCATTTCAGCATACCTCGGCATGAAATTGTGTTTTCCCTCTGGAGGAACTGCACAGGCTAGGCAAGACATGCTGGTAGCGTGTCCCAGGAGTCTTATTTCCATGGGCTGGGGGGAATACCAAGTGCTGGGAGAGGTGATGGATACCTTCACAAATAATGCTGCTCCCCTGATAATGACAGAGCTTTCCATGGCTATGTCAATGTATGGGTGTGAGAACTTTTACCTCCTTCAGTGTCCTCATCACTTCAGTGTTAAATAGGTCAAGAAACCTGTAAAGCTGGGGCATAAAGAGATTTAGTTTTTACTGGTTGCTCCCAATGGGTCTTAATTCAGGAGGCTGTGATTCCAGCCAAAACTCTTTATTTAGCTGTACAAGAAATACACATATTCAATTGTGGAAATTGATTTTTTTTTAAGGCTATTTTAATTGGAAGTGACTTTGAAAAAGACAGAATAAGACCATAGCCAAAAAGTACTTTGAAAATGTTAACAACAGAAGCTAGCAATATCTGATGAACTCTGAAAATATTTTTACTACATTTAGACTCACATCTGTATGCGAGATGCTCAGCAGAAATTAATTATCTCAATTTATTAGGGAACTGTTGGTAATCAATAAGTTGTCTGCTTCCTCTGTGTAACACATTTAATGCCCGCTGCATGGGCAGTGTGGAACACATTTGCTTTTTAATTATGGTTACAACGGATTTATTCTGCTGCATCATTGAGTAATCAGTCATCTGTTATCTTCATGAATTTGAAAGATTTCTATGGCTAGTAATAAAATCACAGAGCAGAAAAATAAGATTGCAAAAAAGATTTTCTCTATAAATTTGTTATGAAGACTTGTTTTTACAAGGGCATGTAGTGATAGGACAAGGGGTAACGGCTTCAAGATGGAAGAGATTTAGAATAGATATTAGGAATAAATTTTTCACTACAAGGGTGGTGAGGCACTGGAACAGGTTGCTTAGAGAAGTTGTGGAGGCCCCATCCCCGGAAGTGTTCAAGGCCAGGTTGGATGGGGCTTTGAGTAGCCTGGTCTAGTGCGAGGTGTCCCTGCCCATGGCAGGGGGCCTGAAACTAGGTGATCTTTAAGATCTCTTCCAACCTAAACCATTCTATGATTCTGTGATTGTGAAAGATAAATGAATTCTGACCTGAAAGTTTTCTCTTTCTTAATTATTTCCACAGGTGTCTTCTAACAGAAAGCACAACCAATGAGGTTTTTGAAAACTTGGACGCAAACCTAGAGCCCAAACAAAGAAACAGCTCAAATTTCATTTCAAAATCTACTTCATAATGGATAGATAACATTTTAATATAGAATATTTCTTTTAAGACGGCTTCTTCTTGGGCAAAATTTGGAGATTCCCAAAAGAAAGGTTTCAGTCACAGAACTACCATGTGTCAGTGAAGTGGAGGAAGAAGTTATTTAAAAAGCATACATGCACTAGTAGTGAGTAACCCCCTATACCGTTTAGTATATACAATGACCCACATTGAAGCCTTTATTCATGAACTCAGTCTAACACAAGCTGAAATCTTTTGTTATTTTTTTAGACTCATGCATTAAAGTCAATGTCAAAGCTCTAACTGACTGAAGATGCTTCGTCAAGTCCCTAAAACATATGCTTAGCTGTAAGAGTATGTTTAAATCTCATTAAGTATTCTTTAGAACCCACACTGTAGGGCTCAGCTCAATGACTGAAATATAAATAAATATTCCTGACATTCTTCCTGACATAAACATTGTCAGAAAGAATGGAATATATATTTTATTTTTTCATACAGGAATCTTAAAAAAGTGTTTACGCAAAACCCACCATTTTGAGCAACTGTCTAAAACTTCTGTACATTTCAAAACTAAACTTTTCAACTTCTTAAAATATTTTCATCATTCTTTCTAGATATTCCTCTTCCCCAAATCTGACACTCATCATTAATGATTTTGTCCCTTTCCAAACTGCATTTTGCAGTTAATTTACTTTTAAATTAAAACAGCTATCCAGTTCTACTGGTGTTCTAAACTGGCACCAGTCTGACTTTTCAAAATATAGAGGTTGCTTTCAAAAAGGTTTAAAGTACTACTGTCAGGAGCATAAACCTATAAAGCAGAGCTAAGAACTAAAACTTTATTTGGATCATTGCAGGAAACTTGTTATAAGGGTGACTGATGTCATGGATATGCTTCTTAATACAAAGATCTCATTGATTTGATAGTATTAAGCTACTTAAATACTGCTATGATGTGTTTGTACTTCCTCCTTATGATCCTGGGACACTGTCATCATCCAACACCCAACATACTTTCCCTCTGAAGGGTGGAATTTTGCATTTGTGAAATGTTCCTGTTAGCATCACTTCCTTCTTTCTCAATCCCAGATAAATCCTTTTCCAGAAACTCTGTGAAGGCCCATGACTAGAGGGATCAGCTTAAATGGAAACAGGCAAGAATATTACCATTCTTTAATTCCTTGCTTTCTCAAACACATGGAGTTACATTGCCTACCCCTATCCCACACATAACTGAGCAATAGTTCAAGAGGAAAACCTCAAAGGACTTCCAACTGTTGCATTTCCTATATGAGTCCTCGTTATTGGATGTTCTTGTACATCTGGGCTGACATCATCATAGTTTGGTAGTAATATGATTTTAGTCTACCCCTGCTTGAGGAGTCAAATGCTGTTTCTTTTTGCACTGTTGAAACTATGAAAACACCCAACAATTATACTCACCCAGGATGGATGAGAAACTGCCCATCTGGGTTGCTGCATAACACTTTGGTTGTGCATCCTGGAACAAGCCACTTGAAAAAAATCCACTTGGATGTAGATGCCAATTTTTGATCTGGGCAAGGATTCAGACAGAATTGTCCTGCTCCAGTATTAGTCCCAGGATAGCACGCTTGATGCATCTACATTACTCTATATAGGCAGTAGTCTTTGCTCTGCTCACCAAAACTCCATCCAACCTTTGCTGCATGGCCTCCCAATGAATGCTTCACAGTTCTTTGTTCTTTCCGTATTTTCTACAGCTTTCTTTGAGGCAAGGATAAACAAGTAATTTTTGAGCTTTCAGAGAAGGTCATGCAACAGTCATAGAAGAGAGACTCTCTACAATTTATGGATCTGTAAAAGGACTATCCTCAGTTTAACCCACAATAACTTACTATTGATTACTTGGGATTTTCAAGCTATTATTTAATATACTAATTTTGCCCCACTTTTGTACAACTTGTCTCTACCACAGACCAGAATATGCAAAAAATCTTTAATCCTATACCAGAAACTTAAGTGAGGAAAGAGCATCCCTATCAGACCTGTGTCAAGGCTACAGCCAGCCACCTGTCCTTCACAGAAACAATTCTTAATGAAAGAAAAATTAAATGGATGTTGATCTAGAGTTCGCTTAAGCTAATGGTGCGATCGGACGTTAGTGTGACTAATGGTAATGGGCCCTCTGGATGAGTTATGTGGTAATAGCACTCCAGCTGCTTTGGCTTTGCAGAAACCAGTCAGATGGCTGAGAATCACTTTTCTGGTCTTTCTACAATTAATCTCTGTTGAATGAAATAACAAATGAAAATTATAAGCAGTTCTGAAACTACGAGGGGTTATTACTACGTCTGTGTTAGGCATTAAAGTACACTTACAATCACCTTGGCTGTTCAGAATTCACGTAATCACTTACCAGCTTCTCAAGATTACACTTAACATTGCATTCACTTGAAACAAAGGCCTGATACGGCAATCCTCATTCAGCAAAAGGCCACTGTAGTTTTATCACAAACATGTCAACTAAGAATAACGCCTTTGCAGTTATTAGCAATGAAAATGTTACAAGCAAAACCTGTGACGCTATTAAATGACAATGTCATTATATTGTATTTCTAGTATGCTCTTGATCATTTTCTAACAACGGATTTTGAATCAAAACTGCCTATTACTTTTCACTGCCCCATATTTCTGGCCAGTGTGTGGGTTCTCAACACCCCAAAGTTTCATTTTCAAAAAGCCTTTGTCCCCAGATCCCTAAATAAAGACTCTAGGAGCAGAAACTTCTTTTCAGAGATTTAGGGAACCGTGAAATTTGGTCTAAGTCTAAGGTATGATCATTCAGTACTCACTATGCTGCAAGATGCTGATGGTACGGATGAGCAAGATAAACACTCTGCTTCACGAATAACAGATGTCTAAACAAAACTTTTCAGGGCTAAAGTATAGATGACTGACAATTAATGGTGTGAAGTCACTATCTTTTGAAATACAAATAATGAATTTTTAAAAAATTACCAAAATAATTAGTGGAACAAAATCCACTGTAGTTTGGCAAAAGTCTCGTATTCCCCAATATGCTCTTACTGAGCATAAGCCTGAGTACAGTCTGATTATATATACAAGGAAAATGCCACCTTCATGTTCAGTAGAGTGGCATTGAAAGGAAAGAGTTCATGTAATGGCCATTTTATCATCTGTCCAGAAGTATTAATTTGTGTTATATCTTGACTCCCTTCCTTCCTGAAATTGGATCAAAAAGTGACAATGGAATTAGAACAGATCTGGATAAGTGTTTAGAAATATAATTAGAGACAGAAGCAATATTTGATAAACCTATAGTGTCTTACAAAACTTGAAGTATTGAGGTTTCCAGTTTTCCCATAAGGTAGGTGCTGAAAATATAAAAATATTCATGTAAGAATGTATAATGGGAAAAAAATGTTCAATGGTCTTTTATTCAGACATCTTATCTTGCCATAGACAGTTACATCATAATGCAAATAGGAACATACCAAAATAGACTTTCTGGTTTCCTTCATTCCTGTTCTGCATGACTTTTTTTTTTTTGCCTCTGGGTTGGGTCTTACATTTTGAAATCATTTGGGAAAAATTAACTTGTCATTGGTGCAGAGCGTTTTCAGATCAGGATTTTCAACACATTGGTGCATTTGACATAGATGAAAGTGCCAGCAAAATACAAGGCAATAGGGTCTGCAACACACTTGCTATGTTAGACCATTGATCTGGAACATTTCCTGGAGAGAACAACAGTACAACTGCACTGAGCCAAACACAGACTGCCTGGGAAGCCAGAGCGGTTTTTAGTGCGACCTGCAGTGGTACGTGAAAGTTACAATTCTCCGGCAGATCAGCATGTTTTCCCTGTTGCTTCACTGAAAGAGAAATAAGGATGAAAGATCAAATTATAATTTGTAATACTTGTAATATGCTGAGAGTTGAAAGCTAGCATAGAAGAACTTTTTCACAAGCTTCAAACTAGGAAATAAGGGTAGATACAGAATATACGTCCTCCACAATTTAAATGAATACAGCTCCATGCTGCCACAGCCAAGTGCTAGGACTGCCCTTGTTAGCTAGATTTAAGCAATATTGGAAATCTCTACACTAGACTGTAATCACTTCTCTTGCCTGTGCAATACAAGCATGACATGATAAAGACTGGAGAATGATATTAAACTATCTTTGTGCCTTTCTGCTCCTTTTTCTAATTACTGATGAAAAGAAACAAAAAGAAAGAAAAAAACCCTCAATCAAGGGGACTGATGAGCAGAACGAAACACCACCTCCCCTGCTATACCTGCTGTTCTCCTTTCTCTTCCTCACAGCAGCCCTGGACAAGGGGAAGGCAAATGCCAACTCAAACCAATTTAAATCTAGCTGGCTATGCAGGTCACATCTAGTGGAGCAGAAAACACAGCCTTGTGTTTGCTGAATTAAGCTAGAAACAGTTAGACTGCATAGTCAAAGCAGCCTGGAATCAGAACATGATGCCCCATCATCTGCCCACAAAACTGGAGACGTGCTGGGGAAAATCAAGTATTTAGATACCTGTACAACATTGTACCCAAAGGTACCGAAATGGCTGATTAGAAGAGCACAGGTTAAGCTCTTTCAGTATCTAAGTGCACTTCACGTATGTCACGCAGTTTAGGCACGTCTAGCCTAAGTCTACCAAAGTCTCACAACTATGCCATTACTCCTCTGAGAGGCAGAGAAGAGAGGAGGAAAGACAGAACAGCAACTAAAAGGGTTTCCCTTTTCACTGCCTCAGAATACATGTTATGATTGTATTACATACAGTAGAAAATGAAAGAATTTTATTCTATTTTTTTCTGGGGAGGTCTCTACTTCCCCAGAAACATATACAGTTACTTCCCACCTTGGAGGCCCATCTATTGGGTCAAGTCTCAAAACACTTTTCTCTGTTTTACTTAGCTAGCTGCCTGCTAGGATGCTTCCACAATTAAACCTTCATCTTGAGCTGTCTTCCACTGAACAGGACCAACTCCAGCATCCTACAATACATAGACGGTCCCTGAGATTCTTCTGAAAATTCAGCTGGTACTGAATTACCTCATTGACATTTACCACCTCACCTTAAAGATCTTGATGTCCCTGGGATAGGTAAACAAACTCTCTCCCATGAGAATGGTAAACAGAATATGCTAATGGATTTCCTCATACTTCAATATAAATAGTTAACTGTCCTGCCCATCAGAACAAGTTTCAGTTCCAAGCACCTGATTTCTTCAGGTATTTTATGTACTATGTTTGACAAAAGCCATACTTTTCTCAAAATCAAAAATTACAATAAGGTATTCCATTAATTTTACTCAAGATGAATGTGATGGCAGCCATACAGGTCGCAAAGGACAGTGGATGGAGATGCATATATATCCCTGATACTGATTGAAGGAATATTCCCTTTTCAAAGATAATTCTAGCTTCCAGAAAAAGCCATCAAGAAGGATTTGTTTGATTTCAATAGGAAGGAGCCCAGCTCCTTGCCAAGCTGAGAGAACAGGGTGGAGAAGACAAGCCTTGAACTTTCATAAGAGGGAGGCACACGTTTGTGCTGACTGACTGTGATTTTTATTCTTATATGTAAAGGCCAAAATGTTCGGTTGGACCCTTGGGCAAAACCTAAAGGGCGGAGGCGGAGGGGGAAGGATGTTCAACTGCAGGGGCCTCTGGGAGCTTTTCATGCTTATGAGGAACCACCTCGGCAGCAGTTCACAGTAGCCAGTGTTGAAAAGTTCATTTTTGAAAAACTGTCTCAGATCATGTTCAGAAAGCACCAGAAGGTAGTAAATGCTTCTATTGATTTAGTATTATTAAATCCTGAAAAATAACCCAGCTTTGCATGATATCTAATTTACTTGATTTAGTACGTTAATAATTCTGTCCCTAAGACCAAAATGAAAACTGCAGCAATTCTTCACTCTGGAATTAGATGTCTGCAGAGGAATTCATTTTTTCAGATTATGTAAATTATTCAAGAATGTTAAAAAGCACTGTTTTTAAAGTGTTAAACTGCTTCACTAGTTCCACTGATATGAACCCCTAGTCTTTTGGGGACTAATATTTTAAGGTCCTGACAAAAAGTCGGTAGGAGGCAGCAGAGTCTTAATGATGGTGAGGTTTGGATTGGGGCCATAATGGACCTTAGAAGAGCCAGACCTTAACGATGCCTACTGAAACTGGAAGATCAGCTGTGTATTTGGGACACTGATGACGAAGTGGGCGTCATATTGCAATGTCTGGGCATTTGGCATCCATATTAACATACAATCGAGGTCGAAAAATCTAAAACATTTAGACTGTACTCACCGTTATCTCTGTAGTGTTGATTTGTCAGAACTGAAGGTAACAGTCAAACACCCTGTCCTTAAGGCAGTAATGTGACTTTCTCTCATGTAGTGTATCTCTGTTTGGAGGCATACTGAGTTAATTATTACACCTCTAATTTGTAATTTAAATCTGTTGGTTTTGCCTGCAAAATCATCTAGCTTGCATTCAAGTGACGGATACTCTACTGTAAAATAAATATTACCAAGGAATTAATGACTTGTATGTTGAATCCAATGTTCAGAAACTATCTCCTCATGCATTTTAACCTGAAATCTCTTTTAAGGGGCTATATTTAAATTCCACATCTGGAAACCAGATTTTTTGCTCCTGTCTCAAATACAGTAAAATAACTTTTGAACAGAAGAGAACTGACTTTATGTATAAACTGTTCAACTCTTCCTTTCCGTCGTGCTTCACTACTGACCTCTAACGAGCAGTAAGCATATTGCTGGAATTCCTTCTCCCTTCACAGACAGTAGCAGGGATATTAACACAAGTTCTTCCTCATATGCGTTTATCCTTTCAGAGTAAATAGGAACGCTTGCAAGACTTTCCAGGTTAGATTTCTCTGCTATCCTTCCTAAGAAGCTGCTTTCCAGAGTAACATGTAATATAACTGGTATTTTTTAACCACTTTGTGGTTTTAACCACTGTGAAGTAGTAAAATCTCAAAGGTACTGGCAAATTAAAGCCAAATCTGCAAACACAGGACATGACACTCAAAAGTCCGGAGTGCTCCTTGAATCAAGTTTGCAAACCTCATGTGAATACAATGAAACCTCAGTGTTTGTGAGAAGCAGCTTTGTAGTATACTGCAAAAATAGCACACCGTTGAAATAGTCTCACACATCTCTGCCTTGGTACGTGCTTGACTGGTCAGGAATTTTGTTCCTGAGGAATACTGTATACTGTGTCAAGCACATGACATTGAAAACCATATTACATTTTCAAAGTATTACATAGAATTCAGACAGTTAATACATTTTCAGTTTTAATATTTATTTTAAATGCATGTCAATTGTATTAATGTTTTAGCTGTTTATTCCTCATCCTAGTTCATAACATAGTTGTTATTGTATAATTTGACAGTCGTAAAAATGTCTAGGTTAACAGCTTTATACAATTACAGTCCTTCCATCTTTAAATAGTCTGTTAAGGTTACCATATTTTTGCACTATGCAACTATCTCTAAATGACACTGAAAAAACCTCCATTCACAGGTAAGAATAAAGTAGAAATGTTTCAATGTCCAAAAAAAACTTCAAATATCCAGTGACTGACAATGTTGTCTAATTGTGGGCATTTCTCCATGACTCCCACATCCTTTCACGCCCTGGAGGGTGTCAGGAACCAGGAGAATTTCACCAGCTCTAGTCTTTTGTACTCCGGCTAATACAAATTTCAATTTCTAGTGACTGAGCAATTCAATCCCCAGGAAGAATACAGTGTACCTGAAAATTGCTACAAGGTATTTCCTAAATTTCTGTCTTCATCTGTGACAATAACAACATCCATGGGACTAAAAAATAAAGAAAAAAAAAGAATAAAGAAAGTTTCAACTGCTGTCATAAAAATCAAAGGAGGGCATAATATTTCCCAAACTAAACTTGTAATAATTAATAGAGCAAGAAGCTGTTTTTAAGAAGGGACAGGGTAATATCAGTGCAAGTGGGTGACAGGGTCAATTGAGTGTTATGAACTTCCAAAGAAAATATTGTGAAATGAGGGTAAAGCTGCACTCCCTCACAGTCCCTTTGGACCAGCAACACACAGCAACCTCGACCAAAACCAGATGCTGCAAAAGCCATTTCACAACAGCAAGCACAGAACAGCTCTGTGTGCCCTTTTCTGAAGTAACCAAACACTGAACCGAAGAATGTATTTGTATTGAAATTTAATTTCACTATGTCACTGCATAATAATTTCCCCCTATTGAGGAGGCCGTGGGCAGTTTTATACTTATGCGTAGATTGAGGATTGGTAAAAGTCATGGAAGCAGCAGCATGTTACTTATACCACTGGGAAAAAGACCAACACGACCACAAAACCACGTATATTAATGAGTTCTCTGCCTACTTAGCAGTGAGGACCGCCACTGAGAAGAGCTGAATCACTTAGTAGGAGCCAGGAGCACTCTTTTCCCTTGGTGCTGCCTGTTTAGGAAAGGCGGGAAGACCTGGACAAAGACTTTTGTCAGGACTACCGCTGAAATTAATGCTTTCCCAATGAATGCTGCAGTGTTGCACTGCACGTCTGCAGCAGGGCACTATTGTCACAGTGTTATGGTCTTTGTGATTCAAGAACGCTTCACGCAGTGTTTCCTTCCTTCCCAAGGAGCTGGGAGGCTCTTACCCATCCACTGAACCTGAGCAGGGACTGAGTCATGGTTATGCTTTGGGAACCGACTTTGGGAGCTACCAAGTCTGCAACCTCACTGCATTCAGCAGGAGCTTAAACTGGCAAAGAGGGAATCACACCTTTCCTGAATGTCAAATTGAAACTTCAAAGAAAGTTTCAGGGTAGAAATCTCTTCCAAGAAACTTCAGGAAGTTTTCTAACCCCTACTCTGGAATATTTGGATAGAAAACAAATGAGTGGGTTTATGGAATTGTAATTGCAAATGCGCAAATTTTAAAATTTGAACTATATGTTTCTCTTCCTTAGAGACAAAAAACATATTCACAGCAGGAAAGCAGCATCTTTATAATTATTTTCAAAAACTTCAAAATCAAGTAACTAGTATAAACAGAAAAATTAGCACAAAAGAAGTGTTGGACGTGTGCAACATATCTAATAATTAAAATACAAACAGGATAACTTCTAACATATTTTTGAACATGAAAAATAATTCTGTCCTTACTACAAATAACAGCTCTGTACAAAGACACAACTTGCAGTTGTGTCTTTGTACAGAGTTTTGACATTTTTCTAAATAGACCATGAAAAACAAAACAGTTAATCCCCTTTTCATTTTTAGAGACCGTTTAATAGCAATATAATGTTTTTATGTATTTCTCCAAAGCTCCACATCTTGTCAGCAGTAAAGGTGAGTATTTATGTTAACCAGTCCTAAAGGCATTCACATTAATATATCAAAAAAGCTCTTGATCAATAGCCTTGAGCAAGATACTTTTCTTTTTCCAAAATAAATAACATTTCAACCCTACTCTTATTAAAGAAGTATTCAGCGCTATGTAGGTGTCCTAAAATGTAAACACATGCTCAGCTAGAATAAATAGGACTTATTTGGTGCCATAGAGTCAAAAGATAGGCTAATTCACTGGGTAGTGACTCAGGTCAAAGTGAGATGCTTGAGAGTACATAAGAGGTTAACATTCCTTGAAGGGAGGGAAAAAAAAGGTGATAGATTAAACACTTTTGTATTACATATAGATTTTTATTTTAGAACGACAGAGAATACACCTGTGAATGCAAACACAACCTGGGGACTTTAGTGCCTGCCCTGTGAAGAATACATACAGTCTGTTAAAGTTCTTGGTCACATACATCAGATCTAAGTTCAAACTAACTCGTGTTACTAGTTTTGGGAACTGCAGCCAGTAATTGCATAGAGTTTCACCCCAGGACAGAGTTATAGGGTGCAACCTGGGCACTGTCAACAGTCTCCTGTATACTAGGGTAGTATATCAAGCCCTAGAGGGGCCGTTGCAAAACTCACTCTGCTCTCAGTCTGCAAGAGATACAAGTCTGTTTCAATTTCTAAGGTATGAAAGCTGCCTTTTTGGTTCGTGCTTTTCGGTTCAAGTTTTTTTGTTTAGTAGTCCCTAGTACAAATCCCAAAATCCTGGCCAAAAGGACCACCATTATACAAAACAAAAATAAATCTCAAAACATTGCTTCAGGAGGAGGTGAGTTAATGTTTAATTAGCATCCATGACAGAACATTCTTAGGATCAAACGGAAATGTAAGATGTCCTCTATCTTTGAGAGCCGGAAGTGATCACACAGACTGACAAATACTTTCCTCTACCAGAGCCTCCCCATTGCCAGTCCATGGAGGCAGGCAACTTCACTCACCATCGTCTCAGATAAAAGCTTCTGACAGGTCTTTTTCTGATGTAAGCAGCCCAGATCACCAAAGTCAGGCAAAATGAATCCAAGCCTTATCCTTTTTCTAATCCCCAGGAAGTCCAAGAATATTTTCTGTGTTTCTTGAGAGAATCATAGCCATCATTCTTAAGTAGAAACCTGAACGTATCAGCGTAACATCCTTAGCAACAACAGAAGACCTCAGGACTCTCTGCTATGGGTCAAGTTGTGTACACCAGGATTCGGGCATCTGAGCAGTGGGGTTCTGAGACCCAGACATGAGATAACTTGGCCACTCCTAGCAAAGAAGCCATTGTCAAAATCTGGACTGAAACAAAACGGAAGTCTCTATTAAACCTTCATTTGCCCCATCATGATTTTCTTTTCTTGCAAAAGCATTACTGACAGCCACAACTGGAAAGAAGAAAGAACACATCTAACACAAATGTTCCATACATGGTAATTTATTCATCCCACTATTTTATTTTGTCTCCCTTAATGTTATGTTATAGCATAAGGGTAATTTCTTGACAGATGAATTACATAAACATTGATTTTTTAAATTTCATTTCTCTCATTAAATTGCACTTATCCAATTACCCATTAAAGCGGGTTGTAATGCGAATGCACATTTCTCACATGGCATTCCAAAGCAATGAACTGGAAAATGACACCTTGCCAAAATGGCAAATTCGCACATCCGATAATAGAGTTCAAAGGCCAAAAAAACCCATCCAAAATCAAAACCCAAACCAAACTCCAGTTGTTTAAACCAGCTTGTGTCACTGTTTCAGAATCCATTAAGGTGCCTTCAACCCAACTTCCTCTAGAAAAAAGCAATTTTATTCTTTACAAAACACTGGCAAATCATAAGCCTGAAGAACACCCCACTTATTGTCCAAAAAGTTACTAGAGGAGCTCTAAAAAGCAGAACAACCAGACTCATCTGGGATCATTCAAAGGACACTGAAAACAACCTCCCAAATCTCTCCATGCTGATGGGTGCAGACAGACCTCAGCGTGCTCTGACTGTGCTGAACATGGTGTGGGGCCAGCACGCTGCATAGAAATTTAAGAACGCTGAGCCAGCTCCAGGCCACAGAGCAACAAAGCTGCATTAGTGCAGCTCTGTGCCCCAGTTATTGTGCAGTAGCAAGAGTCAGAGCTCATTAGCTCAGGAACTCTGCTAAGCTCATTTACACACACGCTGTCTTCAAAACTGAGCTGTTAAGTCTGTGAAATGCCGAACTGTATCTGTGAACCTACCAAGTCGGACTGCATCTCAGCACTTTATGCCACTTCTCGGTAAGCAGATGTCCCCTCTGATCTCAGCCAAGGTCTGAGGAAGCGCAAAATGACTCTCCAATCTAAGCATCACATAGATAGTTATACCTTCAGAAAAGAAACTGACCTTTTATCCCTATGCATATAGCAGCCCCATTTAAAACCTTTCTACTAATACAAAACATGTGGCTACAACAGTAGTCTTTTTTTTTTTTTTTTTTGGTCTTTTTTTGGAGAGTATAGGTACATGAAATAGTCTCTCAAAAAGGACTATGAGACTAAAGTATAGTCCCTCAAAAAAGATGAGACATTTTAAATACAATGGCTGAGTGTGAAGGGATATGTGCAGGTATTACTGTACAGATCTGTGAAGAGCATCTTTTATAGATTTTTCACATTCCCTTGCGTGATCTGAATTTGTACTTGTTTTATTTTGGCTCAAAAGCAGAGGTCACTCTTTGGTGCTTAGTTACACTGACAGTCAGCTAGGAACTGTTCTCATTTATGACAGCCTTCTGAGTATTGCCTACAGGCCACTTCTACAGGTCTGAGCAGCATGAAATCTCCATGTTGCTGCGATAACTTGCCTTCCCAGAGCTACTCTTTGTTTATATGGGTATTATGGTCACACAACACTTAAGAAGGTGTACCCTATCCCAATCCTATTGAGGATTGCATGTTCTCTATAAGACTACTGTGTCACAACTTACACAATGATCTACTTTGTACCGCGAAGGGGAAGAAACACAAGATATACCAGAAGCTCAGTGAAAGTCTGTGCCCATCAGAATCACAACTGTGATCCTGATAGTACTCTAATCCCTATGCAGGACAGATTATAAAACCTTTTCCGAGCAATTCCTTCATCTATCCCAGTCACACAAAAGCAATTAAAAATACAAACAAGATACTTCGGTGAACAAAAGATACAGCATATAAATACCGTTCATACAAGTACTAGAACAATAAAGATGAGGTGCAATCTGCTAGAGGTTTTCTTTTATGCTAGAGGTTCTCTTTTAAATGAAAAAATACTGGAGTCCCCACACAAAATTGTGCTTCCGGATTTAAGAAGCTAAACCATCTCCCTGTTCACCATTTCTTTAATCACAAATCCCGAGAATATGAGCATGGACCCACACATTTACTTGACAGACAGCTGTTCAGAATGTCTGCGGTGACTTTATCTATGTTGTGGGTTGATCACGTTGTTGGAGGCAGAGTCATCTGAAGTGTCTTGAGCAGGCCAGCTTCTGTTTAAAAGCAGTAGAGCCACACCTTCACTAACCACACCTAGCAGTTTTGCTCAGATAGAGGATCTCTGTATTCCATGGCCAATGAAGGTTTCTCCTTTTCCCAATTATATCTTGCATCACAGTTTGCTAGGGTAGCTTGTCTATTAAATCACATTTATCACATTTCTGCCTTATCCAGCCCCTGGAAAATTGAGAGCTAGTAGTACTTAGAGAAAAGAGGAGTGAGGAAAGAAGGCACACAATCGTATTTCTATTAAATGTGCACATTTATGAGCCTCTTAACTCAATAAAAGGAGCAAAATCTACTGTGCAACAGAATGATGGTCGTAACAGCATTCCTAATGCTACCTGGTTTACTGAGCTACAATTTAGCCACATTTAGCCCGTGGGTCCACAGAGTCATTATCTCAAGTTGGCTCTTTTTTCACATCTGTTTCGATCCAGCAACATATGTATCACATGGTTCTGCTCCAGTGTGCTCTGACATGATTAATTTCTGTGACATGAACTCTGCCATAGCTGCATGCTTTGTGGTGTTCAGGTTTGTACTGCCTGTTCGGGTAAGAGAGAGAATTAACTCTCTGCACTGCAGCACAACTACACTTCAGACTACCCTTCCTGCAAATCGGCTCAGTATCAGGCATCTACAACTCATCTTCCTGAGCCTGACAATAAAAGCCCCTTTTGTGCTGCATTAACTGCCACTAGTTCACACTGGCCCCACACCATCCCACAGACCAAACCAGATCCTCCAAACCCATGGATCACAACTTCTGGACTGCAGATGAAGGATTCAGAACAAGAACGCTAGACTAGGCTGCTACCATTGGGTTGCTCTTGTTCATCCAGAGAGGCTTTCCTAGTTTCTTGGACAGAACTTCATACCCTTCCCTCAAAATGACAGAAAAATTTTGGCTGGAAGGGAAAATTGGAGGTCATCCCTTTAAACTTAAATACCATTCCCAATTCACAATTCCCTGCCTGTTAATTCAGGATGACTCTCTAACCCTGAAACAAAGCATAAAATTTGTATTCGTCCTGTCATTAGTACAAAATATTAACCAAGCCAGAACTTCTAGGCAGCAAGAAAACAGTACTGTGTAAAGTAAATGCTTGACAGGAGTAAAGACCACAAATAAAGCCAGTGGAACACCAAGATTTTCCTACAGCAAAAAACAATCAACAGTAGAATCTCTCTCTCTGGGGAAAAAAAGTTACACATACAGAAAATTATGAAGTTCCTAATGAAAACAGGCTTCTGTTTGTGGAATTACAAGTAATGAATTGCCTTCATATGAATTTCAAACTAAAGGACATCCAATTTAACGTAAGAGGAATTTATATTAGTAACCCTACATGCCCTACAACATGAATATACCACATACAGATTGCAAGATTTTTTAAGGGACTGGATGATTAGTCGGCAACTCAAGAACAGTCACTTGCTGAGCTAGCTTTAGGTAATATGAGCACTCCAGGGTCCCATGTCAGGGCATAACCTGATCACCTACAAAGATTAGAAAGGAATGTTCCTCACATGCATAGTCCTGAGCAGCTGGCTCTGTGTTTCACTGATCTTGACACTTGTTTTTTAACCTTTTCCTTGAGTGTAAGTTTATCAGCATTTCTAGATTAGATACACAAGAGAACTGACTCTGTTCTCTTATCTTTTACTATTCTATGCTGCTTTGGTGAAAATGAAAATAGTCCTGTTATATACTTCAATACGCAGATGCCTTCCAAGGTAATTTCATTTATACGAAATGTTTTGCTTCCAATTTATTTTCATGGTCCACCAGACCACGTTATAGAAAATATAAACGCATAGCTTTATACTCAGGCAAATAAGCTTAGGATTATAAAGTTATTCAAATACATAAAACATATGAAAAACTTTCTTGACTATAACTTTGTGTATATATTTCTTACATAATTTAATTGGATTTTACTTACTACATAACATGATTTAAAAGCCACCCTTCAATGCTGTAGACATCAGTGATAATTTTTTTAAAGCTACCCATAATATGTAAATAAGAAATAAATCCTCCTCAGACCAAATCAGGTAATTCAGTAACAGCATAAAGTAAACAGACCCTCCTACTTCCCGTAGCTTCCATATTGCCATTGGCAACCCCCACTAAAAAGCCACCTTTTTCAGTGGAGCAGAAAAGCCAGATTTGCAATCAGTCCAGGATCCTCAGATATTTTACAGGTCTTGGCAGGGGAAAAAAAAAAAAAAAAAAAAAAAAAAAAAAAACTCACCCTGCTGCCACTTTCTCTTCTTATCCTAATAATGCCTTAAGTCAAGGTCTTCCTTTGGCGCTGTATGCTAGCAGGGGAAGGGAAACATTCCCAGACACACCTTGGGATATGTCTTTATCTGTAGGTCAAAATGAATACCATCGGTTTAAAAACTTGTGAATATCTATGAGAAAATGTTTATCAATAGTCTGCTTATAGAAAGACTTTAATTTACAAATATACATACACACATACTCACACACAAAACCATCACATACGAACTCATACATTAGGATTACATACAAACTATATTTCAGCCTGAGCTATTATATAATGTACAAATGCAAAGATGGTATTTATAGACTGTGTTTTGAATGATGTGAAGAAAATAGCTACAGATAGCTAGAGAAAGGAAGGAGAGTAATTTTTAAGACTATGCTCTGAACAATGTTGCGCTCTACTGAAACAAAGCCGATGTACCTGTGACAAATTTTCCCTACTTTTCCTTTTTCCTTAAGAGGGCTTTTAAATCAAATTACAAAGAGGACCTGAAATAAACAAACACAAGCCCTCTTTTGGAAAAAGGAGTGAACACAACTAAGAAGTGAATCAGTTTTTGTAGTGAAAGAAGATGATTCTTGCAATGACGAAAACTTAATCAGAAGAAATATAATAATAATATAAAAATAAAACATAATAGGAAAAAGCACACTCCAAGATTCTTCCCAACAGGTAGAGGGCTATTCATATCATGGGACTAAAAACTATTGGAAATGTAGCGTTCCTTATCAGTAAACATAGTTCTACAAAGGCAAGCCTGCATCCACTGAACAGGTACATAAAAAGCGATTGATATGGTTCAAGCGTATCAGCTTTTTTGACAATTAAATTGTGTCAGCCAGGCAAGTAAACTGTCAAATAGGCTGATTCATTTAAACTGTATCAGCCGGCTTTTGTCTGCTTATTTAGCAGAAGAGTAACTGCATTCTGTAATAACAGAAAATATTGATAAATATTTTCAGGCAAGAGGGCAGGAAATAACTAAAGTGAGAGCCTGGAGTGGGCTGCATTGAAAGGAGTTGTGAAGGTGGCAGCAGAGAGACTCGCTTTCAGAATGTTGGGAATCGTTAAGCATTTGATCGCTGAAGGCAAAGTGTGCTATGTCTTAAAATACCCCTCCTTCACCACAGGATCCTGGGGTGAAGCAAAGCTAAAAGTGGGCAGACCCACCTGCAGAAAGACACCCCAAGCATGCAAAGGAGTTTTTTGTTTGACTTGGCCTCTGTGTGGTTTTTCCCCAGGGGGCAAGAATGGAATGGTCTTCTAGGTGGGGATGCAAACATCATTTCCCCTCTTTCAGAAATAAAACTTCAGACCCTTACCGGCTTTCACAGAGACCAAGATCCTACATCTTCCCTGACAGGATCCCTCAGCCCATTTCTGTCACTGCATTACACTTGTGCTGCTCTATCCTCTTCTGTTCTTCATTAATCCAAGTGGAGATGGCAGCCTACTGTGAAGAAGATAAAAAGCCTTAGCTGATCTATGCTGGGATACTACAAGTGGAGGACCTACATAAGCAGGGATTTAAAACACAGACTCAACTCTGCTTGTGGGGCCAACCCACCACCTCAAGGCTACTCTAATTTTTGAGATGAAATAATGATGAGAAAAAACATTGACTTCTGAAGTAGGCAGACAAATACCTGTCTTACCATTTTGTATACCAATACCTTCCAGTCAGGTCATTGATGGGCCTCATGCATCTATTTGTTTAATGGAACATTAAATGCTCATTAATAATTTTTGTTTCATTCAACTAAGCACAGTGCCATCAATCCAAGTTTCTCCTCAACTTCACTGCGTGCTAACTTGTCAGACACTGCTTCTTTGGCTCCCACACTCCTTTTAATGTCTCACTATTTTCTGCTTTCAAACAACAACCAACTCTCCCCCAAGATCCTGTTGGACACACCATGCTTCCTAGCATCTCATTACTCTCAGGGATGGGTATGTTCTACTTCTTTTCTTTCTGCCCCTGCAGAGAAAGCTCTTGGAGTTGGGAACTCCCTGCTACCTTGTATTTCTTTGGTAACTTCCACACAATACCCACAACCCAACTTACTCTTAGATTTTGCAAAAAATGTAATTAAGAACAATTAAAGCCATTTACTAATGTATATTTGGGCTTGAGCAAATAAAATTTTGTTTGGATAATGTTCACCCACCCAAGCACATAAAATTCCCTAACTCTACCCTTGTCACCTTTCCTTGCCTGCTCATTCCCTGCACCCCCATCCTTCTCTACTCCATCCCAAAGTCCAAATATCTTCCCATTAATAAAATATTTTGTTCCAAATGTACCAGCATGCACAAGGTTCACAGGCTGTTTTTCTAAATTAACATTCATGCCATTTTATTACCCAGTCATGAGTAAAGCAAACAGGTTCTTGAAATAAGATACCTTCTTTTCAGCATTAGGCTTAACACTTGACTAATTCAGTTAATGTGTTGTGATTGGTGTTGTAGGTTCATATTACCATCTTCCTGTACATCTGCATTTAAGTCTCACAGTGCAGTGTAACTGGACCTTCACAACATCACCTTCCACCTATTGGCAACAGACAATGGCACAATTTGTAAAACAGCTTATTATAAAGAAAGTAATGGCCTGATAAAAATCAGAAATATAAAGAAAGACTTTGCAACTGGAAGCCAGTGGAAATCTTAACACTAACAAATGAGTTTGTTTGCTCGAGTTTGCATTAGAGAAATGCATAGTAAGAACTTTGAGGAAAAAGCATCAGAATTGTAAGTCTTTATGCTAAAGGATGATTTAATGGTAGTTTTCTCTTAGACTCCACAGCAGAGTACATTCCAAAACAGCTGACATACTTTGAAGGCTAAAAACCTATGGTCAGAGACTTTACAGAGGTAAATTAGTAAGAAAGTTACAGTTGGTATGATCCAGCTCTTCCTGCCACTCAATACTTTCTTGGAGCCGTTAGGGGAACTAAGCTTAAGAATTTCATGTAGGAAACAGAGAAGCAACGACACAGGCCAGATTCTGTCACTGGCATTACTCCATTCAGTTGTTTCTCACTCATTGCTGTAGCAGCTAAGAACAACAGGAACTATAAAATCACAATAAAAGATCGGTTTCCCTCCAAAGGAACTCATACTGTAAGGCAGCATGGAGGACCACATATGGATGCTCAAGGGGTACTAGGAAACAGTACCACCCTATTAATTACAGTCCTCACCATGCCCCGAGTATTATTTTTGTGGGCAAAAAGTTTTAAGGTGGGATGGGAAGAAGAAAGGAGAGCATGGAAAAGAGTACACCAGGGCTTATTATAAAATTTAACATGTGGGCAAATGAGGTCGGCATCTTAACTGATAAGAAACAGTAACTTTAATCCTGACATGGAAAATCAGATATCAGACAAATGACAGGCATCTGACAGCTTGTAGAGCTGGGACCTGCTCACGCTCTGAATGCCAGTCTTCTATTCTTGACTGCATAATATACAGAACTTGGCACCTTGCCTCCATTCCACACAAAGTGAAGGAAGGGAAGCTGAAGGCCCTCAAAAATGAAGTAACTCAGCATGTGCAATGTTGGTAGATTCTGCTTGAAGTCCTTTTTAATTTTTTTAACTTGCTATTTTAAATGTTACTCTTCCTGGATTTAATCTTAAACTTGATCAGCTTGACTAATCAAGCTGATGAAAAGAGGTGCAGCCTTGAAGCTCACAGTCATATGAATTATTAAGAGTGAATGACAACCCTTCGACACAGCTGATTTTCTATATCCACAAAGCAGAAAACTTTTCATCAGGATGATGGCGCCCTTCCATTGCAAAGCTAAGTCTCTCATAAACTACAGAATACACTATCATGACCACCACACCCACAGGATACTCAAATTGTAAGGTGAATTATTACTACCTGCTCCCCACAGGAAGGCACTTGCTTACACCTGCCAGATGGAACTGACAGCTGGCAACTCAACGCCCCACAAAGACCTTCTGCAAACAGGCTCTTAACAAACACGCGTATTCTCGCTTCCTGTTCCCATTCCATTCAAACCAAACACCTCTGGCTCCCACTCTCTGCCTCAATTGGCTTTTTGGACTTAGCCTTTGCTCCTGCCCAGTTCAGACTGTTTAATACACACCTCTGGAATATTTTTAATATTTACATATTTTATCACAGCAAATATTAATTACTTGCTTTTAGTCAAAGACATTGCTTAAGGTTTGTTTGCAAGTTTCAACAGGTGCAATAAATGTCCTCTCTGGAAATACTGTTACAGAGAATAACAGATAAATAAAGCACCTTTTTTCTTGGGAAAAGGTGCCTGCTCCGGCTGTGTCACATCAAGCAAAAGAAATCACACATTTCTATGTCACAGACTTTATTCTTTTGATTACCAAATATCTATCCCCACCCCCTCACTGAGGGGGAGACAAGATTAATAATACAGTAAGTGTATATATTGCTGCACTGACTGTTCACCACAGCCAAGTGTTAAGATTCTTAAGTTAAGCTGCACCTAAACAAGAGGTAGCATGCCTAGCTACTTCAAATAAATGAAGCAATTGCTCTTTCAGTTTGAAAAGTTTGGCAAGAAATGGGGTTTTACTTGTCAGTAAGCACAACCAGGTATAAATCTTATCAGTCCATTATAATTTTTTTAATAGGAATGTTTGAAACTATTACAGCGAAACACACAGAACTAAAACAAAACAAAACACCACCAAACAAAACACAACAACAAAAAAACCCAACTAAGGGTTATTTAAACAAATGGTAAAATGAACCACACTTGAAACTCTTCTGCTCCAGTAGGAGGGAAAGACATACCTGTGAGAAATTGAATCTGAGCTAATGGAAGCATACAGCTGGCAGAAAATACTTACTGCAGAACACTTTAAAAATCCACAACTTAAACAAGTATTCAAATATACTATTTACAGTCATGTATAAAAAGCCAACCAGACAGAAAACACACAGGAGAATGTTGATTTTCTGTCTCAAAGGAATCACGAAATACAGTGAGTTTTAGGCCAGCTCCACTCTGTCCATGCCCTACTCATATCATCCAGCTCCAAAGATTAATGAATAAAACGCAGAACATTTTAACTCTGAAATTCACTTGCCTAACAAATATAGGGTAGCGAATGTGCCAAGATCCTATGATTATAGCAGCCTTCCAGTACCTAGAGGGGGCCTGCAAGAAAGCTGTAGAGGGACTTTTTAGAAGGGCATGTAGGGATAGGACAAGGGGTAATGGCTTCAAACTGGAAGAGGGGAGATTTAGATTAGATCTCAGAAGAGAATTTTTTCTCTCTGAGGTGAGAGAGTTGGAACAGGTTGCCCAGAGAAGCTGTAGATGCCCTGTCCCTGTAAGTGTTCAAGGCCAGGTTGGATGGGGCTTTGGTAGAAGGTGTCCTTGCCCATGGCAGGAGCGTAGAACTAGATAATCTTTATGGCCCCTTACAACCCAAACCATTCTATGATTAAGTTACATTTCTTCAACTGCTACATGTATCACCAAAAAGTGAAATAGGCTTAGAGAGAAATAGCAATAAAGTTTACATTGTGAAAACAGCAACCTTGTTATATTCTTTCAGATGGTAAACGGAAGTAGCAAGTGAGGGTCCTGGAAATGCTAGCACTAGCTGATCTAAGAATTTGTCTCTGAACTAAGAAGTCACATCTCTCTTTTTTGTGTGTGTTCACCCTTGGCAGAAGTAGTCTGCAGAGGCTGGGAAAAAGTCTCAGGAGGTGTGCGGGTTCGTGTTGCAGGATATGCCCCCAGAATGACTTGCAAAGACATGAGAAATTTCGAGCATCTCGGTTACGGTTTACTGAAATTTGTAATTTTGAAGAGAATACTACTATCTTATTCGCTGCCTTGCCCCTGTACTACAGCCAGACTGAAACTAACTGCAAGGGATCCCTAAGCTCTAGCACATATAGGTGGGGTTTTTTTAAACAATACTAGCTATTGTTTACCTATTTCCTGCAGGTGCTTTCAGTTGTCAAAGTATTTTAAATACAGCTAAGTGAAGCTTCTCTATTTTATTTCTGGAATGGCTGAGTACGTAACAGCATCTGAAGGCTGCAGTACATTTCATATGTTAAATAAACTTCATCGGTATTTATTTATAACTGAAGATACAAAGTTCATTAGAGAGGACTCAGTTCTTTAATTTGCCAACAGGATGACTAATCAGCAAGTATGTGCTGGCCAGCCATGCCAGAACATGCCAGCCTTACAGCTCTGCACTTACCAGACAGTACGCGTTATCTGAACATCCCGCAGGAATGATCACAATACTCACTGCAAGGTGGGAAGCTATTTATGCAGAGGTGGGAGAAAGTTTTGGGAGACAAAGGAAACAAATCTCCAGGAATCTAGGCACCATGTATTCTGCTGGTCCTTGAATAAATTGCTTTCTTTTCTAATGTGGAAAATCCACAAAATTATTATATTAGAAAGTGTGAAGCTAAAGCAAGGTTAGTTCAGACATGGCATTTGGGGTAAGCAGCTATGGGTGGTGGCTGATTCGATAAGAATATTCCCGGTCGATTCTGGAAAGCTGTTAAGTCACTCACAGTAAAGCACGATCCATCAGGACAACCTGTTAAGTGCCTTGCTATTTCTGTAAATACCTGTACATCCTCCAAGCTTAAGACCTTCCTAATTTATGACCAATACAGCTCTTTCTTTTTTAAACAAACAAAACTCCAGAACTTTTGATCAGAAATTTTTGCAATTCAGATAGCTCATTTAATACCACTACTTTTGCTGCAGCCTGTACAGCAGTTTTACCAAATGCAATTGCAGGGGAGACAATTTTGATGCTTACCCGCTTTTTGCTAAAAAATTTAAGTCTCTGGAAAAGAGCAGCCAGTACACTGAAAAATACCTTCTCCTTCTTATTTTTCTTGCTAATTTCAGTAGCAGGTATGATGGCAAGTGCTGGGAATGGCTCACTAGGCCTCATTCTCTTGCTGCCACTCTAATCAGGATTTTATTTTTATCCAAGATAATTTAAACAATACTGATCCTGGTTTGTGGTAGTCTATCCGTAGCCAACCTGTGTTTTGCACTATTTGAGCTCCATCAGTTGCTCTCTATCCATCTGGAAGGTACGACTTCCAGTTTAAAGATCTTTCAAGGCTAGTTTCTGATCATCCTTCCAAGAATACACATTATGAGTACCAGTTGCAGGTGCGCAAAGAAATGTTTGCTCTTTTCTTCTGAGACTCTCATGCTGTAGGATACAAATCTACACATTCCTGTGCTGGTGCACAGTGACATAACAAAAGGCCTCACTTAAACTCCAAGTAATCCTCCCAGTTTACGCAAAATCTAATCACCAGATGCAAAATCTTGCTCTGAGTAGTTTCCTTCATTCTCAGCTGTAATTACGCTCACAGGGATCAATTTAGCTGAATCAGACCTGGCAAAATCTGCAGTAAGACCCTCAGAATCCAAGCAATGCTGTAACAAATCCCAGACTACTGGGCCATACTACTGATCCAAAGGCCAAATGCTATTTGAGTTACTCAATGGGGAAGTCAATACGAATCAGCTGAGGGTGAGGAGAACAAGCTTTTGACCTAGACTTTATAATAGATAGCCTATCTTTTACCTTGGCAATTTCAAAACAAACTTCACTTCAACATCAGCTTTGCCTGAACTAGATGTGCTTCAGCTTCCTCAAGTTCTTTGTGTCTGTTATATTCCAGATAATTACATCCTTCTGAATCCCTCCCCAACAGATTGTTGCCTTCCATTTGTCAGTATCACCAACAATTTTGGAAATGTTTTGAGTTTATATAGGAATGCACAAATCTACTAACAGGTGTCTACTGCCATGAAAGTATTGTTAAAATAAATAGAGAGAATTCCTCCTTCAGAATAACCAACTCAAATATACTTTTCTTTGCTGCAGATTCAACTAGCTATAAGTAGAGCACGACCACAGACAATGTAGTTGTTTAAGTTTGGATAACTGAGACGTTCTCTTTTCTCCTCCTCTTCCCTAAACATCTGATCTGGTTTTCCATGAGTGGTTAGTGAATTTTGGCTGACATGCAAATGGCTGGATGTTGACTCTCTGTACTGTCTGTAACCCCATTAGAAACCAGAAAGCTGATCAGCAGTTCAACTGCCAACTTGGTAATCCAGAAAACAAACAGCAAAACCTGTTCATCACCCTCCTCTTTGAACACAAAGTCTGCTGGTGGAAACATCTTTTCCAACTGGCTAACAAGGTGCTTAGTTGACTCACCATGCATGAAAAAATATCAGCTGCATAATCAAAACCCTCAAAATTCTAAATGCCAAAGTTTTCTATTGAAAATCTTGAGACTATCTTAGAGTTTTTAACATACTATTTTTATCATATCCTGAGAACTCCCTACCTCTTTTTATTGCAATGTACTAAGTGATAAAAATCCTTTTTTCCTCTAGTTGGAGAATGGGCTTTCTCTTAGTGATCAATTGAAACTCACTTATTTAAGAGAAATGTATATAATCTAATGGACAACTGTAATTCAGTTAGAATGATCAACATATGAATAACATAGCTCAGGAACACCAACAGAACAAGGCTGAGCCTTCTAAGCCTCCAATTATTCTTTGTACTTTTTTTCATACAAGAAATGTCATGGCCTATTCAGAGCCCAACAGATGACTTCATGACAAATTCAAATAAAAACTGTGAATGGAAATAAATTTGTCAATAAAACACACAGCTTAAACTCAGAAAACCCATAGCACTGAATTGGCACAGGTGAAGGGTGATTTAAAATGGCTTATTGAGCTATGACACAGGAAGTTAAAATATATAGGGCTAAGTTAAAGGTTGCTTTAAGTAGATGGCACTCATTCTTTCATATTAATAATGCCTCTTTTACTGAGCATCTCTTCTCCCTGATACAGAGAGGTCAGATATTTGCAATTTAGAAATTAGGAGACTAGATTCTGAATCCTCTTGTGCAATTGTTTCATTGCTGCTTCCGTTTATCACCTGGGACACGTTTCTTTCTGTCAAATGGCAGAGTCATTGCGCTATTGAATGAATCAGGCCAGCAAAACAGCTGTGACTGCATTAATGCAAAGGTATTTATGGAAACAAAATGCACAGTAAAAATATGCATTTATTTTCTGAGCAGGGCTCGTTAATCAGTGGCATTTTTAATACAATGCTTTGCGATATGCAGTGTAATTTAGTTCAGCTGTAGTCTCAACAGGCAGTCAATTAGGACAGTTTGGAGTGGGAGTAAATGTGATTCTTGCCAAGAAGGAGGATTTTTTTATTTTCTGATTTAAATAAATCTGATCCAAGTGGAAAGACTCCAACTGACTGCTCTGGGCTCTGTCTCATACCTTTTGCCCTTATTATGTAATAACTTCTGCTTTTATTCCTCCTGTTTGCTCTGGCTTTTCTTCTTTGCCTTTGCCTTACAAACTTGCTCCTTTGTCATTATTACATTCTTTTTCTGCCCTGTTTCTTTTCCTCCTACAAACAAACCCAGTGATATTTATCTTCTTGTGGATTACTGCATACCCTTACAATGTACCAAAAACAATTGAGCAGATTAAAAAATGATGAGCCATTCCCGTGCACATTCATTCACCTACCCACATTGTTTGTTTTTCTCTCCATCATCTTTCCCAAAATGACTTTTTAAAAATTTGCTTCAATTTTCATTACATTTCAGATCAGAAGAGATTGTCACATGATTTGCTGCAACAGTCACCCTGGAAAATTCAAATCAAATTAAGCACTATTGTCTGTAGAATAAATCACACTAAGCTGTCCCAAGCTTCTTCAGTGGCATAATGTAGATCGTATGGCCTGTAGCTGAATTGTCTTCAGGTGATCTCAGTAGGAAAACCAGGCCTACTGCTTTTTGCTAAGTTTATCTGAAAGGGTGCTTAGTCCAAAACCACACATGATGATCAGATTTGAAGTACGTGATCAGAGATATTAGGCAGGAATACAAGAAAAAGATTCTCCGATCACTAGAAGACAGTAGTCTCTCTTACCTAACATTCTTTTTCAGTTCAGAGTTATCTGTGGACCATGAGGAAAAAGTCTTCGTGATGCTACAGGAGACCAACAGAAACCTCTGAATAGCAAGCTCAGCATAAAGATACAATACTGCTATGAGCATTTGCACCTCTGTGTATATTTTAATCCTGCAAGAGAGCCTTCTTGGACAGAAGACTATACAAGCAGGTACTGATACACCAAATACAAAATGCTGGTAGAGGTGTGCCAATGAAAACAGAAGGAATTTTACAGCCCATTTATAATAAAAAATTTTGTTCGCAGTAAATAATTAGCGATATCCTTCTAAGTGTCACTGCTCACCCAGTTGCTTCACTGTTCTTAGTATCTCTTTTCTTATCAAACTGTCACTTCCCATAGTATAGCTTCAGGAAACCGTATCCCACATTAACCACAAAACGCTGCTGTCTTACTTAACAGTAATTACTACTCACAAGAATACAGTCACACAACCAGTTATTTTCTACTAACTCTTCTATTTTCAGTAATCCCAGTTACAGATTATCAATTTTTTCTTGCTTTCCTCAGGATAATTTGTTCCTTACGTTGTAATTCCCGATTTGCTAAAATGTTAATAATTCATCTTGTTAGCTTTTCTGTGATAAATTATCTGTGGTCATGAGTATGTCTGCTCCTCCCTAGCAGCTTCTGAACTTGTTTGGCAGTTTGAGCCTCAGTAGGCAAAAGGAGAGCATCTGGAAAATATTAAGTATTTACACATCATGTGAAAATAAGACTTTTGTGTAGTGCCATAACCAAGTGAAAATTTCAGACGCTCAGTGGTACTAGATACAGGAGAGATACCAAGAAGTAGGCTTCATTAGTCCTGATGTTCAGAAAACTACTTGCTTTTAATTCTACTGACTAAAGTACCCACACTGCCATCCTGTTACTTGACTAAGCACTTAAATTCAAATCTCATTCAAAATTACAGATTACCGCGCTTCAGTAAATTATTATTTCTGATTAGCTTCATTGCAGCACTCGGTTCAAACCACAGTGCCAAACTTTGTTTTGGGAAAACCCTTCTCTCTCCACATGTTCATTTGCAAAGGCTCTAATTTCCAGAATTGTTTATTTTGACCTGAAACACCGTGTTTATGGTCAGGACTCAAAGGTGCGGTTTGCTTTTTTGTTTCAGTTTTTCCCTTGTTATGCCAAACTGCTATTTAAGGAATTCTCAATCCAAACCACTGAGCGACAAGAGGCACCTTGAATTCCTGGGGAAAAGAGGCTTATTTTGTCACAGGCTATTTTAAGTGTTTTTAAAGCCTCAAAAAGCTTGTTTGAGAATTCACCCGTTGACGTGAGGCGCTCCAAACTCTTTTATCGCGTTGGTTGAAAAGGCGCTCTCCAAAAGGCTCCAAAATCGAGCCATTTCCCGTAATTTGGGCACTTCAGGGGATGTACTAATAATGCTCGAACGCAGCGAAGGAGGCATTGAGAAACGGGGCGGGATGGTTTAAGCAGAGTCTCCGCAGAAATAACCCCCCCACACACACACCCCCTGCCCACCTCACCACGCCAAGCCCTTCCACCCCCCGCACGCTGCGGGCGGCCCCTCGCCCGCCGGGCGCCCCGAGGGTCCGGCCGGGCCCACCCGGACCGCCGCCGGCTCGGACGCTGCCGGGCACGGAGCACCGATCGGACGGACGGACGGACCGCCTGCCTCCCGGGCGGGCACACCCCCCGGCTTCCCGCTCTCGTTTTTCCTCACCGGAAGGGAAGACCCCGCGGCCGCAAACCCCCTCCGCCCGCCCCACA
>VZSF01004417.1:318181-418307 GCA_013398295.1 Chionis minor
CTGCGCCTTCCCCTCCGCCTGCGCCGCCCGGCGGGCTGAGGCGCAGCGCCCCCCCCGTCCCCGCCCGCCCCTTCTACCGGCCGCGGCCGCCCGGCCTGGGCCTGCGGGGGCCGCGGGAGCGGGGGGCGGGTAGGGGCAGGCGGCCGAGGTCTGTCCCTCGGGTTTCCGTCGCCCCCATTCTCGGCGGTGCACGTGGAGGAGAAGCTTGCGTGGCCCGGCCTGGGCGGCGGGGTCGCCCCTCGAAAGCTCCCCAGAAGGGCCGGGGTGAGCGATGTGCCGGCAGGTCTCGACATCTTTTGGTATCCCGGGAAACCTTTTCCGCCAGAAGCCGGGGGCAGAGCCAAGGATGCCCGGCAGCTCTCTGATGCTAGTGATGTCGTTGTTATTCCTGTGTTCAGACCTGGAGAACATCTCCTTAGGCTGACCTGTTTAACAGCGCTGGCCTGAAGTTATTGGATCTTTTGGAGACGTAGCATTTAAGCTGATGGTTTCTCCAAGTATGGAGGCAAGGAGGAATAATATTGGAAAAATGCAAGGTGAAGATTCTTTGAGACAGCTATCCCTACCCTTCCCCCCAATAAAGAACACCTTAGCAAATCTGACTATTCATAAATTACTATGTGTGGACAGTTTAGATAGGGAAGCCTTATGCGCAGTAGAATTTTTAAGCAAGGCAGAACACGCTTGAAAGAAGAAAAAAAGTAGACATGTCTGGAGTCACTGTGCAACCATGCACACTGCACTAAAAAAAGGGAAGTGGTCTTATCAGAGATTGAATGTTTGCTTGTTGTAACTTCTTTGCTTTTGAGCTTGACATGTACAGAGCTCCAGTGATGAAATGTGGTGACAACACTGAAATAATATCTGTTGTTCCTCTTTGAATATAGCACTAATATGGAGAATGGTGTTAATTAAAGGATAAGCCATATAGGATTAGTTTACCTATCACATGATGAATTAAGAGAGAAAGATTTCAAATATACTTAAGCATAAAAGAGTTTAAAGATGTTATTATAATAATATTACCAAGTTCATAGAAGTCATTTTGGTTTTTTTATTTTCTTTTTTTTTAATCCTTTTTCAATTGCTGGCCTATACTGTATGTATAAAAAAGTATATTACGCTTTTTGCTTGAACTGGTGATGCTCTGATCATCTTCCAGTATTAAGTGTGCTAAATGCACATTTTCAATGCATTAAGAACGTGCATCCCCGCTGTAATTTCAAATACTAGACACGGTTCTGTTAATATTTTGAATATCACTTGAAAAGTTCATCAACATTGACAAATAAGTTAATCAGGAAACTAAATCTCTGACTAAGTAAAAAGGTATTCCGTAGGTTTTTATTTTCCATCTGAGTAAAATTTTATCTCTTTGTATTAAAAGTTACCTAGTTCGAGTAACTGCATCGAGGACTCTTTATTTACTGTTATCTATGAGGGGATGAAGCAGTATGAGTAATGTGTTAGGCACTCTCCTAAGATGTAACCTCTTAAGTTTAAACAAATGTTTTGTTAATTTCAGCAACGCCTAGTTAGAATCCCTTGGACAACTGTAGAAATTACAACATGAAGCTGATGCTGTTTTCATAGTTGCAGCTGCAGAAAGAAGTAATGGGTGATTACTCCTGTGCAAATAAAGGAACAGCTAGAGGAGCAGAGTCTTCACAGCAGCCAGTAGGCCTGCCACAGTTGAGGGATGTGAAAATGAGATGAGGAAATAATTTTGAGATGGCCAGTAATTGAGACTGTGAAGTATGGAAACCTCAAGTTTGAAGCAGTTCTAGATATTGTTGTAGCATTCACTTTCACAGCAGTTCTTGGGAGAGGATGTGGCTTCTTGCCAGGGCATTCCTCATAGCTCTGAAACCACTGAAGTTGACAGCATATCTAAAAATCTGTGCACTGAAGACAATGCCTGCGTCTGGCTGTTGTAATCTGCTTTTGGGTTTCCGCATCAGAAAATATTGACAGTAATCTTACAAATAGATCAAGTCTGAAATAGCTCTGAAAGTAGTGTTTATATAGGTGTTTTCAGATTCATTTAGATGTCAGAAGTGGAACTAAATATTTTTCAGAAAGAAAACTCTACCTTTTACTGTCTAAAGTCATATACGGGAAACTGTCAAATCAGTGCTACTGAAAAATATAATCTTTGTATTTAAGTTTTGTATTGCTACTGATGAATGCTTCTTTGAAAGTGACATTTACAGAATTGCATGAATATGCCAATGATTTTATTTGGAGTACACAAGTGAAAACCAGGTCAAAATTTGACAGTTTGGGGATACTTAGAGAGGGAAACATGTGCTTGTTGTTATCTTTACTAGACAGTTTGGCTTCTTGTCACAAGCCTACAGAATTCATTGTAAAAACTGTGACCTCTCAAAAGGAAGAAAATCCATTCTAAACAGCTCCGTGAAGTAATAGATAGTTGCTGTAATATTACAGCTTTAATAGCTGAGGGACAATTCTGGTACAGGAACAAATGCATGTCTTTATCCAAATGCAATGTTGTGCTAATATTACTTCGGTTTTAGTTAGCAGTATCGCTTCTGGAAAGACAGTTGTGCCTAGTCATTTGCATGACCTTTGACATTTTATCTCATCTCTATTGTAAAGAGTACTTTATAGTGTACTTTCTCTCAGTGAGGCTCTCCATTCGCTTTTTAATTTACCTAAAGACCAGAGAAAGTTCATCAGCTAAACAGGTCACTTTTTTCCTGCTGAAGCTCTTTTATTGGCTTTTGAGAACGCAGATGTCCTGGTCCGGCAGGGACAGGGTTAATACCTGGCCCAGCACAGGTGTCCCACACCACGTGACCCATGCCCGGTATTTAGGCGGGAGCCGCCCGGGCGGGGAGTTCCCAGTTTGGGAGCCGGCGGGGGCGGTCGGTCGGGTCCGGTCGGAGCGCGGCGGTACGGTAAGGCACGGTACCCCTGTTTGTACGTACATTCCTCTGCCAGTGCTGCTGCTGTTGTTTGCCGGTTTTTCTTTGTTGCTCTGTTAAACTGCTTTTATCTCAACCCACGAGTTTTTGCCTTTTTATTCCAATTTTCCCTCGCCGCTGCAAGGGTTGGGTGAACGGCCGCGTGGCTCTTTGTGCCGGCTGAGGCCAAAGCACAACAGTAGAACATAACTAACTGGTTCTGGTGCTTTAGTGGGGTTGCCTGTGCCTTCTCTGGTCTCTCTCAGCTACCTAGCTGTGGTGTGGTATGACATCTCCTTTTCTTATGCCATGAATTCAATGTAAATATGATGCTTCCATCTGTCTAAAAATTCTGGCTCTCTAAACTCTGATCTGATCTACTGGCCGGTGTGCTTGCTTTATGCTCTTGATTTCACAGTTGTATAGTGTATCATCTAATTTCTTGTGTTAAAATCTGTCCTTTATTTCCTTCTTCATTTTAATTGTAATCCTTAAGAAGAAGGGCATTAAGGTGATGGAAGTCATAAGTGAGATATAAATTTGGGATGCTCTGTGGGGTTTAACAAATGTTTTGACTGGTTTGTCCAGGTCTAACTCCCAGTTTTTGCTGAGCTAATACAAATTCTCATGAATTCAGTGCTCAATGCTTTGATTTGGTTATTTAAACTCCATGTTGGAATGGTTCCTTATAACATCTTTGGTATTTAGGAGCATACAACGGAGAGTTATTACTTTGTTAGAGTTGCTATGTGACTGTTGCAGACAAATTGGAAATTCTTTGTCTGTGTCTTGATGGTGGAATCTTTATATACTGTTTTTGAAATGTTGCAGTGGCTTCTTCACCAGTCTTACCCTATTGCCTACTATAGTTGCTTACAACTAGTTGAAGGTCTTGAATTTTGACATTAGTGCCAGATATTACTCTTGTTTAAACAGTTTGGCACAGACTGGTAAACAACTTGGCTCTGTATTCATAACAAGATGGCTTTAACCAGGAAAGTTGATTATGACTTGTGAGATTAATTCTAGTTTTCTGAATTTGTCTGCCTGGTACCTGTAGTTTTCAGATTATGAATTGCTTATGTCAGTGACAAAGTATCTGAATAACAACTCTGTGTGTGCATGTTTCTTCCGTAAATTTTCAGGAAACCCTAAAATGTGCTGATATAAATAGCAAAACCATGACAATGCAGACAGCCACATTGTTGTGATTCATCTGTCTGCCTTGTGTCTTGTTCAGGGTGGCCTTTCTGGAAAACACTTTAACATACTGTGAAATAATCTGCCAAATTCAATTGGGGAAGCAACAGTAATGATCCAAACATCTGTAGCCTGCAAGGTATTCTGCAACAGTGCCATCAGTGAAATTACTGGTTTTGCTGGGGTCTTCCCCTTCTTTTTTTTTTTTTCTTTTCCTTTTTCAATTGTCCTGTACAGAACTTGAGGCAGTAACTCTTCAAACAAGTCCATTTTCTTATCTCTGATTAAATGCAAGTGATGTAAATAACATTCTTAAAATCATTAACACAGGTATTCCTCTGCATAGATGAGCATTGGTAGAGTGAGTCTGTGATAAAGCTCTTTATTCGTTTGTCTAGAACTAGAGTTAAATGAGCTAAATACTAAAAAGGCAATCCTGTCATCTCTTAGTAGTTCTATCTATATGAAACTTTCTATATGCCTTAGCTATTGAAAGGTGCGTGGTAGCTGACTGGTGAGGCCATTCTGCAATGAAAAACGATCAATTTGAACACATTATGTGCTTTTATGATTTGTTTTTCATATTGCCTGATATTTAGATTTCTTCCCTTTGGTTCTTCTCAAAAAAGTATTGTTTTGGATTTTAAGATTGATACCTAAGTATAGCAAAGAGCCTGGTACTTTCCCTCGGTCGGTACTTCCCTTAAGAATTCTGGAGCACTGAGGGATTCATCTCCCCGCTTCTGGAGATGCTGCCATGTGATAAAGACATCAAGGAAAGTTCTCCTGCCCCTTTTGATCCAGCGCAGGCTGAAGTCCTGGGCCTGCTCTGTGCTGTCTGATGCCTCTTGCCTGCATGCAGGAAATCATTATGGCTAAAGGGTATGGTGGTTCAGATATGGAGGAGCCTGGTGCTCGACAGCTGCAAGGACGTCTGCGCTTCTATACTCTTTGAGCATTTCGTTAGGAGTTTAAACGGCACATAAGAGGTAACCTTTTCAGTAGCCTTTTGGGGATAGGGCTTGTTTAAAATGCTAGGGTGGAGAACCTCGAGTATCACTAATAATCTCAGGGAGACACAAAGAAAGTTGGAGTATATTTGCACAGATTTTGGCAATTACTCTTGAGTAGGCACCAGAAGATTCCCCGTCAGAAGTGGTAGCTAGTCTAGGTTCAGATTCCAGGGATGTATATCATATTGGTGGATTAAGGAGTTAGATCTTTTTACAGTATAACACTAGAGGTCTGCCTTCAGCTTAATCTAGTCTGAGGTTGCTCAGCAGTCTTCCTCTTTTGGTTTGGATACAAGGGAAGAGATCACAAAGAGTGCTGGGCATCAGGTGAGGGTGAGGTTGAATCTAGAGTTTTGTGTTCGATCATGTCATCCTAGAGCCATGCATGGTGTGAACATAGAAGGTGAATGATTTGGCTGGTTATGGTAATGTAATTGCTGGATACTTCAGGGCTTCGGTAAAGACAACAAAATCTACTAGCAGTAAAAAGTGTTAAGATTATTTTTAATTATGGAGTGCATAAAGAGAAGAGATTTCAATGTTGCTGTTTCTTTAAAATGAAAACCACTTTACTGATCACCTGTATGAAAAGAAAAGAAGTTCATATTCAGGTGGACCTTTTTGAATCATTTCGAAACATATAAAAAGTGTCCCTGTGCTAATTCTTGTGTTGAATTCTTCATTGTAGAGAACTTGAACAGTGAAGTTCTGATTTACCCCAAGTGATTCTTTCGTGATGAAGATCACAAACTGGTAATCTGTGTGATAGCCTGCAGCAATCTTTTTCCTAACTGCATCCTACGGACTAGTTCTTTGCATGGAAGAGTTTTGAGTTATGCTTTGAAGTGGAAATCGTAACTCTATTATGTGTCTTTAAGCACGCTGGAAATTAATTATGTAGATAAGCATATACTGAGTTTGAACTGACTGTAGTACGTGTGGTTCAGCTTTGTTTTACATCAAACAAATTTTAGTCTTTCCTTCGTATGCAGTTGCTGTATTACTATGCATGTACTTACACAGTGTACCGAGTTGTTTGAAGACTTTCTTTATAAAATATTTAATAATTTGGGGTTTTATAACTCTTGAGTAGCTTTTTTCTTGTTTTACAATTTTATTTCCTGAGGTTCTGCTTAAATGATAATCAACAGTTAATTACTAATGTAACATGTCTCACTTTCTCACTTTTTACCTTTGTGTTTTAAAGGTGGTTTTTTAGTATTATTAAAGAAAGCTCAGATAGCAGTTGAACTGTGGAACTGTTTCTTCCATAGTAGCTGGAGGGCACTGCTATATTTTTTGTACCAAGAAAGTGGTGAAAAGAGCAATACTTCTGTGACTGAAATCTCCTAACAACATATTTTAAAAACTATTTAAAAATCCAAGACTATGTAATGACTGTAGGTAAGAGGCACCTACAGAGTCTTTTGAGCTCCATATGAACAGCAGATGCACAGCACCTCTATGAACTAGCACCTAATTAAATTGACTTAGTAGCAGACATGAAACTTTGATAAGTTTTAGGCATTAAATAAAGGATTTTTAAAAGTTCTTTTTTCCATGAGCAGAGGCTCATGAATAGCAGAGTTGTAGGTACTTGCATGGCAACTCGAGTTTTGCTTGCTTCTATTTCAAAGTCCTTCAAACCATGAGAAGAATTGAAAGAACTGAAACTACATCATCTGTTTTCTTTTTGTGGCTTAATTAGGACTTGTTGCTAAAACAAATTGATGTGACCCACATTACAGGATAGGAAAATGGAACAAGGAAAAAATACCCTAAAAAAATGCCAGCATGCTATATGCAGAGATGAGGATTTTCAACCTTATGTAATAGAAACTTTTTTAAAGGTCACCACCAGCAGAATTTGTGTGTTCTGGGCTTAAGTATTTCTTGTATTTCCTTTCCGCATTTACCTTTCCTGAACTCTGCTCTGGCCTAAATACAACCAAATATTTACTTAACCTAGTAATTATGTAGGACTGTTTGCTACATTAATTCATTCAAATACAAGATAGGTAGATTGTATAATTTTAAATCTTCTTATTTCCAAATGTTTGGTGGGAGAGAGCTGGTTAATCAAAATAGCAGCTATTAAAAATCCTTAAGTCATCTGCACAGTTAAAATCAGAATTAATTTTGTCTCCTCATCAGTGTTACAGCTGATATAGATATGTTGCTCCTGTAGCAGGAGGCAAACTAGAATTTCTTTATAAGCTTGTAGTCTTAACCTTGAATTTCTTGTCTTGTTTAAAATGTCAAACTTAGAATTTTTTGGGGGAAGGGCAGCTTCAAAGAGAGAAGAGAGTAGAAACAGTACAAAAACTATGCTTGAGCCAAATAAGTTTACAAGAGGTAAGTTTTATATTCAGTTTTGGACATTGATTCTGTTTTGTGTTTGTATACACATAAAAACAAACCTTGACAAAATTGACTGAAGTGTTTGTGAAAAATATCAGAATATAGGAAGGTTTGATAGTCTGTACAGATGTATTCAGATTGGGCAAATAGATAACACAAAATATTTTTGTTCTGTCTTTACAGGACTTCTGTTTTTTCCTGAAGTGCTAACTCTCTAAGGCTGTTATTTTACTATCTTTAAGTGTATGGAGAAAAGGTTAAAAAAAATAATCTAAACTATTCAGATAGTATGTGATTGCATTAAATACTGCTTTAAATATATTCCTGTCGATCATCAGTGTTCATTATCAAACTCAAGTTTTAAACAGTGTTGTTATTAAGTCATTTAAGCTACGTGCCCATCTGTGTGTATTTTTTTCATTGTAATAAATCCTAATTGAAGAACTGTTCAAAAAATGTTCATCTGAATAACCAAAACCAAAAACCCATAACATGGCTTGGACAAAATTTGACTAGCTTTTGAAAAATTGAAAGAACTGAAACTACATCATCTGTTTTCTGTGCAGCCTATTAGGACAGAATTTCTCAATAAGTTTCTTTTTGTCTTTAATTTATGACTTTTTCTCTTAGAGAAACTTCTGTTTCTTCAGGAAAACATAATAAAGCTAGTAATTCTTATGATGTTTTGTGTGTAGATTTCTTCTGAATAAACTTTCCAATTTTGTTGTGTGTGTACGTCTTAGAAGAATCATAGAAGAATGAAAAACAGGATTTGTTCACTGTTTTTGTCAGTATAAATCTAACTACATAAGAATAATAATTAAAAAAATACCCAGCTCTAGGAATGAGGCTTGACATCAGTCAACCAGAGGATAATCTTGATCTTGACTTTTGGTGTAGGAATTTTTTCTGAAGAATAATTAATTCTCACTTCTTACTAACAAATCACCTTAGCTTGCAACTAGAAAAACCTCTTCTAAATATTGTGCTGCTTCCTGTGAACTAGAAAAATATCTATAGGCTTAAAAGTACTTTGAACTATAACATTATATTCATAAATGGACTCACTTTTAAAAAAGTATTGACATCTCTTTTCTTATAAAATAAATGTTAAAAAAAGGAAAAAACTTACATGTATTTATTTTACTTGAAGCATATTTTCAGATAATAGGATCGCAGAGCCGATTGTGTGTAGAACAGAGCTGGAAAGGATGGTTTACTTCTATGCAATACTTTAGTAATCAGTCCTCTTAGAAAAAGATGTAATTCCGTTTTCTTATTGAAGAAGAAAAAGTTTGTTTGTTTGACTTTCAGTGTTGCAGTTGCTGTTTATATATAAGTAAGTTGATATATATATATAAGTATACTTGAACAGGAGTGAGAGTGTGTATTTTAAATTCCTGTTGTTGAAACTGTTCCAGTCCAATGTGAAATGGAGATTCAGTCTGCTGAGAGTGAGCATGATGATAGGCCAGTTTTGTCCGGAGTCTCCTTTCTTACCTAGAAAGGAGGGGAAAAACTGGGCTTTAGTCTCTGTTTTGTGGAGCTCCTCTCTTAGAAATTGCTGTTGTGGCCGGTTAAGGTTTGGCTGTGCACAAATAAATAGCTTCATCGTGAAGGCCTAAAATGGCTATTTTCTCATGCCCTTGGGTATCCTTAAAAACATTTTTTAAACCTCTGAAGAAAGCCAAACACTGTTTCCCAATGCAGAGGAGAGAACTGAATCTCCGATCTTTCACATCCTGATTAAGTGCTGAATTCCAGGAGGTGGTTCAATGGAATTCCTTCATTCCCTTTCACTAGGGAAGTTCAGCAGAGCATTTATGATCCTTGATGTTTTTTACGTATTTTGTAATGCATCTCTCTTTCTTCCCTCCAGTGGGCCACCCTTAGCATCTCCGTGATCAGCCTGCTCAGTTGTTGAATCCTGAATTTAGGACTTTGCTGTTGTTTTCAGTATTCATGTTCTTTTTTGATTGTTTGTATAGTAGGATACTCTACTATAAGAAATCTTGGAGGGACTGAAAATCAAGGACCTTAAACCTTTATGTAAGGATCAATTCTGTGGAATAAGGAAAAGTTCCTCAAATGCTAGACTGAAAATCTGAAGCGAGAGCAGGAGAGCCAAAAGTGACTTTCTTTTGGCTAATTTATTATTTCAAATTTAAGTTCTGTTCTTTGTGTTTTATTTGAACTTAGAGCTCTTTCCATCCATTTCTCTGTTCCTAACTAGTTTGTTTCTAATTTATTTTATAAAAATCCTCTGGTAATGTGCACGGGTATCTTTATAGCTGTATAGACTAGATCATACAAAGTGCAGAGCAGAGATCTGTTGTTTAATAAGAATAATAAAAAAGCCACTTCCCCCCCCCGATTTCCATTAGGGTTGCAGTGCTGAAAAAGATTTCTTAGATACCGAAAGGAAGAATCAATTTTGTATCACAAAGAATTTATATTGAATTTATTAAAAGTAAACTTTTATCTTGAACTTTGGATCTTATCTCTAAAGACTCTGCTGTCATGATTGTTTGTAAAACAAACAAAATTCTGAGTATGGATATTTGTGTAAATTCAAAGTCGGAATATTTTGTAAGTGGTACCATAAGTATTTCAAGTAAAAATATCTGTAGAGTAAATGGAGAGAAAACAGTAGCCCTGTCTCCCTTACAAAATGAAGTAGAGTTTGTAAAAGCACATCAAAAGCTCAGATTTGTTCATTAAAGGTATATTATTCCACCCTTGGTACACTGAATGAAAATTGAAGATGAAATTCTGTTCTACCTCAGTATAGCACTTGTGATCATTATGGTGTGTGGACTTCTCAGAATGGAACGGATCAACACATGTTTATTGAGTCTAGGTTTTAAAATATAACAAAAATTACCTGTCTCACAGTAGCTGGGGAGATGATCTTGTATTTTAGTAGGTGGGGGAAAATAGTATCAACAGAGAATGCTGTAAACTTCCCTTTAATAGATATTTTACTCAAAATACTTGTTACTGACCTGACCCAAAAAACCTTTGTGTAAAAACTCTTTAAGAAAAATTAACTGCAATTTATTACTGAGAATGGCTTGCAACAGTTGTTTTATTGTTAATCATATTAGAAAAAGTAATTTGGCAAAAATGTCAAGCAGTAGTAGGCCATGCTCATGCAAGATAGGTTGAAAATAAATTTTAAATTTGAAACAGTTATACAAATATAATTTGAATAATAATGATTTTGAGTTTTAGTGAAGCTTTGAGTTGCTTTGAAAAAGAACCAACAAACCTGTAGTCACAGCATTTGAACGCAGCAGAACAAGACCTCGCAAGATGTCTATGCTGTTGACTTAGCTATCCCATTCCTGAATTGTATTTTAAATGTATAAAATTCAATTTAGCCTTTGTCTTTCACAAAACTAACCAAAATTACGTTGTTTCATATTTTGAACTATAGCATTCAGACAGATATATGTGTAAGCTGCATTTTTCAAGATGTGCATTAACATACGCTATTCATGGAGTATATGATTAGTTTTGTGGCCCTTTGATCCATCTTCCTTTTGATGAACCTGAAGAGTTCCCCCATTTTAGCTGTAGCCTCCCTTTTCAGGAAGGAGGATGTTTGTCATTTCTTGGGAGTACGTGTTCTGGCAATCAACAGATTTTTAAAGGGCACGAGATAAGGCTCTGGGTACTTGGTTAAAGGTGAATGTACATGTGTGAGTTCAGATTGGGAGTGTATGTTTGAAATCAGTTTCTTGATTGTCTCCACCCACTTAGCTTTATTCATTGTGCTGTTGTCCTTGAATATCCTTAATTAGGTTTGAGTGAAAAGAAACAGAAAAGTATGCTGCAACTGCTTATGGGCCAGGTATGATCTACTTCGTAGCAATTTCCCCACAATATATATAGTATGAACTTCAGGTTCTCAGTATCAGTTGTATGCGCTATGAACTCGCTTGTAGTAAGATCTGGTATCTGGAAATGCAGGTACAGCCAAAGTGAAGTTGCAACAAGTTTCCTAATCTAATACCTGTCAAAACAATATAGATTTTGTACGCAATAGACTACATATAATTGCATGTAAAATGATTTCCCTTAATAAGCTGTTGATTTCTCTGTATATTTGGTGACTTTTACCCTTTGTTTAAATTTTCCTGCTATCTTACTCTAAATCACTTCTGCATCATGTGAGTTGCTGAAATGTACTAGGCATGAGGTCCTTAAAATATGTTTGATGTATTCAAGTGGCTTTAAAAATAGTTAAAAGATACACTAGGTAGAAAATCAACTGCCTGTAGTTTATTTACATCCCTTTGAAAAGTCTTAAACTCAGTTGGGTGTTATTTCTCACTTTTTCTCCCTTGAGCTGTTGGGAATTTCACTGGGGAATGGGTTGCTGGATGTTAAAACCACAGGAGGTGCATGTTGTTTTTCAAAGCAGCTGTAACATTCTGCTGGTCTCTCCATCTACCTGATGGCTGTTATTTAAAGAAGTGTGGAAGAGGAAGGGCAGAGTGCTAGATCCGGAAGTTTTTATTAGGGTTGCTGTTCATTAATGTAAGTTTGTTTCTGTCTTCCTCCCACCCAAAAGAACTGGCTTTTGTTTGAAATGCAGTGAGAAAAGAACAGATTGCTAAAATTGAAGGTGTAAATAAGTTGAATAGTGTATTAGTGGATTTTTTCCTCCTTTTCTGGTCCTTCAGAAGAAGAGAGTATGTTGATCATTAGTCATTTGTGTTAGCTTTAAATTATACAGGTAGCGTGCATATCGTCAGAATTTGAAGGAGGGCTGAGTGAGATGAGTTTAGTGTTAGTCCTCTCTGGAAAGGGAGAGCAACAAAGCAAAATCAGCAGCTCTGCTACTTTTAACAGCTATGCAACAGCAATTTTGCCGGGTTTCCCCTTATGTCATGTGGCGTATTGCACTTTGCTTTGGCAAAGCTATCAGTAACCCTTCTTTGGGTCTGCTGGAAACAAATATGAGGTCTATCAGGGGAACGGTTCTGATCGGAAAGTTCTTTGGCAAGAATGCCTGTGACTGATTTCAAGTAACTCTTGGCAGACTCAAAACTACATTTTAGAAATTAGCTGTCTTTTATTCTTGAAGTAGTTAACAAGTTTCAAATGAGCGGCCTCTACAGGATACTTGGGAAGCCTGGTAGAGCAGTGCCAACATGGAGAAAGTTTCTTGGGTGAGGGCCAACTTAACAAACGCAAGCAGGCAAGCTTTGTGTCTGGACTTGTGTTTCAGCTTATGCTGGTGGATTTAATGTCCTCAGAGCTCAGGCACTGAGGCATATATTGCAGCAAAAATACTACGGTACAATGTGCTCAGTTCATTTGCTGCTGTGTTTGATGCTGGAGGATTAAGGGGAGGGGAAAAGATCAACTACCCAGGATGCTCTGTTAGGAGGAGTAAGTGAATTCGATTGTCGTCAGAACTAGATTGCCATATGAGTTCTGAAAGCGTTTGGCTCCTGAGGATAACTGCTCTAAAAATAGAGTTGGAGGAGAGGTTTCTCTTGGGTCCAGTTTCGGGTTCCAGCTGAGCTGGCTTTAGGAAACTTGTTTGCTTCTGTTGCAAGACTACAGTGAGGATAAATCGATTGTTATTCTTCCTTCAACGTTAATTTTTGGAGATACTGACACATTCACTTGGTCTGTGGAAATCAAGAACTAATGTTATGGCTGATGACACAGGTATAATCTTAACATTTTTGCGAACAAAGGGAAAAGGTGTAGTTGTGAATACTGGCTATGTCTGATTTTATAATCAGCAAAATAACTGGCTTACTGTGGTATGTTGGTGTTTTCTAGCTAGTCTGCCTTACAGGCTGCCTCTGTTCTTTTTGATTAAATGTTCTCTGGAGTAGAGGTATTTCGTGAGTTTATGGCAGGTGGTTAATTGTAACTCAATTTTTGCTTGAGTAAGGTAACATAAGAGACATTGTTTCGTCTTCATATATCTGACTTTAATGTTATTTTTGGAGTATGTCAAATTACTAGGTGTCTTTAAAGTAAGCTAAAGTAAAAGGAAAAAGGATTTCATACATCTTTATCTAGGCGTGACTCTTAATGTGGGGTGGGTGAGGTATAGGGCTTTTAAAGATTTGCCATTGAGGAATAGAGCACACTTTAAGACTTTCTGATGTCTGCATAAAGACATCTGGTGTTGTAAGCACAGGCTTACCAGATATGGCAAGTGACCTACTTCTGACATGGCTGGCAGCAGGAGCAGGGAAAAGGCTTGAATTGAGAATTAACCGTCTGGAATGAGCTCTGAGCCAGCGTCAGTCCTTGCAGTGTTTTGTTCTGACCCTATGTGTAGGGTTATTTGTGCAGAGCATAGGTAAATTTTATGTTATGTAACTTCCATTTATATTAAAGCATTCCCTGATCAAGCTGCCGTGGTTGAATTCTTAGCAGAGTTTTTCAAGAGTTTTGAAAATAATCTGTTTTTGAGGGATTTGCATGAAACAGTCATTTAGACTGGAAAAAATATAAAGAGCTATGCTTCATTACTTAAATAAGCTGTGTTTTTTTCATTTTTTCTGTTCTATAAGTAAAGCCCCTTTCTTCAGAGGCAACTAGCAGTAAACAGTAGAAAACAGTAATGTAAATAAGTAAGTGTGAAATACAATAACATTCTTTTTCTTGTTTGCTTCTTCTAATACCTAGTTTGCTCTAGAACATAGTACCGCCTGGAATCATTTAAATGTTTTTTAGCCTTAAGCTTTCATTTTAAATAAGTACAAGGCTTCAGTTGACTACATTGGTGCACAGGAGTGCTGAAGTTGTGCTGGTGCATAGTATAATTGTTTATTTCAGAATATTAAAATTTGCAGCTCAGAGGTACGTTAATTTTCATAACAGTTGACAGTATTTCCAAATGTACTGGCACACGCTGCTTGTCTTCGCCTCTGTTTTCAGACTACCTTTTTCCCACAAGAGATGTTATGATGCATTATGTATATGGACCTTGCACATAGGTAATTGGGGTACTGTGCAGTAGCAAGCGATATATGCCTGAGATGAGGCTAAGTTGTCTTGTTTTCTCTCTGTGTTATTGGACAGCCTATACCAAGGCAACTTTGTGTTTAATACAGAAAAGAAACTAAATAGTTGGTATTTGGTCTTTTTAGGGAGTAGCCTTAATCTTTTTTTTTTAAATAAAATGCTGAGATGAGTAAGAGCTGATGTGAATCCCTACCTTATTATATTATCACAATATTCATGACAGTTCCTTGAGTATTTATTTAAAAATATGTAAGAAATCATTTGACTTCTGTAACGGAATGTGGCTGAACAGGCAAAGGCTGGTGCTTAGAAGCAAATGAAGTGGAATAGGCTGGTACAAATGAAACAGCAGCCAAGTGCTAGCCTTGAAGTATCAGAAGACGGAAGAGCAGACCCTGAGCTTTGGAGAAGGGCCACATGCATCTTTTTGGGTTCACATTTATTTACTATGTGTACCCCTCTTTCCCTACAATGATCCTAAAGCAGTGGACCAAGCAATTTATGTCTTCTCTCTTGAAACCGCCTACCTCTGTGCCACATTGAGGTCTTTCTTTTCCCAGTTATTTGTTTATAACTACTGTATTTTTTCATGTATACTTACTTTCCATATGTGCCGTTATAAATGAAACTGTGATTTGCATTAAGTCCCTGTGCCATCCGTTTGCTGGTACGTTTTGTGGGACTGAAAGTCCAAAGATTAAAGATATTCACCATGTAGTGAATCTCTGCTTGATTCTAAGCAACAGGGAAGATATTTTTAGCTGGTAGAGTATCCGACATAGCAGTTTTGCCCTTAGTAAGATTTAGGTTTTGGAGTCTTTTTAGACTATTTGAATTTTCATAATGTTTCTGTGAGCTAATTCAACTAGCTTTGAAACTCACTTCAGAAGAAATGCTTTTCTTCCAAACTGTTTCTGCTGGTCATATTGCCCTCTGGTGGCAGTTTGAGAACCGTTGGCACAAATGCAAAGCATCTCAAAAATGCTAAGCTCTGTATAAATACATACTAAGGGGGAGGAAGGGGGGATTTCCAAGTAAGTTAAGACAAATTACATGTGTTTTTTTGGTTGTTGGTTATAGGGCTTTTACTTGCTCATTGAGCTTTCCACTGTAATCCACAGTGATGTGAAAAGCAAGTAACAGTGGTGAAGTTAAAAAAGCAAAACAAACAAAACCAAAAAAAAAAGTCACTCAAATGTCTTGTATTCTCTGTACTCATAAGGAACAAGATTTATAGTTACAGCCTCAATCACAATTTTCTAACTCCTATCAAATCCGTTTTTCCTACTTGTTTGCCTTATTTTAACAGAGACGAAGCATGGAGGAAGCAAGAATGGAAAGAAAGAAGGCCTCTCTGGAAGCTCATTTTTCACCTGGTTTATGGTAATTGCTTTGCTGGGAGTTTGGACGTCAGTAGCAGTTGTCTGGTTTGAACTTGTAGATTATGAAGAAGTTCTAGGTAAGAATTTTAAATCTTAAGATGCTTCTAATAATTATGATAGATGTTAAATGGAGTCTAAATTTCTAGATAGCTGAATTGACTACTACAGTGTTTGCAAATGACCTACGTGATAAGAATAGGCAATGTAGTTCAGAAAGTAAGTTTTAATGCTGAACTCTATTGGGATGTTAAAATGGGTTTCTCATAAGGCTGGAAAAAGTTATTAGCGTACTAGATTTATTAAAGAAATCTCCACGGATAGATCTGGATCTCTTTGTGAGGTGTATACTGTAGTTCATTTGAAATATCAGCTAAATATGCATTGTTTCCGTTTAAGCTCTCAGAAACTTGCAGCAGTGGTTGAAAGTGGGCGGCTAATGTTCCCACTCCTCTGATGGACTGTGTTGCCTACAGGGTCAGGGCGATCGATCCGTCATCCTCTTGTGAATGAGCTGTTGTGAATGACCTCAGTTTTGAGCCTATAAGGGTAAACCTAAGGGTGAAAATGAATGTCTCAAATTTCAAGGTGTGTGGGCATAGGTAGAGCTGTTGGCCCCGATGTAAGATTCAACATGCACTTTTGTAGCTACTGGTTTTACAAGCGCTACAGCTTTACAAATCTGTGGATACATGCTTTTTTTGATCTGGACTCATTTTAAGAGAAGCTTCTGATTTGAAACTTGATTTGGTCTAGTGATGCAAATAATGGTTTCTGTATTTTTACTGTGCATGCAGCCAAAGCAAAGGATTTCCGTTATAACTTGTCAGAGGTCCTACAAGGTAGGATACGAGAGAAATAAGCTTGCACTTTTTTTATTAGTCTCTTGGCTAAAAATTTTGGTTTACTTTTTCATGTTTTTGATTTTTTTAGAGAATTACTATTCTTCTACAGATATATGAGACTCAGTCATTTCTCATCTTTCTCATTCTTCATGGTTTTGAAGATGATGCAATTCTTCTTGTTTCTAGAGAATTACATTTATTCCACCAATCTGTTGTGTTTAACAATAAACCAGTAAAGATCCTTTCTAATTGATTGCTTCTGTACAATGATGATGGTCTGATTTTTGTCTATTCTAGACCCAAGTCTGAACTTTCTTCTACAGAATAGTTTTCTACTTTTCAAAGTACCATATTAGGAACTATATTTCATTTATTTTAATGGCAATCAAGTTCTGCCTCCATTTAGAGAATGGCAAGTATAATAATAAACTGGCAAACTACAAGGACATATACTCTTTACTAGTGTATAGAGTTCTTCTGCAAAATGTGTGAAGTTTCAATACTATTAAAAGTTATGTCTGAATTTTATCAAAACTATTCTGTACTCACTTGGTGATCCCAGGACACTTCTAGTCCTGGATACCATAATTCTATGCCAAAAATTCTTTTTCAATAGAAACTGGATTCTCATTTTGTGTGTACTTAGGGCTGGTAGAGCTGAAGTTTCAAAAATAAGTGAGAAGTCTGATGTATTAGTCACTTATAAAAGGACAGACAACTTTTTTGTCTGCAGTGAATGTTACACAGTTGTTGATAAAATTATGAATGTTTTTCCTTTGTCCAGGAAGTAGGTTGCTTACCTTCTGTTGACTTGGCACTAAAAATTGTATACCTAGCTTTTTTTTTTTCCTGGTAATTTAGAATGGCAAGAAGCATATAATCAGAAAACAAAAGGTGATTATTTGAGTAATAAATTAATTCTCGTTTTATTATTTCTTTTCCCTTGAACATGTTGAATGTTCCTTGTGAACTTAAATTTTATTCTGAGCAAAGAATGTTCACATAAAGCAGGTTACTTTATTACAGATTTCTTTTAAATCTGTGAGCACCAAAATAAACGCGTAGAAAGAAGACTAAGTTGTGTTCAGTCTAAAGTCTAGGAAATGCAGAAAGGAACTTAAAATATTTGTAATATTTTCCAGGAAATTTACAATGTGGTTAAAAGTACAGCTAAATCATTAAAAAAAAAAAAGATATGGTAACAACTTAGTATTGACAGTCAGCCATTGCACATTGAAAGCACTGTGCTGGAAACAAACTGCTGAATCTCTAATTCTCTCTTCTTCCTCTCTTTGCATTTCTAGGCAAGCTTGGGATATATGACGCTGATGGAGATGGAGATTTTGATGTGGAAGATGCTAAAGTATTACTAGGCAAGTACAAACACAGGTGGAATAATCTGTATAATTCAGTTGTCATATTCATGTTTGAGTTTTGTTTTACGTAAAAACAGTATTTCTGTTTTTTCCTAGTTGGAGAACTTAAATTGATTTAATTTTGGTGGAGATTTTTGTTAATGCAAGTTGTAGGATGATTGTGTGTGCAGTTTGTTGTAGCAAGTTCTGTTCTTTTTCTCCTAATATGGCAATGTAAGTGAAAAGCATTTAATTGACTTCCAGGATGATTTTGAAGTTAGGTGGTTGAGGCTGCTGTATCAACTGTTGAAAGATGGTTGTGATTATTAATAAATTTATCGGATGCAGGATGCATAAACATTGTTTATGTTAACTTGTTAAACCAAGTCCATTTTAAAATTTCTTCCAACAGGCCTTTGCACTTCTTAGATGACTATTTCTTTATCCTATTTTTGTATTGTCTTTCCTCTATTCAGAGCTTTCCACAAGTCTGGTCGTTTTCCTTGCACTTCAGAAATCCTACATGACATGGATTTTTCTTCTTTGACGTTGAAACACTGTTGCAGGGTTCTGTTCCTTGTAGTTTGGAAGAATGTCTTTCTGTATCTTCAAAGAAAAATTTCAATTCCTAGGCATGCTTGGTGATATTGCCCTTCTGCCCGCATCTTCTAGCGGTTAAAGCACTACTGTCTTTAGCTTCACAATCAAGTGCTGGATAGATAGTTCTTGCATACCTGGCATTAGAAAATTCACTTTTCTTTGACTTGTTCAAATGTAAACCTATTCTGAGCAAATAAACCTAGCAAGTTAAACAAACAAAACAACAAAAAATCCCAGTGTAGTAATAGTAGCTGCAGTAGAGGGCGAAGTGGAATGTCTGAAAGTAGTTTTTTTGGAAGGTTCATTTGTTTAATCCCTTGATGGTTAAAGAAAGCCCATGCAATCAAAATTGCAGAACCAGTTTGCAGTGGTGTGAATGTGAGAGGTGCTCCAAAGAATCTCCAGTGCCCTGAGTGACTTCGGAGCTACAAATTAGGCATTAAATATAAATGGTGAATAAGATAACACTTGGAATAGTTATAATCCTTATCTTTATCTGTGTATTATGTAGTGTATAGAAAGTGGATATCAATCTCTTGTGGGTCATATTAGTTGGATTCAGATTGCCAAGGTGGTAGCCAGAAGCATGTTGCTGCTTTGTTACATCTCTGTTTTATGCAACTTGATATAACTGGGAATTCTGCCAGTACATGACAGTGTTTCTATAATAAGCTTGTCTTATCATGCATTTAAACCTTATACTTCAAATGTGACATTAAAAGGTCACAGATCAAAAGTTATTTTTATTATTTTTTGAATGCTTGCTTAGAAATATGATTTCTTATTTAAGTTTAAGAATATTTTCTGCAGTACAAAGGAGATGGTAAATTTTGAAGTTACACGACATTGATAAAAATTATGAATATAAAAATATATTTTTTCTAATAACTAGCATACAATATTATTAACTGAAGTTCCCAGTAAATGATTGTGCTTCTTTGTATTTAACATTTGATATGAACTAAAAAGTGAGCATCACTATGCAGACTAAAATTATTTAATTGATGCAGAAGCTAGAAGACTGGATTCCCTCTTGAGGAATTTGTCTTCCAGAATTAAGTCTTTGTAGTAAAGAAAAACAGATAGTAAGCCTGTATTCAACTACATTAGGCTAACCTTCTAAATATTGAATGCATAGCTCCTTTTATATTTTTTTAGTACATATGCTGTGTTTGAAGGCTTGTTATTTTCTGGGATTTTTCTCTGGATCAGATTACTATAACAGCAAGTGGTTTCTCTTGCTAATTTAATGTTTACTTAAAAAGGAGATACCACTGTTTGACGTTTAATGCTAGGAAGTCATATACTTTTTTCTTTTCTGTTCTTTACCTATCACTAAACTACTGTGTATTGAAATTGTGCTATGTATGGCGGTTAATGTTGTCCACTTTCATAATCTTTAGTTTTTGCTACAAATTTAAAGATTTAATTTGCATATTAATGACAAATGTATTTTAAAGTTCATTTAAATTTGAGAAAAGCTTCTACCAGCATGAGTGTATTTTGTATGTCAAAGAGTGGTTTAGTAGGTGATAACTTAGTAGTATTCTGTAGTACTTGGGCATACCTAAATAGAAGAATTAAAATCTATTATTTTATTTCTTGTATGTATAAGGTATGATAGGATCTGTTCTTTTTATCTGTTGAAATCAAAGGAGGTTTGATGGTTAAGTTCTCTTGAGGTATTTGTGTAATTTCACAAATAGTGTGCAAGAAGTGTGTTCTTTCCTGCCAAGTAAGGAGGGGGGGGAGGGGGGGAAATGCCACCTAAAACCCAGTCAGCCAACCAACCTCTGAAATTTATTGAGTTAGTTTTGTGTCCATTTATTAAAAAATTACCCAGAGTGGAAATGCACACTTGTTGTAGCTAGTTGGCAGTTATCTTGCAGAGTCTTTCTTTTTCACCGATATTTGTGAGGTTCTGTTTATTAAATTCCTTTTGGTAATGAGAAGAGAGGCTTCTTCTAAATTTCCTCCTTTGAGAGCTGCTGTTATCAGTAATTCATTTTCCACTTTTTGTCCACCTCATTCCAAATGTTCTTTGAGGGAAGTTATTCTTCTCGGAAAGAGTTATACCCCTGTACTTGACAGTTGAGTACAGAGAAACAGTGGCTTTAGGAGTATTTCAAAAAATTGCATGTATAGGGAGTACCAATGTCTGTTGTAATAGAGTTGTTGGAGTCAAGCAATTTTTTTTATACTTCAGTCCTTTTTAACAAGCAACAATATTCTGGTAAATTCTACTTAAATGGCTCCAGTAGTTAGTACAGTTTTGGAACTGCATGTACAGAAAGTCATCAGTACATTTTTGTTGTGCATTTAGTTCAGAATAGTCCAGCTATGCAGAAAATGTGTATCATGAAACAAAGGGTAGTAAACAGTAGAATCCAAGCTTCTGTAAACCAACATTTTTTTTCCCCTGGTTCACCCTTAGGAGAAAAAAGTGTTTACAAACAGTTGTACAAAGATTGCACATTCAGAAAATCTGTGGTGAGATAACAGGTGTCAAAAGAATGAAAAGAAATATGATTTGGCTGTGTAGGATAAGTTTCATACTATTTTCTATTTTTCTTATGTTCTACTGTAGCAGTGTATTAATATTACTTGCTTGCATATGCTCATTCTCATAAAGGGGTGTTTGCAGGAGAAGAAAGGCTTGTTAAATGAACGTAGGCAAGCCCTCCTCCACATCGGTTTAAGTAATACTGTTGAATAGATAAAGATTTTGACTTCCTCACTCACTGATTTAAATTGTGATATTTAGACTTCTCTTGAAATAAAGTAGTTATTTCCTATGAGTCACTGATCTAGCATGGCATGGATGTCTGATTGGGCAATTCCACTTCTGTCACCAATTTCATTCACTTCTTACCATTCTTATGTGTGTTTATCAGTACATGAATTTTACTTTGAAAAGCAGTTCTTGATTATGGGGATGAATGAAGACCAAAAATAGTTTGAGTGTTTTAGTTATGTTTATTTAATTTTAACTATTTCTAAGAAAGAAAAAAGATAAACATGAAATAATGTGTTACTTTATGTAACTCAGACTGAAGTGTCTTTTTTTTAATATTTAGATTCAAAGGCCATTGTATTAATCTTGGATAGTTTTTTTTAAAGACTTGTAAAGAAAGGTTTTGGGGCTTTGTTGTTGGGTGGGTTTTGTGGTAAAGACTGTAAGATGTATTCTTCCAGTCTCTGTGGTTCCCTTTGGTGTCCTAATCGTCTCAAAGAAAATATGCTGCTCTAATCCATCTTACGTTTAATAAAGATAATTCTTGCACTCTTGACTTACTGCAAGAACAGGGGCATCTATATTATTCTTCACACCCTTACAGAAATGCTATCTAAAGCTTGGGGTCTTTTGTGAGTCGTGTTTTGGGATTGGTTTTTTTGTTTGTTTTTGTTTTTAATGCCAGATCCCAACAGAATAGAATGATAGGAATATTTATAATTCTGTGTTTATAACGTTTATTTTATTTTTATTTAGATTCAGGTTTCCATTCTTAAATTGAGATTTCATTCTTCAGTAAATATACTTACTTTGGTTTATGTCTTTATATCTTGCTTGGTCCAAATTTTGAAAATAAATTAGAAAGATGACTGACAACCATGCATAAAGTTAAGTCTATAAAATTTAATTTTTGTAGAACTAAGCCATGGAAGAAGTTGGAGAGGGGTATTTATAATACCTTGATTGCCTCCTGGATTCAGTCTGTCATTTTTAAACCTTTGTGCTATCCACTGAAAAATTAAAGAGAATGGCTGGTCACTCAAGTAGAGGTTCTGGACATCCAGGTACAAGGATGTGGAACATCATGGACTTGGAAGTTTCCTCAGAATTATCATTGATACTATCACTATGTTCTGTAAGAAAAACGTGTTGAAACGTGTTAAATGTCTGCCATGAATTCCTCTATCTTAAATGTTTCATTAACCTGCACCTAAGCATATAACCAATATTGCTTTGTAGTCTGCATGTGCAACACGTTCGCTTAATGTTACATCTCAACAATCTGTCTTCACCCTTAGCCCACTTTTCTGCTTCTCCTTGCAACACAAATGAAGGTTTGTGCTGGCTAGAAGTGGAGGAAATTCCTCCCTCTTCCCTCTTTAAAGCTCACCAATAATTGACATTTGTCATTGGTCATTCTGTTGTACTTTCCCAGAATGGAAAAGCTGAAATGTTATTTTAGTAATAACCATAAAACAGTGGATTTCAATATGAGAAACGGGGGTGAGCTCTTTCTTTGCTGCTCTGCCCAGCTCTACTTGAGCTGTCTTTAGCCTGCTTTAGATCGTGTATGTAACGATACATACACCCTTTACATTGGCTACATATTCATTTTTATGTAGTGTTCTGTGTATCCTCAGGTTTGGAATTATTCCTGAGGATCAAGTATATCATGTAGAATATATATCATAGAAAAAAAAAGATTGAGAAGCATGTTAAAAACCCCAAATGAGTAAACACACTGCAAAACAAACACACCTTCTACCCCCCACCCCCAGCAATTAGAGCCCTCGCTTCTAAGCAAATTCAAAATTCTGCATGGTGGAATAAAGGTTGTCCTTAACAGTGTATCTGCAACAAGTTTGTTTAAATACTGTTTGCTTTTAAATGTTATTCTCAGCTATCAATTGCAAGCTTTCAAATTTGAGCGTGATTGTTTAAATTAAAAAAGGCAAATTGGATGATTTTAAGTAGTGGAGGATTACTCTTAAAAAAAAAAATGTCTAAAGGTAAATGCTGCGGCAAAAAACCTGAATATAAATGGATTTGGGTTCAGGGCTAGGAAGAAGGGAAAGATTTTGGCATAATATTGTGCATGTTTATTGTCCAAATTATAGTCTGTACTTTGAAAGATTCAGCTTTCTTAATATCTTTCTATTTCCTAATTAGCATTCCTGTAAAGACTGCTGTCTGTGACATGAGATGTCTTTCACAGATCCTCCTTTTATAGTTTCCTCTTTCCACCTAACTGCTGTCTCTTCTTTTTTTTTTTTCCTTTCCTTCCCCCTCTCTCTCTTTCCTCTATTCTTGTGTAGGCCTGACCAAAGATGGCAGTAATGAAAATATTGATTCCCTTGAGGAAGTCCTTAATATTTTAGCAGAGGAAAGCTCTGATTGGTTTTATGGCTTTCTCTCATTTCTCTATGATGTATTGACTCCTTTTGAAATACTAGAAGAAGAAGAGAGCGAAGCTGCAGATGATGTTGATGGTACGTCACAGAATGAAGGGGTTCAGGGAAAAAAGACTTGTGTTATTTTGGATTTACAGAACCAGTGACTGAACCTAATTTGATTGGCTTTTGAAAATGTCCATGAAATGATCAGTCTTAATATAACAGGAATTTATGGCATTGAGGGGAAACTCCCAAATGGACACTATAAAGATTGAACTAAAGTCAGCCATGCAATGTAGTTTTGCAGTTTAAAGCCTTTCAGTGACTTTCCCATTTTTGTGACAGGACAACAAATATTACACAGTTGTGTAAATATGTAGAATAAAATGTGTATCTGCGGTTGTGTAGTTGGTTTCTGTATGTGCTTCGATTTGTGCATTTTGTGCACAAAGCTGTGTAATAACCTCTACTGTTAACGCTATAACATTTGTCTTTCTAGCAAACATTAACTGAAGCATTTTGTAATGGCTTTGATTGTATTCTAGCATGACTGCGTTATGTAAATACATATTTATATGTTAATCCTTAATATAGACATGACAATGATAATTCTCTTGTGAAATATAATTTTAATAAATAATTTATTTTGTGATTCACTGATTTCTCAGATAGATTCTTTTTACCTGTTCAAATAAAAGCACTTCATTTAAAAGTGCTTGGAAATTTTACAGAAACCTTTACTTCTACCTTAGTTAACATCTGTTGTATTCAGAAGTTATGATGTCACTATATGGTTTATTCCCACTGATTTGTCTGTTTTCAAACTAAGTTTTCAGTAATTTTTTTAATATAACAGTTACACCACAAGGGCTGTTCTAAATTTGTTTGATTTTTTTTTAAGGTGGGTCTTCTATGGAAGTGGGAAGCTGTGATTATGTATTTTTAATGTAATACTGAATATATTAAAGACTAATTGGAAATTAGAATGTAATGTGTTCTATTCCTTGCTAAATTCGAAAACTTAATGTAGTTTTGCAAATTCTAGGGTTTTTTCTGTGAAACTGTTTTATGACAGTTGTTCCAAAAATATTTTTCATGGTACATGTCTGCTATCATAAAGTTGTTGGTATAGAAAGGGGAGTTTGTAAGTATGTTCTGCAGTTCGTATCAGGTATTAAAAGCTGAAACTGAGCTGTCATTTTAATACATGAACAATGTATTCAATCAGATGATTATTAGAATTATATGAAATTGTTTATTGTTATGCCTGCTATGTTTAAGTTTGTATCAGTTTCCCATATGAAGTTTATACTCGTGTTTTTACACTAGTGGATGCAGGCTGAAATTTTAACCAGTTTTTAAATGAATTTTTACTTGCATGGCAACTTTAAAGCAATTTAACATGCTCATTACAAAAGAATTTTCATTAAATCATCCAACTCAAGGTTCTACTCAACCTTCAAATAATAATAAAAAAGAAAAAGAGTTAGTGTTAAGCAAGTGAAGTATTTAAAAAAAAAAAAAAGAAATTATGAAGTGTTAATAGTGCTGCTTAAGATTTACAAATGAAATAGAGCCACATAAGCCTTAGTCACATCTTCCAAATATTTTGAGAATTAGGATACAAGACAGTTAATATGTAAATTTAATGGGGTTTAGTATGAGATATATGAAGCATAAAGCAAAGAAAAAAACAACCTGCAAACCCCATACATTATGAAAATAAATGCTAGCAGTAGATCTGTGGAATAAGTGGAAGAAACTTGCGAAGTATCTGAGACATAGGAAATAAAGCAAGATTGTTTTGTTTTGTTTTTTCCTCTTCTAATTTTAGAAGCATTTTTCTAATTTGAATTAGAAATAAGAGTTTCATCAGTGTTGTGTGATAGTATCTCTCAGTATGAATTAGAAAAATTGTCCAAAAATTGTCATGGAACATTGAATTCTATTGTAGATGCTTCAGTAATGCAACTAGATACTAAAAAGACAAGGAAAACATCTACTCTGAGAATTCTGTATCATGAAGTTTATACTAAATAGTTAAAATACATATTAATAATGTGATGAAGTTTCAGGTGAAATATAAATAGGTTGCTTCAACCACGAGAAAGCTGCAGGCACTGAAATAGTTAATTAATGGTTACATCAGTAAACAGTAAATTAGTTTAACTTGGACTAAGGAGATGAAATGCAGGCTAAGAAAGTTCTGATTTGATATCAAGAAAGTTCCTTGTTGATTTTATTGTGTGTGGAAGTCTGGTCAAAACCATTTATGGTGGGAATAGAGTTCATGGGGGGTGGGGAGAACAGCTGTGGAAAATAGTAACAATATATAATGTTGTAGAGTGTTCAGTTTCCTGAATATAGGGGTTTTTTTCAGAAGTGTTGCGTATTGCCTGGTGGTGTTCCTGTGAGTTAACACTTAAACCCTCAACTGTGGTGAGCAGAGCTGTCAAAGCTCCCTAAAGTTTGGCATAGAAGAGTTTGATTTAAAGAATTGCATTAATTGTTGTGATTGCGAGCAGGACTTAGCTAGTGAGGGTGGTAATGAGATTTAGATGAGTCTTCATTTATATCAGCATGGCAATTTTTTTTTTAAAAAAAGGAAAATTAAAACATTTTAACAGTAAAAAGATTAAGCTGATTATGATATGCAAATAATCAGAGAAAACTGAACTGTGTCTCAACTCTTGCTTTTAAGTCCGCACAGTTTGAAATTAGTTGAAGAAATTGAAATCTAAAATTGTTTGATTTTTGATGATTATCACTTATATAAAATGCAGCCATTATGTTAATGTTCTAAAAGAGGTCCAGAAAACTTCTAAAGTGGTTTTAAATTGTAGGTGAAAGCTGTAGCAGCTTTGCCTTCTGATGTTATTATAAAATAATTATTTTAGAAAGCAGAGCTGCTGCTTTCTACCTGCAGTTTTGGTTTGACAATTTAAAATAGGAGCAGGTTAGTAGCAAATGATGTTTTTAATGAGGAAAATATATTGTTTAAGCAATAGGAACTTGCTAGGTTTTGTAGCTAGTAAAAAATGAAAATTTAATGATTTTATGTTAAATTGAACACGGAGCTTTCATTAGCTACCTTTCATATTCCTTACAGGTTATTTATATTAAATTTTACAGGCCTCCAGAAGTAAATGTCTGTGACTAAAGTTGTAGTCTTCCAGTTTGATCAGTGTTTTTAGAAATACATGGGATGTTTTGCTTTGCCATTCTCTCATGTTGGTAAATGTTTGATATTTTAACTGCCAGTCTTCAGTGGAAGTTTACAACCTTCAAACAAAATACTGCATTAACCTTTGTAGCATAAGCCCTTGCTTGCTTTGTTGTAATACTAATCTAAAGGAATTGTAGGGGGGAGGGGAGAAAACTTAGTACCCATATACCTGAAATGGCTGAGAAATTAGGGAGGGTTTGAACCCCAGATTTCTGTGACCATCTTCAACAATACTTAATTTGAAAGTAACACAGGGTTTTATACCGGGGGGAGAGGGAATCACCAGGCTCATACTACATAGAATAACTTAAAATTGAATATAATGAACAGAAAATTTTTTGCTTATCTGTTGAAATTCTTATTGTAACAATTTATTGCTAGCACTTTTTTTTTCCCCCTCAAAAAGTGAGGTTTTTTGAGTGTTCAGTTTTTCGCATTTGACATTTGGTTCCAAGTCAGTGAATAAGGCTTACCACCTGGAGGTTTCATTTTATGGTAATTTTCTATTATTAGTTACTCTGCATTGAGTGGCCTTAGAAGAAATTGAATTTTTATGGTAGTTATTCATATAGCTTACAGTTGGATGGAGGGATAGAAGAAGAATGCACTGAAGCATTAGAAGGATTTTCATTTCATTTCATTGTCACATGGAGGAAAAGACCACCTATATTGCAAGTGTGGTTTGATTAGTATTTGACAGGTGGGGAAAGCTGTTGCATACCATTGGCATTTTGAACAGATGCATCCTATTTTCCCTATTCGGTTGCCATCAGTTAAGCAGCTATCATAATGATGGCACAGCAGCATAAAATACATTAAATACTGTCTTTCTTATGGTTAGTTAGAATGGATTCCTTGAGATGAGGCTAATAAAGGCAGGAATAGCTTGTTGCTTTCTTGTATCTTCTCATACAAAATGCAACATATGCCTCTGTGACTTCAGAAAAGAAAATGCTTTCTGCCCCGTGTATACAATTGGAATTTTTCTTCTAATTTCAGAATTAAATAGGCAAGAGGTATTAAAGCTACTTACTGAGACTGTATTTAGATTTTAATTTTTTTTTGGTGATGCTAGTTGTGTGAATTAAAAAAGCTCTCGCGTTTGGGAGGGTTACAGGCTTTGGTATACCGGGCAATCTGCATACAGGTAATGAGTTCACTTTAAGGTAAGTGGGTGTTAGCCTTCTGTCAGTAAGCTGTTTTGTTTAGCAGAAGACCTTGTATATCCATTGTAGCATATTATAAATGCAAAATAATAGTAGTAATTACATGCAGCTGCATATGCAAACAATCATAGCTTTTTCTGACTTGCAGTTCTGGAGAAGGAAAATAAAAAGGAGAGAAAAAAGGTTGACAACTGTTTGGGCTTATATATTTGTGTTTGCTTTTTTAGTTCTGCAATTTTAGCATTTTTTTTTGCTAGTTTTCTGTGGTGAAGGGGTTTTTTTGATGGGACCTCATGAATTAAGGCAAGTCTGAACAGAAGCCCTAATGTTTAAAGCTTGACGCTTTCTATTCTGTTATCCAGGCTTTGCACAAACTGCAGAAGGGTAGCAAGTTGTGTCTGTCATCTGCTGAGTGCTAACCTTGACTCTGTATGCTTTCTATGGTAAATGTGAAGTAGTCCCTTCCTTTTTCACATGTAAGTGGTTAAGCCACCTTAATTAGCTTACATTTGTTGCATGATGCTGCAGGTGAAAAGGCTTTATGGAGGTAGATGTGGTGAAATCAATTTATAGGACTTTTTTCATGTGGCAAAACCTTTTGTATAGCAAGGATATTAAAGTTTTCCATATTATTAATTAATAATATAGAATTTGCGTATGCAAGATTAACTTGTTGCTCAAGAACAATAAGAAGAATAATTTTCTCAATATATTGTTAAATATGAGAATGTTATCTGTCAACATCTGAAACTGTTCAAAAAGACTGAGTGCTTTGTGTTATCTATTTTTTGTTTTGCAGTGCTTATCGTTGAATAAAAATAGTATTCAGATATTTTTCTTCTGGTGTTGAAATTCTAAAATTGTGCTCTCACTTGGGCGTTCTTTTTGTGGGACTGTTTTTGAAGATTTTTACGAGGAAGAATAGAGGAAATGACTGGATTTTGTTGCCAAATTGGAATGCTCTGTAGTATTCTAAGTTTCAAAGAATCAGTTAAGATACTAAGCTACCTACTGTTAAGCATTAAGTAAAAATAACCACTTTGACATGAATATTTAAATTTTAGTATGTCTGTTTTAAAACAGTTATTTGGAAAATTATGGAAACCCATGCTGCTATGTTAACTTTGAAGCATACTTTTTAATTCACTGCCTCCAATAGTAGCTATTTCTGACATTCCATTATGACTACATATGTGGTTATAAATTCTGTATTTCTTTTTGTATTGCCAGCACCGGATGTTTATAATGTAAGACTGAGTGGAATAAAGAAGGAACTTAAAAACTGGTTCAGAAAAGTGTGAAGGCAGTTGAATTGTAACTTAGAATAAGAGTCTACGAGTTCAGTTACGTGATTCATAAAATTCTGGACATTGCTTTGTGTGCCCCAGGGCTGTAAAAGTCTAAGTTTTTTCCAGTGAGTTTACTTAGATTTTATCACATGCCCCAGGACATTGCTGTCTGGAAAACTGAAGTGTTTTGCACCTACATTTTGCTTCAGCCTGTTTGAGGCTCACGAATGAGACTTCCCTGTGCTGTACCCATTGTAGGGACCCACTCCAGGTGGAAATCAAGACGCATCAGGATTTCTGTCTTGTGATTACTATGTAATATTAAGACTTCAAAATCTATTACTCTAGATACTTTTCCTGTAAATGGGTCTATTCATAATATGTTAAACTATACATGATTTATGGAATTAGGCAATCAATTGGCAATTTGCTGAGAATCTTAACACTATTCATTGTATTAAAGCAGATTGAAACTAATTACTGCTTGCCTGAATATTTAAAAAGTGAAAGATCAATAATCAGTGAACAAGGTATTTTGTAATCTTTCAATGTAGTGTATATACTTATATTTTAAAACAATTTCAAATATCTCTATAATAACTTTTGTGTGTACAGGTCTTTGTAAAATTTCCTGGTTTCCCTGTCAAGATAAGAGTGTATCTTAAAGTATCCAGTAACATTTAATTTTAATATGGGGGGGGGGAACTGGAAATTTAAATACGGCTTTTGTGCAACTTTGCTGAGTGCCTTTTATTATTTATATTTTCATTGATGCCATAGTATAACAAAGTTGGAGTCTATTCTTCCTTTTCTATAAGAAAATTGTTTACTTATTATTCCACACGCTGCTTAGAACTAATAAGATTGAATAATGAATTTAGTCAAGGTAGAACTGTGGACTTCAGCAATGATGGTAATCTGTGAGGGAGGAGCTTAAAGTTTTCATATCCCAGGTATGAGTTTGTAAGGAAATTGATGCAAAAACTGTATTTTTACCTGGCTAAACCATTTTTAAGAAATGTTGATAACGATGTCAATGCTTGATACTTTGAAAACATGTAAGATAGGGAATAGATACAACTTGATTACAATGACTTTAATGGCTGCATTCTTTAAATTTATGATTATTTTTTTAAGTGCAAAATGTGGGGGTTGTGTTTGTTTTATTTTTTAAGAATAAATGTTGAAGTATATTGATGCAGTTTGGGTAGTTACTAATTCTCTGGAAACCTAAGCTCGATGTTCAGATGTCCAATGTAGGTGCTTTATGTGTCTGAATGAGAAGCCTAATGTTGAGACATGAGAATATCTCTTCTACTTTAATAAGATTATGTATGAGTTTTAAAAACATATTTACTATAACTTTTCCTAATTTTCTGGTTGCTTTATGGGTAGCAACGACCATGATTTTTGTGGTTAAGGTAGTTGTGTTTATGGTGTTTTTATCCACAGCGGCATGATGGTGATAATCCAATCTCTTTTTATGGTATTAGAGAGACGAGGCTAATTACTATTTGTATTTTGGTGATGGCTTTTGCCTTCATGCCTGTTGTGGAACTAGATATAAAGTACAATCAAGATGCTGAATGACCTTAATTTCTGTTAGCTACAATGGGGAAAGAGGGCAGCACCTGACTTTGGAGGGTAAGGTTTATATTTTTTTAATAGCAGTCTCAATGATCTTAAATAGTTCTAAGTGAAGCAGTATTTTAACTGAAATGAAATGGCAACTGCTTTTTGGAATATGAGTGATACCTTTGCTAAAATACATATTTTCCATTGGACAAAGAAACATAGATTGCAATCAATTCTAAGAAAATACTCAGTTTATGTAATCTACAGTACATAGGTGTTTGAAGAAATTTTGAGTTAATATCTTTATTAAATATTTATAAAATTGTATAGAAACATAAGTTAGTGGGTTTGAGAGGAACTGGCACAATACCTAGCAGAGAAATCAGCTGGGATATTGGTCATAATTATGTGGCATCATGCTGTTTGGAGAGGACCGAGCTACCTCTAAAAAGTTAAGAAGCATCTCAAGTAGCATGCACCTGGTAATGTGGTACTTTTCTTGGATTAATTAGTCTTCCATCTCAGTACTTGTGGTGGTCTTGCTACTGAAGATGCTTTATTCTTAATGAGTTAACTTTTGGTATCTCTCCATAGCATTGCAGTGTGTTAAGTAAAGATAACTCTTTACATGGCATGACAGGCTGGAAAATTTTGTGTCATGCTTGTCGAACATCACAGATATGTTCATAACCTATTTCCATTTTGCAACAAATCAGGTGAGGAGCCAGGAGGGGTAGCCAAGAAAAAAACTAAAATCAAAGGTATTTTTAACATTCTTTTTCTTGTGCAACTTTATGCAGATAATGGTGTCTGAAATGCATGCGAATTGCAAATACAGATTGCAGGTTACAATAATGTTTACTAATACTAGCTATGTTGGCTAAGTGTTGTCTAATGGTGCAGCAAACTGTTATCCTCCCTGTTTTTCAGTAAGCTTTTTTTTTTACTACCAACTATAATTTAATGGCAATGTGAGTGCTTTCCTAACTAGAGATTATATTTTGTTTGTGCAGTTTTTTTACAACAGTTGTCTTGTTTGGATTGTAAGTAGTTTGTTAACTTCATATTTTGCATGTTTTTTTAAAAAAAAAGTTCTGATGTATATGGAGATTTTGTTCTGTGTGAAATCCTCCTTTAGTTATCTTACATGAATCCGTGATACTGCTACTGTGGTGTAATTGGCCTTGAGCAGTTTTACTTAAGTACAGACTTAAGCAGAAATTGTTTCATCTATTTCTTATGGGAGGACAAATTTAGGTAAAGTTCAATAACTTCCTCTGTAATATTATTCACAAGGTTGATTGCAGTGATGATATTTATAAATTTTCGAAAAGCTTAAAGAAGGGTAGCTTGCAACTGATTTATGCCATGTATTTGCTTATGATTACATTGCTGTATGAACAGGACATAATGGTCTAAATGTGTTCAGTGCAACAGAGAGACTAAAAAAGTGAACTAGCCTCAGCAAAACACCAAACTACCAGATGCACTTCAGGTGCTTAAATTTTTATATCTGCTCAGTTACCTCCACACAGCATGGTGCTATGTGAAGAACACAATCTCTTGGTTGCATTGAAGACACTTAGACTTTAATGTGGTTTTTTTCTAGCAGTATGTGAAAAATGCACACTGTTTGTAATACAAAGTCTCATTAAGAAAATGTGTATTTGCTGAGGGAAGCTCTCAGGCTCATATGAATGTGACTTTTCTTTAGCATCTTGCATGCAAGTTGAAATCTTTGGCATTTGTTCCACATTATGCTTGGTATGACTTGGTTGTGAATTGCTTGTTTCCAAGAATGCGATTGTCATTTAGCAATTCATTCCTGAGTTTTGAATTATTTTTCAGTGATTGATATGAGAATTAAGAAATTGTATGATATATTTCAAATGCTTTATGCCAAAAAACAGTTGGAAGGAAACATGATGTTATTCATTTTAGACTGAGCTGTGTGATTGAATTGTTCACTTAACAGAAATGTTATACAGCGGTTAGAGGCAGATGTTACAGGAGAAATGTTATAACTTGCCTGCTTTTTACCTCACCAGACTGCAGTTTCTCTCAAAAGTCTGAATAAAAATAGAGCTGTTGTATTTTATATGTAAAATCTTTATTGTTTTTTCTAAATGATGTGGGGGTGTTATTTTAAATTAAATACAAATATTGCATACAGAGATTTAATGGAAAAAAATCTATATTTTTATTGAGTTAAAAATTACTTATTCTGGAGAATGCTGCTAGTACTGCCAAATTTTTTTGAAACAGTGGGGAAAGTGGAAGTAAATATCGAACATTTAAATTTCAAGGTTGCTGTTCTGATTGTGTTCTTCTGATATATTATCTAGATACCGTGTCACAGCCATGTGTGAGTTGAAATAGAGAAAATAAGCTCAAGAAATACAACTCCAAAAGTAAAACAAACAAAATATTGCTAATAATGCTACATATGGAAAAGCAAAGATGTAAGAATTAATTTACAATTGTTACTTTGCTTTCACTGAATATGGTCAAACCAATTTAACTTTTTTGGAGTTGATTTAATTCACCAGGACGTTGCTGTTTCATATTAGTTATTGTGTGCTTATTTCTCTTATTTTTATAAAATATATACTTCAGATATGTTTTAAGTCTTGGCTTAATCTGAGGGAACAATGTCAGTAATATGTATACATTTGTGGTGATATAACACTTGTAATTTTAGTAAGTTGAGAACATTGTGGAAAAAAAACTAAAAATCTTTTGGAGATGCTCTTAATGTTTCTGGACCCTACAATTCTCATGCTGTTGTCAGAGATTCAAAATTTACTGATATTCATGCTCACAGACAAAACTGGTTTTAGCATTCTGCAGAAGTTAGTTAACAGTAAGATAATAGAGGCATGGTTTTCAGTAGATTAATGCTTTATTCAGATGCAGTTGCAGTAAGCTAAGGTTATTGACTGGCTGCATGGTGTGAGATATTGCTAAAAGTAAAAACTAATTTGTTTAAATTGCTTAAAGCTTAAATCGTTAATGTTGCAAGTTTAAATTGGCATCTAACAAACATTAAGTATCTTAGTTGTTCATAAGATGATTTCCTGTCTAAGAATGGTTCTCTTATTGAACATTTCCTCTTTTTTAAATGAAAATCTAAAAAGTAAAAGAAGCTATTAAAGAACCACTCAAGAAATTAAGGGAGAAGCAGGAATCCAAGAAGGAGGAAATCAAAAATGAGGAAGAAAAAAAGAAAGCCAGGAAAGGAAAAGATGCTACTGATCGAAAGGACAAGAAAGCTGTTGATGTGGCTAAATTAAAGAAAGATTCTGACAAGGCTAAAAGAGACAGAGGAAGGGAAAAGGAAAAAGGCCTAGACAAAATTGTGAAATCCAAGGAGACTACCAAAAAATCAGCCAGTGAAAAAGATGGTACTGTTCAGGTGGGAAAAGACAAAGAAACAAAAAAGATAGTTAAAAACCCATCTAAGGAAGACAAGAAGGAAAAGAAATAAACAGAATACCGGTTCTGCTAATGAGGAACAGACCTCGAGGATGCGAAATTCAGCATATTTATATGAATGTGGTAAATATGGCAATAGAAGATACTCTTTTCTGAAAATAAGTGTGAACAAAAGCTATATATAATATTTTTTTGAAAACAAGTGTGTACTGGTGTTTTAAACACAAAGCAAAAAATGTCAGCTGTGAAACTCAAATATGTGTGTATGTTAATATGCCTAGCTAACAATATGTATTGAAAACAGAAATGTGAAATTGATGCCAGTTACTTCAAGCATACTCTACATCGGTGGGTTTGGGGTTTTTTCCCCCCTTTCTTGTTTCCTTAACAAAATACTGTTTTTTTGATGTGGGGATGAAAGTGTAATATTATATATCAAATGCAAGTTTAAAAGCAATATTAAGAGCGTTACCTGGACACATACGGTGGAAACTCACAAGAGAAATATTTCAGTTGTACAAAACAAACCAAGAGGAGTAATAGCAACTTACCAAATAAGTGTAAATTAGTCCTTGATAAACTTTTTTCCTCTAAGTAGGCTGAGAAAACTATTTTATACACAAACATTTAGACCAACTTCAGTGTTGTGTTTATGAGACTTCAGTGTATATGCAACCAAAATGTCTCAACACTTTTGTTTATTGATCCTGTGACAATAACTGTTCTGCTTTTCTTCCTTCCTTCCTTTATTTATTTATTTATTAGCTATCTTTAGGTCTGAAAACTTGATTCATTGTCACTTTTCAGTTAACTGTGTCCTGATTTTTCTGAGTTTTCCGAGTTTCATAAGTAATGAATACTTAAGAAAATTAGGTCACCTATTTCACCATTGATGGGTATTGTCAGATTCTAGTCCCATTTTAGGAAGTTATATGCTACTACTACTATATCCTGGTTGTACTCGGTTAGAGAACAGCTTATGTATTTTTGCAGGTATTATTTTCTTCAAATAACACTATTCAAATACATGATAGTTTTGTAAGGAAGCTCTTGTGTTAGTTTGCTCTTACAGCTTCTGTATTTTTAGCACTGAGGAATGATTTATCCAGCAGTCTCATTAGTCTCATAAACAAAGTTACAAAACATTTCTACAGAGATATTTCTGTGTGTTACTGAATCTATACTTGTTTTCAAGTTTATATTGGAAAGGAATATTTTCTAATTTTATTAGACAAGTATTATAGCTTAGTATATTGAAATATTAATTGCACAATAACATTACACAAGATCCAGAACAAAATTTGTAATGAAAGTTGTAATGAAAATGATTGTTGCTATACTGCAGTATTATTTTAAAGAAAACAAACTTAAGGTGTGAAATTGAGCATGAGTATATGCATGTGGGTGGTGGTGTAAGATTAAAGTCCTGAAGGTTGATTCTGCTTGTGGTTTTGCTTAAATTTTGTGTCTTATAACAGTTGGCACCACATTTATCTCAGACTTTCAAAATGGCACATACGTGTCTCTCTAAGATGCTTTGATCCCTAGAGATATAAGATGTAGTAATAGGGTAAGATTAATCAAATTTTTTTTAGAGGAAACTTATGAAAAATAGTTTAAATAAAAGCTGTAGAGAATAATACGGTAGCTTAAGATTCTAGCTGTGATAATTAAAAGATGATATACTGAATTATTTTTTAAATATTTCTGTATGCCTGAAGGAGGAGGGAAAAGATGTGTGTGTTAAACATTGTAGTGCTTAGCAAAAAATTTGACAGAATGAAGATCTAATAAAAGCACTTGCATAATAAGTGTTCTCTTTTAGGTTTTGGTGATGATAGATGTGTTTTTTCATCTTTGCTCTGTTAAGTGTTAAGATACATATTTGACAGAGGAGCCCTCAAATCACACTTCTCAAGAATAGTGGCACAGTGGTATAGTGCACATCACTTTTTGTTTTCTCTCCTAATGTAACACAAGTTGTAGCTGTCTGGTAGTGAAATTTGGAATGAGTTGCCTTTCTCATTAACATATTACTGTGTCTATGACCCAAAGTTTATCTGGTTCTAAAAAAGTTTGTTTGTTTCTGTGTTCCCCCAAAGAATGCTTTATTTGAGCAGCACTCTTAAGCTATTCAGATAGCCACACAATAAAATGAGATTTTTGCCCCAGATTTCTGTTGTGCTGTTGTATATCTCTATGAAATATTGTCATTCAACTTAACCTGACAAGTTACCACGTAAGCTCAAAAAAGGCACCACACAAGTAAACACTGAGTGCAAAGTTATTTTGATAAAAAGATGAGAGAAAAGTGTCTTGCAAAAAGTAAATGACGTAATGTATTACCTACCGAACAGGATTGTGTAGGAATCAGGGATAAAATGTGATAGATGTGTATAGAAAGCTTGAAAGCCAAGTTGAGAAATGTGCAAGCAAAACAAAGAAATACTCTTGCTACTCTCTTCTTTCCTTTTACACACCCCGAGTGCTTGTTGGCTGTGAAATAGTGTCTTTTGAAATGCTTTGCATCTATTTATTGTTCATGAAGTAGAGCAAGCGGTTGTCTGGAATTGGAGATGTGGGTTATTGGAGGATATGAGGACTTCTTTAAAGAGGTGTATGTGGAAGGGAAGTGAACTGAGTTTGTGGAAGCAGGGTGGCTGTTTCTACGTTTCCAGATTCTGGAGTGTGAGACAGTGGCTAATACAAGTAACTGATTTTATCTTCGTATGTAAGTAAAGATGAAGTATGTAGAAGGAAGTAACTTCTTACTCTTGTAGCTGTTAATATTATTGCAGCAAAAGATGAATGTAAGTCTTAATAATATTTCTGAATATTTCTGTGTTTTTTTAATGACAGAATAAAATTGGCAAAAAATAAAGTGTAAATTTGAGATTTTCCCTCTAGCTTCTGGTCTTCACTGCTTAGCGGTGGACTCTTAGTTATGATACTTTCAGATACAGCCTAACTACTTATCTTCATGTAATTTTAAATAATATAAAGATGTGTAAGTAGGATTAATTCTGTTTTCCCTGTTCTCATTACTTATATAGCATAATGGAATATATGTGTTTTTTTCACAATATGTGAAATAATAAAAGTCTTGCTAGCTCACACAAAGTTGTTTCGAGGCATACTAGTCCTGTTAGTATTGAGGTATGTTTGACTCCGGTAGAAACCTAGTATTTTTGTTTGTTTTATTGGCTTGATATATAATACTTACATTGTTAAAAGTTACTTTTACAAGATTGTTAGCAGTACATGAATGCTCATTATAATGTAGCCTCTGCTTTCTTAAATACTATTTTTCTATTGATGTATGTGCATACAGCTCTTGAGAAACTAGTTTGTTTTGGGCAGTGTGAGTGTTTTTTTAAGAATGTTGTTTTATCTTAATTGACCTTGGAACTCATACTTAAATGACATAGGATTATAGGAGAATTCTGTCTGGAAGGGACTTCAGGAGTTCCTTATTCCAACATCCTGCTCAAAACAGGGTTGTCTTGGAGGTATGACCAGGTAACGCTGGCCATTATCCAGTGTGGTCTTTAAAACCTCCCAGGACAGGAATGCACAACCTCTCTGTGTAGCCTCTTCCATTGATTTGATTGTGCTTGTGGCAGGGGGTGTGTGTGGGTGTGGAAGTTTTTTCTTAGATGTGGCATAATCTCTCAAGGGTATGAATTGTCTTTATCTCTTACTCTGGTGTTGATCATTGCTGTTACTGGCTGCTTTCTTTTCATCATGTTTTGATTTAGAAAGACTCTATGGTATAGATATGAAGCATCTTAGCTGTGAAATTCTATCAGTCGTACTTTTCCTGTGGTAATTTAGTTGTCAAAAGGAACTGGAGAGTGAGATTACCTTATTTTGAAGAAACTACAGTTCTCTTAATCAGATCTTCTGAGATTTAACATATGAATTCGGAATACCTCCTCTTGTTCTGAGCAGCATGTTAGAAGGTTCAAATTAGTTCTTTATAAAATCTCTTAAATTGATCACATGAAGCACTTTTTGCTCAAAAACAGTGAGAAAACCTGCTGCCTATTTTTCTTCTGGAAACTGAGTAGATGTTGAGAATAGCATAGTCATTTGTTCTGTTACTTTGAAATAAAGGCAGGCACCTAAATTTCTGTCCCTTTTTCCCCCCAATGGTATGTTTTGTCTTCAAAATGTATTTGTTTATTATCTGAATACACTTTAGTCTTTGCATATATCACTGTGTATCAGGTCAGCCCTGTAATTGCCATTAATTGTTTGAAGACATTTTGGAGAGTTTAATGTCAGTTACTTTAATTTAAACAACTCTCTTAGATTATAATTGAATCAGTTCAAAAAGAGCATAAAGTTAACTTTATAACTAAAAAATGCAGGCCTTAAAGAAAGATCTGTCCCAGCACAGCCAACGTCACCAGACTCTGAGGAGACCATCCAGCCTGCTGAGAAGTCGTATGTCGAATCAGGTAAGGCCTTTTGTAAACCATAGATGAAGCTAAAGACATGGTGCTTCATTGGAATTATAAGCCTGTTTCCTTAGCTTGTAAAGTCATTGTGTTATTTCTTTGGATAGAAGAATAAACCTTTCATTGCTTTTATGTGTTGCTTATCCACTACAGTGTATTTAGTGGGAGTCACTGTTGATAATTTTATATAAGTTACTGACCATGAAAAGTTTATAATTTAAATATGTAGAAGGCATTCTTGTCAGCTTCATGGTTACCATTGGAACCATATCACATCAGAGTAACTTTCTACTGATGTATAGTTGTGGTTTCAATATTTATGCAATAGTATACTGAGTCAGAATAACGGCAGGTTCTGCACCTTAAAAAAAACAACCTGAAACAACCAAACCAACACCCAAACAAAAACCCCCAAAACTAACTTTATAAGATTAATCAAATATTCACTTTTCTACTAAAACCGACAACATATAATAATCCAATAAATACAGCTCCTAGTGTTGAAAAAATAATTTAAACATTTTAAAAGCCCTGTAAGTATTAGTAAAATTTATTAGGTTCAAGAGGAGTTCAAGAAAAAAATACTCTTATGTGTCAGATTTCAGATATGTGATTTGCATTTTAGTGTCATTCAGAAGGTACATATTTTTTCCTGTTCCTTGAAGACGCTTGTCCTATTTGACATTTATGTGAACCTGACACAATCACCGACAAATGCGGAGCATATGGTCAGTAAAATGGAATATAGAATTTGCTTGAAAAGTTGCATTAATTTTCTTATGTTATCATTTATAAAATATGTCAGCTTAATAAGGTTAAGATTTGGGTTTTTTGGTTGGTTGGTCCCCCGATACCATTTTGGATCTTTGAAAAATGCAGCTGCGATTTGGTTTTGTGCTGTTGAGTTTCTCAATGTTCATATCAAGACATTTATATGAAGGTAACACTTCATACAGATTTCTGTTATGTCCTGGGCAGGTGCTCTGTTGACAATCACTTGTCCCAGAAATTGGTTTGTGATTTATTCTGCTGTGAATTGCCAGGAGAAGACCTTGATACTGTAATGTCAGTATTTATTTTTCCTGTTTATAAAGCCAACAAACCCCCACTTCTGCAAGTGATGTTTTTGTTGTCAAATATGACATGCTAGTGCTGCTGCCTAAAGTATAAAAAAGTAATGGATGAAAGAGTTAGTCAAAAAATTATGTAGAAGAGAATTCTTGGTTTGAATAGTTATCTGAAGTTATTACTGTTACTGCCGCTGAGAAAAATTCTTCCAATTTATCTTCAGAATAAATCTGATGTGATTGAAGCAATACTTTCAATATTGGAGACTGAGCAAACCCATTTTTCTGAGTGAGTTGCAAAGGTTCACCAAGTCAGTCTCTATGGAACTTTATGGAATGGAGTAAGAACTTTATGGAAGTGGCTAAAAGCTGCAAGCCTTGAGCTAATGTTTAGACTTTGCCTTTTGTGCTTACCTTCATTGCAATTTATAATCCTTTTAGAGCACAAGAATGTTGATGTTGAATTGGAAGAGGAAATTCAGTCTGTTCTTCAGGAAGCTCTCCATTCCCAGCCTGGTAATGCATTAACACTTAGAAATCACTGAAGAATTTATAAATACTGCCATAGGCTAAACGAATCTCAGAGTCTGGTTTTGGTATACACTTAAAGTACTTTTGTCTGCACAAAACATTCTAATAGGGTAATTTGTCATCTTCAAGAAAATTCAGTCACCAAATCCTAAAACTGTGACCTCTTCACCCAGAGGTGTTTGGCAGCATTAGCTCGAATCAGTCAGCTGACAAAGACTTGCTCAAAATACTGCGTATAGTGCAAGAACGAGTAAACAGAAATGGCTTTTACTGTGGTGTTCTCCATGGGCAAGGAAGGCACTGGCAAGTCAATGCAGATACTTTGAGTTTATACTGCTGTAAGATGGAAACAAGTCATGTCTCCCCCTCCCCATCCTCTTTGGGGACTAGTTGAAAAACACAAAAGATGTCCCGGAGACTGAATATTTGCCGGTAATAGAATTTACCAAAGAGTATGTGTTCTCTAACAATCTGTATTGTTGGTTAGGAGAGAGACGTGAAGATGTAGATGAAAATATAAATGACCAGTGGCAAGTGAAGGAAGAAACAGATGGAGAAACTTTTGAAGCTCCTACAACAGATGACTTGCCTAGAGAATTAGAGAATGAAATGCCAGAAGCGTATGAGACACCAGACTCAGTTCAGAAAGGTATCTGGATGACTAAATATACTTAAAATTAAATTTTGCCCAAAATATGAATAGACAAATAGGAACATGTCTCATTAAAAACTTGACTCTTAAGTCGCTATTGCAAGTAGAAATTAGCAGATATCAACCACAGCAAGTATTATTTAGCAAATAAATATTTTTTTCATCAAAATGGGGTATTTTAATGCCATGTGATTTGGAATCTAGGGAGCTATATGTTATTGTTTACCTAATGCCATATTAGCTTTCAACCAAACAAATTAGTCTGTGCTTCAGCTATGCATATCTCCCCCTGATAGAGGGAATTCTATAATAACATGTATGGAGTCTGCTTCTGGACTTCTAGTTTATTTAACTAAGTTTTAAGAGTTTATTAGCACAGCCTTTTGGAGACAGACCTCTTCTCACTCTAATTTCATTCTAATATGACTCTCTTAAGACAATAGTGCACATGAACTGTATTGCAAGTCCTGCTGATAATATGGCATCATATAAAGAAGGTGCTTGTATCCTGTGGTGCTGCCTTGAGGCATAGACAGGATGATAAAAATGGTTTGTATTCAAAATATTAAAGCAGAACAATATGATCTAAATCCAGCTTAAGCAAAAATATTTCTGAATGATACTTGTCTGCAGTACTGAAAATTTTAGGTACATCTTAATACCTCTCTTTGAAAAACATGTAATGGATGTTGTCTAAAAGTTTTGATCGCTGGAAGTACACTGGAATTGTTTCTTCATGACTGAAGTAATTCTTTTCAGTCTGGGCCTATTATACCTCCTTGTTTCTGTATCTAACTCTCAATATTATATATAAGAATGAAATTATAAACTATTCTTTCAAGCTTTGTACATATCTTGCTGTCACTAGAATAAATTTGCCTCTTCTTACATAATCCTCTCTTATAGGGTTTGCAATATCAAGTATTGATTTAAAAATTTTAAAATTTGTAAATACATGTTTGTTTCTCAGATGCTGATCTTTTTGCAGATGATCTTGGAGGAATGGAGTCTGAGCCATATGAAGCTCCAGGTATAATTTCGTTTTTCCAAACTCGGTAATATTTGTTTTTTGCCTCAATGTAGCAAATTATATGAGAAAGCAAAATACAAAAGGTTAGACAGGTTTAGTAATATAAAATTTTGAAAATTTTTTTTTTCTGTCTTGTTCTTGATTGTCTTGACTCTGAGGTGACTGTATCGTATTTGCTATTGCAAAAAAAAAAAGATGGGATGATAGGTATGGAAATTTTGCTCTAGTTTGTGCAAAAACTTCATTTTGACTTTTTTATGTGCTTCTGACTGCTGTGTGCGATTACGATCTTTAACGTGTCACCTTTCAGAAACATCCAGTTTGTAACCTTTCCTTCAGGACTGTTTGTTTCTTTATGGCTATTTATACTATCAGAGAGTGAGTCAGCACCAAGGACTTCATTCTGAATGATGCACTGTCTTTCTGCACCCCCTAATTCATCTTTAAAACTTTTTGAAAATTTGCCTGCACTAATCCAATTACCTTCTAGTCATCTTTGTCTTGTGCTTGATACCGTAAGATGAGGATTAGCTCATCTTTTCCGTTATGAAGAAATGTTCGGTGGGTACTACAGTTTCTCTGCTGTCTGATAAGCGTTATTAACATCCAAAAGACAGTACTTCTTTATAGTACAGGCAGCCTCTTCCATTTGCATTAGACATTAATTTCTGCTTAGACTAGTTTTTGTTATCTTTGGCTCAATGTTAGTTCTGGACTTTACAGTCTTGTTTGATGCCAAATATGACAGAAAATAATTTTGTTTGATACAGCTAAAACTGCTGATTCCTATCTTTGTGGGAGATTACTGCTTTCCAGTTACTGATTTAGAATCCAAGTTGCAATGCTTCTGAAGTAAAAGGATTGTTACTTTACCTTCAGTACCATGTGTTGTCAGATGTATCATACTGAGTATATTAATAACGTCACGAAGAATTGTGGTAACAGAGGAATAATCCACGTGTTTAGCTATGTGATGGAAAAAAAATATTGCTTTAAATCTGTGATGCCAGAAGCAAATGTACGTATTTCTCAAGGTCTGATTTCTGGCTCTTATCTTGTATTCTGTAAATCATCACCAGTGGTCCTCCTGCATGTTAGTAAAGGAGCTACTTTAGATCTGTGAGGGTAGGGGGCAATTACATTTTTTTAGATTCCTATTAGAACTATTAAAAATATTAATGGAGTATAATGGCTCTTGTGGATCTAGTTTTCATACTGAGGGTATAACAGGACTAGAAGAGAGGCTGCCCCAACACCTTTCATTCAATTGCCATGTGTCAAGTTGCAAGTGTCCGTAAGGTTTTCGTTTATCAGTTTTCAACTAGGGAACTACATTTAGCTATTGACAGACACATTATGGAAGCAAGTTAAAATAATTTAGTATTAAAAATATTTCAGATTTTTAATTTCAAAAGTGTTTTTTCATATTTAAATTACAGTGTCATATGAATATGATATGGATATGGAAAAGATAGTAAGTGATCCAGAAGCTCCAGGTTTGTAAATTTTCATAATTTCAGGTTACAATATAATCACTTACACTTTTTTAAACGTGCTTCAAAATAATATGTCTTATTGACTGTTTAGTCACAATTTTATTTTCAAACGGGTTTTTGGGTGGTTTCAAATAAGCCTGATTTTTGCAGCTGTATTGCCATTACAGTTGTGAACATAACACTACACGAATCCAATCCACAAGTACATAAATGCCTTGTTCTGTCAGAAGTCTTCCAGTTTAATCAATGGGTTGTCAAAGACCTACTTGTATTCCTAATTTTAAGCCTAAATACAAATATGTATGAACTTACTATATTGTGTGACTTGCGATGTGGCTCCTGGATGTGTTTTATAATCCAGCTGTCACTTTTAAATAAAACATTGTAGTATTAAATCAGTATGTTTAATTCTGTTAGTCTTGAGATAAGTATGTGACCTTTTTGACTTCTCTTATGCTCTGTATCTGTTGCATGAAAATTTGATCAGCATATAAAATATTAAATATTTTTATTTAAGGTGACTCTGATCTAATGCTAGAAGACGCTATTGAACATTACACAGGTACAGTCCAAAGCCTTATTTCTTTCTATTGGAGTTTAATTGAGTTTTGGCCCCAAACCAAGACAAAAAAAAATTCAAAACATTGGAGCTTATAGGTAGCATCAGTTTCTTAGTAAGTTATTACATCTATATTTTTATTTACATTTTGAAAAATATAGATACATACATGAATAGTACTTTTCTGTAATGTCAGCCAAGTGGGCAGAATAATATTTTGAGTGTTAAAGTTCCAGGAGAATGGGTGTTTGTATTTTGCATAGAAGTTTTTCTGTGGATAAAAAGTAATCTGAATTTGCCAAAGATGTTGAAGTTATTGTGGTAAGTGTTAGGAAAAAAAGTAGTGGCTTAAAAAAAAAAAAATTAAAAAGCAAGCAAGCTATAACAAGCAGGTTCCAAAATCCCAATGTAGAAGTTTGCTGTATGTAGAAATGATTTATGAGTATTTTCATTCTGAATTGTAAGTAATTTGTAGGTGATTTCATGACTTGTGTAAGAAAAGCCTACTGATTGTGCTTTATCTTTTCTAAGTCTTGTCTTGTGATGCCAGAAAATTATTCAGTTCTTTTCACAGCATCTTTTAGAAATCTTCAACTTTGAACTCTTATTAACTTCAATACAATATAAAATGCTATAGTTTTGAATATCTTTATTTTTGTCTTGAATAAATTTGACGCTGTATTACGTGTGTGTATTTATTGTCTTAAAATTCCATGAATTTTCAGTTTGGGTTTTTTTATATCTTTAAACAGAGGATAGAGTGCATGGGGATTATAATGAAGACCATGGTAAGACAACTGCTATATCTAGTGCAATGATGGTATCAAAGTCTTTCGTTAATATGAAAGTGAAATTACTTTGTCTTTAAATTTTACATGCTGTCTGTCACCTTACTTCACAAGTTCTTAATTAAGGCTTTTGTTTGCTTTGTGTTCAACTCCACTCTATGTGTAAGTGATCAATTGGTCTTTAACACTGGAACAAGTGTAGAGTATGTGTATAGGTTATATTCCCACATTGGTCCTCTCTGTCATAATTTTGCTTACATGGCTTAAGAATGTCGAAGACTTGGCATGCCCTTTTTCTAATGAAACCCTGGCCAAGTCAGCTGTGGTTCTGTATAGCTCAGTGTTACCTTTTCATTTTGACCATAACTACCAGTTCTTTGGAGATCACTCTGTTTTAGTTTGATTTGGTTAATGATTTGCCAATGATAGCCAAGACCAAATCAAAATGGAAATAATAAGACTAGTGGTCATGGTCTTGAAACTAAGATATGCAGTTGTGATTCTTTCTCTGAGATTCTTCTGGGGACTACTGTGCTTCAGAGAAGTTAAGTATATCTTTGAAGCACTCTTGTTTATTGTCAATGTTTACGTAACCTGAACAAAGGACAGAAGTTCCTAACTTCAAAATACTTGAGACAGAAAACTTGAGGTTTGTTCTTTGTTATCCGGAGGGAAATTCTGACATCCACCTTTGGGACAGAAGTCAAAATTCCATTGAAGGACCTTTCGGTGGCCCAAAGGTGCATTCAGCCCATACTCGTGTCTTTCTCAGGCTGCAGAAAAGAATTAGTTGCCTCAGCTGTGATGCCCTTGGCAAAACGTGTCAGCATCAATAGGATGGAAAAGCAAGAGACACCTAGCTTTTTCCCTGGGCTTATTGTTTAGTCTCCTTTCCAGAAGATACTTACTGTACGATCAGTTCCTAATCAAGAATTGCTTCTCTGCCTTCTCAGACCTAGCTATGAAGGAGAAGTGCAACTTTTAATCTTTACTTTTCGTGCTCCTTCAATGTGTAGTGGTGACATGAACAGAGAAAGCTTCTATGTTCCCTGCCCTCAGGAAGAGTCACCTATACCTTCTTTTGGAATAAGACGATTGTGGAGGTTCACAAAGTCATTTGCATCAGTTTTCCATAGAATCAGTTCCAAAACCATTTAATATTCTGCAGTCTCTTCTGGCCACGACACAGTAACAGTGAATCACTCTATTTCGTGAGTAGCTCTTGTGCTTCAGCAAGCAGTGGTTTCACGTGCAATTGCTACTGTATGCTGCAATACGAGTTTTAAATAGTTTGAAGGCATTACCCCTCACTACTTCTTACAGGGGCATGTAGTCCTCTCACTACATACCTTTGTAAAAAGTCCCTCTCCAGCTTTCTTGTAGGCCCCCTCCAGATACTGGAAAACTGCTCTAAGGTCTCACTGGAGTCTTCTACAGGCTGAACAACCCCAACTCTCTCAGCCAGTCTTCATAGGAGAGGTGCTCCAAGTCTCTGATCATCTTCGTAGCCCTCCTCTGGACCCATTCCAGCAGGTCGATGTCCTTCTTATGTTGGGGGATCCAGAGCTGGACACAGTATTCCAGGTGGGGTCCCACGAGAGCAGAGTAGAAGCACAGAACCACCTCCCTTGACCTGCTGGCCATGCGTCTTTTGATGCAGCCCGGGATATGGCTGGCCTTCTGGGTTGCGAGCGCACATTGCTGGCTCAAGTTGAGGTTGTCATCCCCCAATACCAAATCCCTCTCCTCTGGGCTGATCTTGATCCATTTTTTGCCCAGCCTGTACTTGTGCTTGGGATTATTAGGATACTTTGTGTGTATCAGCCACCAGACACTTTATTTTTCTTTTCTTTCAGAACCAAAACATGAAAAGCAGGCTGAGACTCAAGATACAGGTATATACATATATATGAGTATATGTGTGTGAATGGGTTGTATGTACACTCCCACACACATTCCCCATGGGTGTATATTTATATATATGGAGCTTATTAGAAAACCTTTGTTTCATATGTAATTAAAGTAGAAATACCTCTAAAATAAATGTTATTTGGAATATAAATTATTTCAAAACCAGATAAATATTTTTGTAAATCTAGCATAAAAATCATTAACATAGTCTTGATATTTGTATCTACTGAAACATGTAATGTGTGTGTGATTGTCAGTCACAACGTATTGCCAATTATGGCAAAAGTGAGTTACGGTCTGTGTAGTTATAAAGTTAGGTTTCTGACTATGAATTGAGACACCTTCTTTTAATATACCATCCTTAAGGACTCATCTTTAAGGTTGCAAGTGACACAAAGTGGGGCATGTGAGTTTTTTTGTGGAAATTTGGAACAGTAATTCAGTGTAGACACTCAACCTGCTGCCTGCCATGAGCCTTGCTCATAACCTTGTAACGAGTGCTTGAGATCATTCAAAATTTACACTGTCAATACTAGTTCTGCTTTGATGCATGATTTTTGCTAGTGCCTTTGTCTAATTAGCAGAAGCAATTAAAAATATTTTTCTCAGTACTCTTTTTCGGCCCGGTATACTTTCTTGTCTTGAAATACCAGCTCTTTTGAGTCAACTTGGACAGCTGATTGAAAAAGACACAATTGTTAGTTTTCAGTGAAGTCAAGAAATTTTCTTACGCTCGTAAGCTTAAGGGGACAGTCAAATGAGTTAAAAGTTGCCATATTGAAAGAAAATAAAAATGAGTTTATTTTTCCATATATTCAGTTGAACTTGCTCATTGTCCTCAGGAAGGAAATTAGGACTCACCAAGAAAATGCATGTTTATCCAAATGAAAAGACTTTTCAAGTAGAAGTTTATAGGGTTTTTGTTTGTTTGTTTTTTAATATGTCTAGCAGATGGGGTTGATGTGGCAAAAGGTGAAAGTGGGAGTACTGATTATGCTTAGAAAGATTGAAGAGTGTTTTTAACACTTCAGATTTCAAAGTTACTGTGTCTTAATCCAAAAAACACTTGTTCAGAACGTAGAATTTTGAAATGTTTACTTAATGAATACAGCAGTTCTTTAATGAAACAGGGAAGAAAATATAAGGAGTGATTTCTTTTTTTCCCTCAAATTCATCAAAGTTCCTGTTTGTTTATAGCAATTACTGTTCACAGTTAAACATGGTATGATAGATATATTCTTTTGTGTAGTATGTAAGTTTCATCAGTTGAGGGCTTGAGTTACAAACTGGATCTTTTCTTAGTTGTTGAGGACCTTCCGGAGGAGGTGAATGAAGCCACGGAGCCAGGTATATATTTTGTATTTCTGGTCTTAAAGTGTTTGAAGAAATATATGCATTTTGAAATCTGATGGTTTTTGGGAAAAAAAAGGCTTATTTACATACTTTATCTTCTTATACTTTCTCTTATAGATGAAATTATTGAAGATTTTGATACTGATAAAGAGCTGCCAGGTATGAGTTTTTAAAGTTTGTGAAAAATATAAATGGGAGAAAAACATGTTTTCTGTTAATACAACTTGAGAACAAACAGAGAAATGAGCTACATAGAATCATAGAATGGTTTGTGCTGGAAGACACCTTTAAAAATCATCTGGTCCAAATCCCCTGCCACGGACAGGGAGATCTTTCACTAGATCAGCTTGCTCGAAGCCCCATCCAACCCGTCTTTGAACACTTTCAATGATGGGGCATCCAGAACTGCTCCAGACAACCTGTTCCAGTGTCTCACCACTCTCATCGTAAAGAATTTCTTCTTTATGTCCAATCTAAATCTAACTTCTTTCAGTTTAAAACCATTGCCTTGTCCTGTTGCTACAAGCCACAGCAAAAAGCCTCTCTCCATCTTTCTTATAAGCCCTCTGTATATAATGAAAGGCTGCAATAAAGTCTCCCCAGAGCCTTCTGTTCTCCAGGCTGAACAACTCCAACTCTCAACCTTTTTTCATAGGAGAGGTTCTCCAGCCCTCTCATCATTTTTGTGGCCCTCCTCTGGGCCTGCTCTGAGAAGTCTATATCTTTCTTGTGCTGGGGACCCCAGAGGTGAACACAGTACTACCCCAGGTGGCATCTTGTGGGGGTGGAGTAGAGGGAATCACCTCCCTCAACCTACTGGCCACTCTTATTTTGATGCAGCCCAGGGTACAGTTCGGCTGCCAAATCATGTCAAGTTTTTCATCCACGAGGATCCCCAAGTCCTTCTCAGCAGGGCTGCTCTAAATCCCTTCATCCACCAGTCTGTATTGATATTAGAGATTGCCCTGTCCCAGGTGCAGAGCCCTGCACTTCACCTTCATGACATTCTTACAAAGTAGAGCTTCAGTTTAGAGTATGTTAATTTCTCACATTACTACTCAAAAAGATTAAGTTGTAAATTTTTGTTTGTTGTGCTGGTGTCAGGGAATTTTAAATGAGTGCTGAGTCAAGTGTAATAAGAAGTTTTGCTTTAAGAAGTTAAAAATATCATTAAGCAAGATTTTTTCCAAATGTGACATTAATTCAATCAGCTAGAGCAAGTTAAGCAGTTTAGTCTGAGCATAACATGTAGGACTTGATGCTCTATTTATTTAGATTTTCCATTTGAAAAATGTGTTCTAATGTAATTAGAGAAACAAACATTACCGTTTTACATGAATAACAATTGTAACTAAAATCACCTTTGGGGGGTGTAATAGCAATGGAAGTCAATAATAAAGAGGAGCTAAGCTTTTGGAAATGAAATACGTTCAGTACCTTTTTCTACTCTTAAGTTAACCTGGTTGGTTTTTCTGCAGTTTAGATCTTCCTCTTTGTTTGATACTACTTTGATTGGGTGGTTGGTGGGGAATAAAACCAAAATTGTAAACATACTATGTGTAACTTTCAACACTTATTTTGTTTGTAACAGTAGAAAGTAAGCATACAGAAGATGTCATGGCTACTGAACCAGAGGAATCAGGTTTGTATATTATATATATATTTGTATATTACTTTAAAAAAGTAATTAAAAAATTGAGACCTATAAATATAATAGAATTCTATGCTAAAAAGCAAGATACACTTTTAACTTTTTCTGCAGCTTTTTTCTTTCAAGGACAAACATAACTGTGTTGTTGGAATCTAGCATCTTGAGGTTTTTAATTACAGTATTTTAGTGGCTTACAGAGCACTATTCATTTTCAGAATGTCAGAGTGCTCCCAGTTCAGAAAAACTTATAGCAATAAAAGTGACCATATTGGGTCATGTGAAGCTGAAGATTTCCTTGCTATGCTCTGTTTCCCACCAGCCAGCCAGCAGTGCGTACTCGGGGAAAGAGAGTATGTGTAAGACATAAAGTGGAGTGTCTCCCCAGCTTTAAGCACTTTATTTATGGGTGTCCCAAGTCAGAGAATGTATTTCCCTCTCTTTGATTCTTCCTGTCTACAGCCAGCATCCTGGCTATTACGAATTCTTTTCTGGTGAGCCTAACTGCCTCCATGCACGAATAGGGAGTTACGTGCAACCTTCTGTCTATTAGCCGTAATAACACTTGGTGACATGTGACATATCTAATTTAAACATACATACAGAATTAAAAATAATTGAATTTTGAAGTCGAATGTTTCACAGTTACAGCTGGGAATATAAGAAGTATATGAATGTTTTCTAAGCCCATACTGTAGTAGCGTGTGAAACTGGGAGATTTGTGCTTTGCATAGTGCTGTTTCAGAGTTTTGAAGTATCATTTATGGGACTATGCAATCCCACAATTTACTCATTAGCCTACTAAATTATTAATCTTTCCAATGGAAAAATTCAGCTGAGGAAAATTTGCATCCCTGTTCTGGAAAAGTAGTAGTACAGTACATACTGTTTTGAGCATAAGGGGGGGAAAAAATGCAGCTTTTTGTAAATATTCAGAGAACTGTCCAGGTTGAACTGGTTGTACACTTTTGACTTTCAGAAATCCCTGTTCAAGCTGAGGATTATTCAAATGATGATCTAGTGGGTAAGTTAATCCTAAGTGTTTACTTTTTTCCTCTAAAAACAAAGCTATAGCTACATGGAAAGTTTGCAAGCAGATTACTTTGTGAAGAGGAGTGAAAAGATAACACTATTGTCATTTAAAGTTGCTTTCTGGTTTTGATGCAATAACTCTTACCTTGTACTGGATAAATGCTAATAATAGTTACTGGGTTATATGGTAGCATTCTAAATAAAGCTGTGAGCAGTTTTAATTTGCAACTTTATTTTTAATGATTTCAGAGCAGGACGTTTGTGCTGTAAAGGGAAATATAAAAATATCAGGTCTCAAAATATGCGCGTACTTCCTTTCTGGAGTAACTGATTATGGGTGGTAATACTATCACTTCTCTGTGTATCAGTAGGATCTATTGGAGTCTGGCTGTGGCACGTTCTTTGGGCACTGATCTGGAAACAGGACTGTTTTGTCATGCCATCACGTTTTTTCTTGACATAACTGATTTTAAGTACAAGAGCACTTCCAGCTCTTCCAACTGTTCCCAAATAGAGTTTTCCTAAACTGTTTCTAGCATATGTAAATAGTTTTTAAATTTCAAGACTGCATATTGTTACATTTCATCTACTTTCTGGAGTTAATTGTTACAAGTTGCTAATTTGTTCTGCGTAACAGGGTAGTTGTGTTGAGTGAAACACTGACCTCTGTCTCTGGGGGGTAAATCTCAGAAGCTGCAATCCAGGAGCCCTGAGAGCTGTATTTCTGTTTTGTTCTGATTAGCATGAGCGCCTTTCTGGGTTAGTTAATCTTTGCAATATGCAGAAGCTCTTAAGTGTTGTGGTGTCCAGGTTATTCTGTGGGGTTTTGTTTTTCCTTGTAGGAGAGGAAACTTGTGTTTGGGTTTTGGGCATGCCAAAAGTAGTTAGAGAAGCGAGAAAACATAGGAGGCCTTTGTGGCCTCCTATGAGGCCAGATTGGAGGCATTGTTTAGTTTGTGTTTTAATTTACATGCTGAAGCTTAACTGAGGTGATTTGAAATGCTTGTATCAATACATAACTGTTGTCTGTGAGGTCGTTCTAACCTGTTAATCATAACAGCAATGTGCTGTATTGAAATGTTTGAAACAGTAGGTGTTCCTTAATAGTTGCCTTATCTAAAAATGTTTTGTTTCATAATGAATATCAAATATTTTTAACCAAAGCTTATAATCAGTGTAGGAATAAGCAGTAGTTACCTTTGACATCATAGGCAAGAAGTTCAGCAAACGTAGTCTTCAGTTGCTTTGTCGTGCTTTAAGTTGAAACCGTAGAACAAGAAAAGATGCTTTCTCTCAGGAACTGTTGCTGCTTGAAGTTGAAATAACAAAAAGGCCCTATTGCAAAATTTCAAGAGTAGATAATTCCACTGCACAGTGTCAGTTGTGTTACTATGAGGATATTGAGATGATCATTTGACTTACACCATTTTAAAACTGAATTCAGAATCCAAGTATCAACCTGAAATCCTGAATTTTTATTCTTGTGGACCATTTCTAGCACTTTTTGTGCTGTAATTTATATCTTACTTTGGCAGCAATAAACAAATTTCCTACCTTCGTAAAAAAAAATCTTATATGTATTGTACAGTAGAGGATGGTTTTCCAGATGTTCTCTTTAGAATCATAGAATGTTAGGGGTTGGAAGGGACCTCTGGAGATCATCTGGTCCAACCCCCCTGCCATAGCAGGTTCACCTACAGCAGGTTGCACAGATGGTGTCCAGGTGGGTTTGGAATGTCTCCAGAGTCAGAAACTCCACCACCTCTCTGGGCAGCCTCTTACAGTGCTCTGCCACCCTCAAAGTAAAGTTCCTCCTCATGTTCAGGTGGAACTTCCTATCTTCAAGTTTGTGCCAGTTACCTGTTGTTCTATCACTGGCCACCAGTGAAAAAAGACTGCCCGCATCCTCCTGGCACCCTCCCCTTAAGTATTTGTAAACATTTATGAGATCCCCCCTCCAGACTAAAAAGACCCAACTCCCTCAACCTTTCCTCATAAGAAAGATGTTCCAGTCCCCCAATCATCTTTGTAGCCCTTTGCTGCACCCTCTCCAGCTGTTCCCTGTCCTTCTTAAAATGGGGAGCCCAGAACTGGACACAACACTCAAGTTGTGGTCTCACCAGGGCAGAGTAAAGGGGGAGGATGACCTCCCTCGACCTGCTTGCCACACTCCTCTTGAGGCACCCCAGGATGCCATTGGCCTTCTTGGCCACCAGGACACATTGCTGGCTCATGGGCATCCTGTTGTCCACCAGGACTCCCAGGTCCCTCCCTGCAGAGCTGCTTTCCAGCAGGTCAGCCCCCAACCTGTACTGGTGCATGGGGTTATTCCTCCCCAGGTGCAGGACCCTACATTTACTTTTGTTGATCTTCATAAGGTTTGTTGCTGCCCAACTCTCCAGCCTGTCCAGGTCACACTGAATGGCAGCTCGGCCTTCTGGTGTTTCAGCCACCCTTCCCAGTTTTGTGTCATCAGCAAACTTGCTGAAGGTACACTTCTTCCCTTCATCCAGGTCATTGATGAATACATTGAACAGGACTGGACCCAGTGCTGACCCCTGAGGAACACCACTAGTCACAGGCCTCCAACTAGACTCTGCCCCACTGATCACAACCCTCTGAGCTCTACCTGCCAGCCAGTTTTCAATCCACCCCACTGTCCATTCATCCCACCCACATTTCCTAAGCTTGCGTACGAGGATGCTGTGGGGAAAGGTGTTAAAAGCCCTGCTAAAGTCAAGGTAGACAACATCCACTGCTCTCCCCTCATCTATCCAATCAACCAAAACCTATTTATTTGGTCATTAAAGACACAACTAACTGTTAGAAGTAGTAACCTGTATGTGATACTTCCTTTAGGGAGTAGAAAATGAAAATAATTTGATAGGCACAAAATCTGCAATGGTGTGCCAACATACTCAAGAATGTTTAGTAATTTGTGTGTTTATGAATGCAGAATCGTTTATCAGTCTCTGTAAAAAGCTTATTGTGTCAGCACGTAAAGTAGAATTCAAATAGCATGTCTGAAAATTGAGAAAAGAAACGGGATATAGATAAACTACTGACCAGAAATTAAAATTTTATTCCTATTAAATTACTGGTTTTTCCTACTATTAAGTATTTTTACCTGTCTTTTTTGGATGTGAAAATTTCAGTTTGAAGGCAACATCATTCTCACATTTTCCTCTTAGAATATAAAATTAGTACTTACCAGCGTCCTGGTTTTAGCTGGGATAGAGTTAATTTTCTTGCTAGTGGCTGCTGTGTTTCAGATTTGGTATGAAAGGAATTTCTATAATCCATGTTGTTTTAGTTTTTGCCAGGTGATGTTTATATTAGTCATAGCCTTTTTTTCAGCTTCCCCCAGAAGCTGAGAGGGAGCATAGGCAGAACAAGCTGGCCAATGGAATATTCCGTGCTATAGGCATCATCCTTGGTATATAAATGGGGGTTGTCCCAGGGGAGCAGGGATCCACGATCACTGCTTGGGATGGGCTGGGCAACCGATCTTCATGTGGTGAGAGCAACTTGTGTTGTATTGCTTGATTTTGAATATTCTTTTACAATTATTATTGTTGTTTTCCTTTTCTGTTAGTGTTCTATTAAACTGTTTTTATCTCAACCCATAAGGTGTTTTTTTTTTCTCCTTTTCTCCCTACCTTTCTGGGGAGGCGGAGAAGGAGTGAGCGAGTGGCTGTGCAGTCCTAGCTGCTGGCTGGGGTGAAACCATGACAACCAGGGATTTAATTTTTTTTTTTAATTTGTGATGGGGGATTCAGTATGGGGTTTTTTGATGTCAAAAGTCTTTTCTCCTTTGTTCGTGTGATTTAATTTCATCAGGTATTCAAAGCTAGTACTTCCTGTTATTTCAGCAATCGTAACACTAAACTTCCATTGTACTAGAGACAGTCAAGAACTCTCCTCTGAATGAAGAAAACCTATATACACATATACACTTATTACATATATGAAAGATTAACCTGTTTATGTAATAAGCGTAACTTCAAGTAGTGTAAAAGATATTCAGGAATGTCACTATAGAGTCCTTATTCTGAGGTAGTATAAACTCATGCAACTTCATTTGAAGCATGGTAGCACCAGTTTGTATCAGGTTAGGAGCAGTTTGATTTTTATCTGAAACATAGAAACTTACTTGATTCGGAAAGAAACCTGGAGATAGTTCAGAGGATTAATTTAGCTGTGAGGAACATTCTCACATTATCAGTGAAAAAATCACGTGTGGGATTTGAATATGGTGGAGTGCAAGTCAAAAGTTTTTTGCTGACTTAAGGGCATATCACAAAAAAGATAACAGTAGGCAACTGCATCTTTAGGTATCCATATGTACTATTTTCCAATTCTCTAAGTTTACTCCTAAAATTATTACCAATATTACTTTCCAGCAGGAAGCTTTTTTAACTACAGTTATAGCCTGTGTTTTTGTAAACGAGTGCACTTGAGTGGTATGATAGGCCAGCTTGAAATATTACTGATGTAGGATTTTTGGCTAATCCTGTTATACGCCGGCATGTAAACTGCAGTTGTGATTGAGTGGTACTTGTTGGAGACCTATTTTAAGGGAGACATATTACAGGTTTTTGGGATACATTTACTCTCTATATTTGGATTTTGAACCCTCTTGTGGATGTTCATATTTAAAATATCTAAGGGTTATTTCCCCCTCCCCCTCCTTTTGTCTTGTATCCTTGACATTTTTATAACCCTGCATTCATTTTACCAGCTCCTGAAATCCCTAATGTGTAGAGAAGTTTCCACTTCACAACTTTGACCCTTCCTCATTGCCTGGCTCCTCTTTTGCAATTCTATGTGTCCTTGACCTTTTTAAAAGAAAACAAAACCGTTTTAATGTATTTGTGACACGGCCTAGATTTCCTTCACAAGGTAAATGAAGTGCCATATGCTGAGGGAAAAAAATTACTGCTTAAATAAATACTTAAAAGTTTACATTTCCCACTTTATACAGCAACTTTGTGTGTATTCATTATGGTAGCTTCTAGAAATGATAGTTTTCTCAAATTAACAAGTCTGTTGCAAAGTTGCATTTTTTAGCATTTAAGATTTTTTTTGTTGTTTTAGAGTAAGTTGTGTTTTGGTTGGTCCTTTAATATAGATTTCCCCTTATTTTTTCAGATACTTAAAGCTTCAAAAGAAAAGTCCCTACTTCAGGAGGACCAGCCCTAACCATACGCTACAAAAGGGGAGCAGATGGTTGTAATAGATCTTATGATGTAATTACCAAGCAGTTCAGGGTTTGGGAAACGAACACTAAGATATTGTAAATGGGTTGTAGCCAGCTGTCATTTTAGTGAGCTTTTTTTAACACTTGGATGTTTAATTTACATTCCTGTCTGTTTGGGGTTGGTTTTTTTTTTGTCAAGTTTAGTGAATTCATTATTTTTCTTCTGTGTTTGTGGCAGAGTTGCAACTTTGAGCTGCATTTCATACGTGCTGTTCAAGCAATTGTTAATATTCTATTTATAAGGTAGCAGCAAGTACATTTTTTCAGATTTTAATATATATCTTTTGTTGTGGATTCATACAGTTTGTACAGAGCAGTTTGGTCAAATGAAACTTATAATACTATGAATTTTTAAATGTTTTATAACTGCTGATATAGCATACAGCCTAACTGCATTTTATTCAAAACACTAATCAGGCGCACACTATGCTGTGAAGTTTGACTTATGTCTCTTTGCACTGATGTTATGTCAACAGTTACACTACATGAATTTCAGACGATTTTTAAAATAGTCTAACAAGGTACAAAATGTGTATATTTTAATTCATACTATTAAAAGGGTGGATGACTAAATTACTTTTCTCAGAAATCCATTCTGTGTGAATTAGAACTTTTTATTTATGTACATTTGATTTTTAAAGCAAAAATGTCTAGAAACTACATAATAGCCTGGCAGGGAGTCAGTGCAGATTGCAACAAAACTGAGTTGCAGAAATCAGGTTGTGTTCAGTAAAATTCTTCTAGTTTACCTACCAATATAACAATCTCAATGCTGGATTTAGTAAGCTTTATGTTCAAGGAATTATTTAAAAAGTCAAATTTGCATAAATATTTGTAAATTTTATTTAAAAAGAAAAAAGCTCTGGAAATTCAACCATAGGAAAAACAGGGTGTCAAAATTTAAGACCTATAATGGTAAATGCTCTTGCAAATGGTACGTCTGAAATTTAGACCGAGTAATTTAGAATTTTAATACAACAGGTGTACTTTTTACCTGTTCTGTGCTGCTGTTCCACAATTATGAAGACATATTTTATTCTTTGGCATTTTGCATGTGTTCCTTTTTGGCTCAGGAATAATTGCTGTGATTTTTAGGAAATTGCCAAGCCTGATATGGGAGCTTAGCAAAAATAAAAGAAGATAAATTTTTAGGAAGAAAAATCAGTTTGGTAACCCTAACAGTGGTTGCCTCTTGGTTGACAGGGAGATTTAAAAATTTTGTAACNATGAAGTGCCATATGCTGAGGGAAAAAAATTACTGCTTAAATAAATACTTAAAAGTTTACATTTCCCACTTTATACAGCAACTTTGTGTGTATTCATTATGGTAGCTTCTAGAAATGATAGTTTTCTCAAATTAACAAGTCTGTTGCAAAGTTGCATTTTTTAGCATTTAAGATTTTTTTTGTTGTTTTAGAGTAAGTTGTGTTTTGGTTGGTCCTTTAATATAGATTTCCCCTTATTTTTTCAGATACTTAAAGCTTCAAAAGAAAAGTCCCTACTTCAGGAGGACCAGCCCTAACCATACGCTACAAAAGGGGAGCAGATGGTTGTAATAGATCTTATGATGTAATTACCAAGCAGTTCAGGGTTTGGGAAACGAACACTAAGATATTGTAAATGGGTTGTAGCCAGCTGTCATTTTAGTGAGCTTTTTTTAACACTTGGATGTTTAATTTACATTCCTGTCTGTTTGGGGTTGGTTTTTTTTTTGTCAAGTTTAGTGAATTCATTATTTTTCTTCTGTGTTTGTGGCAGAGTTGCAACTTTGAGCTGCATTTCATACGTGCTGTTCAAGCAATTGTTAATATTCTATTTATAAGGTAGCAGCAAGTACATTTTTTCAGATTTTAATATATATCTTTTGTTGTGGATTCATACAGTTTGTACAGAGCAGTTTGGTCAAATGAAACTTATAATACTATGAATTTTTAAATGTTTTATAACTGCTGATATAGCATACAGCCTAACTGCATTTTATTCAAAACACTAATCAGGCGCACACTATGCTGTGAAGTTTGACTTATGTCTCTTTGCACTGATGTTATGTCAACAGTTACACTACATGAATTTCAGACGATTTTTAAAATAGTCTAACAAGGTACAAAATGTGTATATTTTAATTCATACTATTAAAAGGGTGGATGACTAAATTACTTTTCTCAGAAATCCATTCTGTGTGAATTAGAACTTTTTATTTATGTACATTTGATTTTTAAAGCAAAAATGTCTAGAAACTACATAATAGCCTGGCAGGGAGTCAGTGCAGATTGCAACAAAACTGAGTTGCAGAAATCAGGTTGTGTTCAGTAAAATTCTTCTAGTTTACCTACCAATATAACAATCTCAATGCTGGATTTAGTAAGCTTTATGTTCAAGGAATTATTTAAAAAGTCAAATTTGCATAAATATTTGTAAATTTTATTTAAAAAGAAAAAAGCTCTGGAAATTCAACCATAGGAAAAACAGGGTGTCAAAATTTAAGACCTATAATGGTAAATGCTCTTGCAAATGGTACGTCTGAAATTTAGACCGAGTAATTTAGAATTTTAATACAACAGGTGTACTTTTTACCTGTTCTGTGCTGCTGTTCCACAATTATGAAGACATATTTTATTCTTTGGCATTTTGCATGTGTTCCTTTTTGGCTCAGGAATAATTGCTGTGATTTTTAGGAAATTGCCAAGCCTGATATGGGAGCTTAGCAAAAATAAAAGAAGATAAATTTTTAGGAAGAAAAATCAGTTTGGTAACCCTAACAGTGGTTGCCTCTTGGTTGACAGGGAGATTTAAAAATTTTGTAACACTGTTTTGAAGTCAGGTTTTTAGTTGCTTACATTTATAGTGAAAGGGACATCATATATGCTTGCCGCCTTTTGTTTGGGATTTCAGTAAGACTCCACGTAAGGGAGTGTTACATCTGATCAGCAAACACAGAAGGTGTCCCAAACTGATCCCTTTAGACTTTTCAGGAAAGCAATAATACTCTTAGACTGTGATGTGGTTTGGGATGGAATATTCTAGTAAAATTACCTGTGATTGTGAATTGCAGAGCAATAATTTTTACAAAGCCATATTTCGTGAAGAAGCTTGGGAGTAATTTTAGAATGGTGAATGGAGGACTTTTATATAACAGTGGCAGCCTATTTGTAGAGTTATGGGACTGTGAGAGTGTATTACGCTGTGATCAAATTTTAAGTATTTTGTAACTGGGTATGTGATTTTTATGTGCTTCATGTTTACAAAAATATGCCAAGCTGAGCAAGGTCAAGAGGACTATTAAAAAAAATGTATATTTAATCTGTTTTAATGTTTGGCTGCAATAAAACACAGAAGAATATCTTTGTCTTTCTAGTGTCATTTTTTCCAAAACATATAGTAGATATTAACTGTGGGGATAAATATTTGCCTCAGCCACTAGTTAATATTGTTTTTTTCCAAGGTAATAATTTTGAATGTTTAAAGATGTATTTGAAAGTATTATTTACAAGGAAGAAGAAATATGCCAAGTAGAAGTAATTTTTATTTCTGAGTGGTATTATGTGAAGGAAACGGGCATTACATTAAGATGTGTGTCTTCTATAATTGTGGTGGTTGTTCTTTTGGAGTATTAGCTGTTCTGCAACCAGGTTGACCCAAATTTTGTCCGCAATACAGAATTTCTATTTGTAACAAGCGCGAATATGTGTAGGAAGTATGATATCTACCTTTCCTAGAGAAATATTTGAGGCTATGGTTCATAGTTTGAATTGGAAGTCTAGCAAGCATGTCGTGTCTGTGCAGTTCTCTGAAAACAAAAATATTCCTTGACCTTTTTGGTTTTCAAACACCTCCATATTTTTGTGATGAAATAATGCTGAACAAAGAGCTGTAGTTTAAGAAAAAACAAAAGATTACATCTTTCTTTATATTTTCATGTTGCTGTGTTGCTTCTTGCTATACCTCAGTGAATCTGTGAAATCTTGGATTCGGTGGCTTTCTTGGAAATCGTGAGAAGAAATACCAATAAGGAAGGCAAAATTTAAATGAGTAGGATACTAAAGCTTTATTTTAACATTGAAAATCTTCTACAATTTTAAGTGACTTTTTCACATTCTCAGTCATTGAAAAGGTGACACTATTCGTATAACACTATTCTTTCTAAGAAGTGAGGAAAATGGGTAAGATTGGATATAGGAAAGATACTGAAAAATGTCATGTTTTCACTGAATATCACTGCGTAATGTTACATGTTTCAAAAATTATTTTTATGTAAGTAATAAATTATATTGTACATTTATAGAGTTGGTTGGGATTCATGTGAAATCTGCAAGGTCTGAAATAACAATTTGGTTGTGACTTGAGTCACTGTCACATGCATTCACAAATGTTTAGACATATTGTATTACAAAAATCTATTCTTTATTGTAGAAACCTTCTTGGGAGTACTTGGTGCATACGTTACACAGTGATAGCAGTCCTAGCCTGTAGAGATTGGTTAAAATAGTTTTGTCTGTATTTTTGATCTAGATTTGTTTTGCTGGAAACAGAAATTGAATTAAGGATGAGAGTAGCTTGAAGAGCAAAGAAAATTTTTCTGTTTGAGCTACAATTGGTTTAAGTTGATGACAAAATAGTCTCAAGATTTACAGTCATGTCCCTGTCTGACACAGCAGGTTTTTAAGCTTTTGTCAGAAATAGCGTAATGAAATCCATTTGCACCGTCAAAGTAAGCTGGGGATCAGTGTGGAGGGAACAAGGCAGTATGTGCTGAATATGATGCTGAAGTGAATTTTTACTTCAGTGCGGTGAGAAACAAGATCTTTGGATCTAACAAGATCAAGTTATGGTGAATTTCAAAAGCAGTTACATGGAAGGAGAAGCTGAATTACTTAAAGGTTATTAGAGAGGCTTTGGTGAAATCAATGGCAGCTGATTTGGCTGAAAACACAGGTTCAAGAAAGTCTGAGAGAATTTGGAGAATTGATCCTAGTACATAAATGGGTGTAGAGAACTGTAAGTTATATGCTGCATGAGCCTCACTAATAAAATAATGTGAAACTGGTCAAGAAATGGGAGTGTTTAGAGTGATGAGGTCATACCTTGTTCTTCCTGTTGAAGTTGCAGAAATAACGTGGATGTCCAAGAGGGGTGGAAGAGGGTCACTGAGTGACCAAGAGGGAATTGGAGAGAAGTTGTCAGATAAGATCACTGTTGCTGATAATGGAAAAGATACAGGGAAAATGGGTGGCTAAGTGGCATTCTGCATCATAGTTTACTATCCTGTAATGAATTGTTCATGTGCTTTGAGTTGGTAAAAATAATAGAAATATTAGTATATAAGCTGTTCTGGAGCTGCATTTTTGTTCTTTTTAAAATACAGTATTTCTGATGACAAACCAGTGGACGTAACCATTTACTTATTGTGTGGTATGCACAGGAAAACTTAAAAAGCCAGTATATTAGGAAATACTGAATCACACTTTCATTAACATGCTGTTATAGTAATAATATTCCTTCTCTAAGTTATCCCATAGTATGTAACTGACTATAGATCTTTTTGTAATTTCTTTCAATTTAATTGACAATCTGGATTTTGATGTAACTGAAGAGGTGAATGACTTTCAATATGACCATATTTATTTAATTTACTATATTATAATGAAGTTAATACTTGTTCTGCCTTGTGCTGAATATAAAGATCAGTCATTCTGTCTGCACGTTCAGTAATAGCAGTTGTCAGCTTATAGTGAAAGGGTGAAAGTAGAATGTGAAATAGTTTGATTTCGTGTGTGCACATAACCCAATTTCACCATGAAAAAAAGAAACATTTTTTAGCATTTTTACATGGTGTATTTTATTCACAATCTAATGCTTCTGAGCAGTCAGTTTAAAAAACTGCAAAGATTGAACATTTTGTCAAGGTGTCTCTAATTGTCTTAGAAAAAACATTTTCTTTAATTTCTGTATATAAGAATGCATCAAAACTAAAGAGTGTATCTTGGAGAGAAAAATACTAACTGAAAAGCCAACTGACCTCTCCTCTTAGTATTTTCTATTAGGTTTATTGGGAGGAAATATTGGAAGTTTATTGGGATTAAATTGAAACAGAATGATAATGTTATAATTGTGAGGCAAGATGCTTTAATTGTTCCAGAGTAGGTGAGGATCAAAAAGCATTTGGAGAGGCAAAAAAGAGGAGAAGCCTGTCTCTGTATGTACTGCTCTCATGATATACACATACATGACTTTGGTACAGTATGTAGTCTGTTTATTGCTACAGACTGTCTTGTGCTTATTTAATATTTACCTGTGCATTCAGATGCTTGCAAAACTTTATTTTAAAAGTTGAAGTAAGACTAAAGCTTCCAAGTGCCCAAGTCACTTCTGAAAATGAAACCTAGTTTCCCAATTGGTTTTCATGTTTTTTACATTTTAGTCAACTGTCTGTATTAAGCTAGTGTTCCCAAGAGTTTTTAATTGGTGAACAAATTTTTTTCTTGCAAAATAGTTTGCGTCATGTATATCACTAAAATCTGCCAAATATCTAAATGGGAAAGCTTATGAAATATTTTATGACAGAAGCAATTATCTGCAGAGAAAGACCTTTTATGTAACTGTAGTTCAGACTGCAATCTATGGTTAGTTTAAAAAACCAAAAATGAAATAAAGTCCTGTTGGCCCAATTGTGTTTTGAGTGTAAGCTGTGATTTTATTATATCTCTTTCTTATCAGAAACTGTTAACATAAATTTATTTCATTGACATTATATTTTTAATATTCTAGGAAAAAGTGAAAAAGAAACTGAACAAGACAAAACAGAAAAAGGTAAGTCTGAAAGTAATTCTGTTCTTCCAAAATTCAACACATGCTTTCTGGGAGGACTGATTTAAATCAGATTAAATAGTAGTGAAGCTTAGCTCCTGTACATCTTATGTGGATAAACTGGAGTTGAGTGAGCATCCAGTGTGCATCTGCTCTTGTAAGTAAACGCACAGTCTTTTCCAAAGCTGACATCAATGTGTTCCCCTCTTATGTGGTCATAAGCTGCTGTTAAAACCTTCTGTTTCAGGAGTAAAATGTTGAGTGTTGTACTCCTAGTTTAGGACTCCGGAGGTCATAGCTTCACCAGGCTCTTCCGATGTGCATGTGAGAGGCAGCCTGGGCTGCCCAGCCCCAAAACCCGGGTTCAGCACTGCTTGCCAGGCTAAGCTTAGGGAGACAGGTGGCAGCAAAATTGGTCCTTGTCAACTCTGCCTTTACCCAGTAAGGGTTTCTTTCTGGTTTAGTTTAGGTAGGAACATGCAGAGGCAGGTTTTGAGGGAAAAGAAGCAAGGTTTTGCTAAGAGCACTGTGAACCTGTTCTTCCTACGTGGACGTTGGTGCTGGCCCCATGCACTCCCCGTCACTGCATGAAGCTTCCTCAGCCCCCTTCGATGGGGTCAGGGTTTGTGTCTGACCCTGGGCTACATCGCCACAGCTGGCAATGCACAAAAACCTCACGGCCTGAACCTGCTTCCTTTTCACTCGGGTATGGCCTACGGAGCAGCGCCTGCCGTAAGTAGCTCCGTCACTACTTTTAGATGGAGGAAGAGGAATTCAGTGACTGCTGGTGCTCCTTTTTCATTCTCCGTTTCCCTTTTTCTTTGTGGCTGTTACTTTATATTTGAGTACTGAGCAATGCTGCTTTTATAATCTTTTGGTAAGGTTTAATTGTTTTGTTTTGTATACTTGTATTTTAAGTATAAGTTTTTAGGACTGTCAAATTTTAAACATTTTATTTAAGTATTTAATATGTCAAATGTAAGCATTACATTTAAAAAGTAAGTGCACCACTAGACAGTTTACTTGGAAAGCAAGGCAATCATATCCACATTTCCATTGATAAAAGGACAGATTTGGCAGGAAATACCTTACTGCACTGGGCTTACATACTTGATAGTAGAAACAACCCACTGTTATGCCCTTGTTTAATTGACCTGTTAGAAAAGTAGAATAAAATGACATAAAACACCCATTCAGTATGGATAAAAAGCATTCACAGGTAAAAATAATAGTTTGTATAAGGAAATTAAAATGTATGGACTTAATATTAAATGTCATTAATCGGAACTTGTAAAAGAACTTTATGACTTGAAAGTATGGCAAGGTGAAGCCACTTCCCTTTTGCACCCTAAGTCCTGTGTGTGTTTCTTTTGAAACACTAAGCAACTAAATAAATGCTGAGACCTGCTACTGCAGATTACAGGATTTCTGCAAGTTAGAAAAAGAACTGGGTTTTTTTTCCAGGTTAAGTTGATAAAATTTTGCATCCTACAGGGAAACACAACCCTTTGGTTTTTATCGAATTTGTTTATAGCTAAACTGCTTGTGTGGTTTTCATACAAGTTGAATTTTGTTGAACTGATTAAGTTTTCATGGTTTTAACTGGTTTAAGTTTCCACTTTCAATAAAAGTGTCTAGCTGTAGATAGTCACAGAAAGTGGTTTGAAGCACTATTAAACTGGTTTCTTTTAAATTACCCTAATAAGATGCGGCAATAAATTGATGGGAGATCTATTTAAAAAAATACTGTTCTGTTGCTGTTTGTTATATGTAGAAAACTCAGGAATCTAAGGAGTTGGGAATTTGAAAATTCCTGTTTGGCTTGGGTTTAGGAGTTGCTTATGATTCTGACAGTGCACAGAGATGTATGTGCAAGGCTAGTTGTTTTTAGGTATTTGGACATACAAGCTCCGAAAAGCCTTCTGTGCAGAAACTGTTTAGAGCTTTGAGTGGATCTTACAACATTAACGTTTTTCACTGCTGCAGTCTTCATAGTATTTTGTTAGCAAAATGTCTTTAAAATTATGTAAATTTCAGTTTTTCAAAATATTAAGTTTATTAAAAGACTCTCTGAAATTTCTTCTGTATTAACAGAAACTCCTCTGTAAACTCCTCTAAAAAAAAACAAAACAAACTAAACTCTTTTGTAGTGTACTATTACTTCAAGGAGGTTTTGTTATATTTAATTGAGAAGGATTTTTTTGTCTTCTTCATAAGAACATGATCAGACTTTATACTTAAACACGTAATTTAAATGGGATGGATGTTTCAGGTGAATCTGGGAAATGATTCTTTAAAATTTTTCACAGATAGTACAATCCAGGACATATATACCACATCCATAAGATGTCTTTCTATATGAGGTGGTTTTCATTGTTTTTGATCACGTAGGCTAACAAAATTTAAATTTAAGGACTTCATTTTTCTACTTCAGCTTATATTGGTGTATATTGAATATTCATTTATGCTGGTGAAGAATGGATATCAAAACTGGAACAGTCTTTTTCTGCAATGAACGTGTTTGTTTCATACGCTGAACATCAGCATGGGTAATTGCAATAATCATTTTCACTTTTGAAAACTGATAAAATGTGAAAGTGAAAATGAATGCTGTTCGGTTGGAGCACTCAGTTATGTTGCATCAGGGACAGAGGTATAAATAAGCCAGGCTTAGTACAATGCTATTCCACAAGTGTCATTTTGATACCAGGGTCAACATTCGCCTCAGTTTACTCTGGGTATTTACCGTTGAACAGGCTATGTAGGATTCCACTATGGTATCTGTAGAGATCTAACCTGTATAACCTGTGGAGGCTAAAGTACTATTCTGACTAAATGTAGGTTTTTACTCTAGGATGAGATAAGTTGTCCCCTAAACCCCGTTGAGAACCTTAACCAGAGCTCCATTGGCTGTAGAAAGAGCTTACACGCTTAGCTCACCGCCAGCATAGTCGCCTCAAGGGTATACATACTACCTATTGATTTACTTACATATTTAATTATAGCCTGCATGAAATATGAGCTGTGGGCAGAATGACCAATGTTGTGCTTCTTAGAAGTGTAGTTCTTGAAGTCCAAAACTGCTGCATAACACCATGCTGATCTAAACATACAGGACATTAGAATATTAGTGTGTATTTTTCTACAGAAAGTCAATGAAGAAATTTATTTCTAGTCTTGTCAAAGGGTTGCTTGACTCCAGCCTTTGAATGAAGCCAAAAGACTTCATGATGAAAGGGAGAGGTAAATGATGGAAATATGTTCCAAAAATAAAGTTATCATTCTGGAATTGTTTATTACGATCAACATCTAGCTAACCAACAGTAATTTCAGACAGAAAACCCTGTAGAATACTATTTACTGCAAGGGAAATTGTTCTGGAATAACTGCAGCTAAAGATTTATTATAGTCATTAGATTCCACAGCTTTATTAGTCCCTGAAATGCCTCAGTTTTTATTGTCTGATTACTTCCCCAGATAAGTTGATTATAGAGGTTTTGCCTGTTCTACCAATACAGTTTAGAAAGATCTTTTAATTATTGTAGGACTACTGGCTTTAAATTGTCTAGGTGCAGTTACTTGCTTTTATACCTTCAAAGTTATCATTTATAGAAGCCCATAAAACAAATAGATCACTTAGGCTATCTCTTTCTCACCTAAGGAGCTTCCCGAACAACAGGACAATGACAGGAGTTTTAATCCTCATCAAATTCTCATTCAAGTGCCCACTGAGAGACAGCACAATTTCAAAAATGAATTTGGGTAATTATATGTGTCCAGTATGAGGAGGGAAGACAATTGAGCAAATTTTGAATTCCAGGTAAAAGTAGGTCTGCTGTGGGTATGTTTTTCAGCCCATAACTGAAACTTCGAATCTTGGACTGGGAAGACTGGAGTATATTTGGGGGGGGGGGGGGAGGCAGGGGAACTTAGTAAAACAAAAGGTCATAAAATTCATTGGAAAACTTCTACAGAGTATGATTGTATGATATCTGCTTCGCGTTGTTTTTTAAGGTGCCCATCCACAAGTTGCAAAAAACATTGTTACTGAATTGGTATCACAGCAAGGATAAGAGAGCATTCAGAAAAGAAAGCCTGTGGCCTCTTTGGAAAGGAGGAGCTGGAAGCCATTGTGGAGCAGGAAAACTGATATAGGTGCCATCATGGAAACGTGGTGGGATGACTCACACAACTGGAGTGCTGAAATGGATGGCTACAAACTCTTCAGAAGGAACAGGCAAGGAAGGAGAGGCGGTGGGGTAGCCCCTGTATGTTAGGGAGTGTTTTGATTGTTTGGAGTTTAATGATGGTGACAAGAGTGTTGAGTGTTTATGGGTAAGAATCAGTGGAAGGCCAACAATGCAGATATAGCGGAGTCTGTTACAGACCACTCAACCAGGATGAAGAAGCAGATGAAATATTCCAAAAGCAGCTGGGAGGAGTCTCACAATTGCTAGCCCTTGTTCTCATGGGGGACTTCAATTTCCCTGACTTCTGCTGGAAATACAATACAGAAGAGTGGAAACAGTCTAGGAGGTTCCTGGAGTGTGTGGAAGATAACTTCTTGACACAGATGGTGAGTGAGCCAGCTAGGGAAGGTGACCACTGGACCTGTTGTTTCTGAACAGAGGACTAGTGGGTGATGTAACTCAGCTTGGTGTCAGCTGCAAACTTACTGAAGGTGTACTCAATCCCCTTATCCAGATCATTGATTAAGATATTAAAGAGAACAGGACCCCATGCTGAGCACTGGGGAACACCACTTGTGACTGTCTTGTGGCTGGCTGCCAACTGGATTTAACTCCTTTCACCACAGCTTTTTGGGCCTGGCCAACTCACCAGTTTTTTACCCAGCAAAGTGCATGCTGGTCCAAGCCATGAGCAGCCATGGTAGGAGGGTTCTACAGAGGGATCTGGACAGGCTGGATTGATGGGCTTGGGCCAATGGTATGAGGTTCAACAAGGCCAAGTGCCAGGTCCTGCACTAGGGTCACAACAACCTCATGAAGCGCTGCACACTTGGGGAAGAGTGGCTGGAAAGCTGCCTGGCAGAAAAGGACCTGGGGGTGTTGGTCAACAGCCAGCTGAATATGAGCCAGCAGTGTGTCCAGGTGGCCAAGAAGGCCAACAGCATCCTGGCCTGTGTCAGGAGTAGTGTATTGAGCAGGACTAGGGAAGTGACCGTCCCTCTGTGCTGGGCACTGCTGAGGCCCCACCTTGAATTCTGTGTTCAGTTTTGGGCCCTTCACTACAAGAAAGACATTGAGGTGCTGGAGCATGTCTAGAGAAAGGCAAAGAAGCTGCTGAAGGGTCTAGAGGACAAGTCTTATGAGGAACCGCTAAGGGAACTAGGGTTGTTCAGTCTGGAGAAAAGGAGGCTAAGAGAAGACCTTCTCACTCTCTACAGCTACCTGAAAGAATGTTGTAGCAGGGTGGGGGTTTGTCTCTTTTCCCAAGTAACAAGTGACAGGACGAGAGGATACAGTCTCAAGTTGCACTAAGGGGAAGTTTAGATTGGACATTAGGGAAAATTTCTTCACTGAATGGGTTGTCAGGTGTTGGAACAGGCTGCCCAGGGTTGAGTGGTTGAGTCCTCATCCCTGGAGGTATTTAAAAGACAGATATTTAAAAGACATGTAGACGTGGTGCTTAGGGACATGGTTTAGGGGTGGTTTTGGCTGTGCTAGGTTAATGGTTGGACTCGATGATCTTGAAGGTCTTTTCCAACCTGAACGATTCTATGAAATTACTTCCTTAAGATTTTGAAAGTTTAAAATGGAGAACTGGAAGGATGAGCCTTTGCTTCCAATGACTATGAGACTGTGTCACAGGAGGAGGTTTCTATTTCAGATTTTATTGAGAGTTGGCACCACCAACTGTTTATTTTTGTCAATGTGGGAGAAAAATAAGGAAGCATCATTATATAGTTATAACTGTAAAGGTTATGACTTATTTAAAACTTTTAAATAAAGCTTTTCCACTAGTGGTAGGCACAGCATATAGTCAGTTTGTAGTTTTCAATTGAAAAAACTAAGGACTGTATATCCTCAAGGTGACTGTGACAACCATGGTTTATCTTGAATCCTTAGGCCTTATAAGGGTAACTAAAAGCCAGAGTCCTAGTTACTTTCTGTTCTACATGCCAGTACAAGGAGGTGCAAGGTACAGGAAGCCACCAGGAATGCCCCCTTGGCCCTATAATGCCAACAGGGAAAAAAAAAACATAATCCAATGGAAAGAACTGAAATATACTTATCAGTTGGTTAGTTAGATAGGAAGCAGAGTTTTTCTGTCCTCATGTTCTCTCTCCACATCCTCAGAGAGATTGTGATGTTATTGTCTCGCCATTTCTGAGGAACTAGAAATTTCATTAGAAGACGTGTTTAACAAGAAATACTCAAGCTTATAGTGTAACACGGACACTCTTAATCACAGAGGAGGCTACTGTCCCTCTCTGTTGACTAGAAATCCTACAGCATCAGTTGCCAAACATTAAAGCAGGACAATTTAGCCTATGTAGAAGACACCCTTTCTCCCAGTCCTCTCAGTTACACCAACCAGGAGTCAGTCATCCTCATCAATGCCCAGGACAGGACCAAGATACTGAGCTCCAGTGCAGCGTGTGAGCCTGCCCTCCCACTCCACATCTTGTCATAGTCTCTGAGGGTAAGAAAAGGAGCAGAGGGCTTAGGGAAAGGGAGTAGTTACTACTGAAAGCAAAAGACAGAGGAAGAGGAGAAAAAGGTAGCATGAACAGGTGTAAAACTGCCTGAGCTAGCCCCAGTTGAGATTTCTTCCTGGTCACAGTTGCATGTCAGCTAACAAGCTCACTGCTTTTGGTGCTCTTCTTCCTGACTTGTCTGTTGTGTCAGAATAAAGTCACAGAATTGTGAAGAATCTGCTCCTAACTTTTTGCAAGGCACAGGAGTGAGAGGTGATTTGTGTGAAGTATATGAAAGCACATACTAATTTTTAGGGATAACCACTAATTGTTATCGGATTTCTAATAGCAGCACAATATTATCTCCTATTTACTTGGAATATCTTTGGTCAGGAACAAAACTGTTTGTGTATCCTTTGATCAGAGGCTCAGAATATGTCAGCAAGGACAGAACGATTCATGCTATGTGTTATGCTAAAGGTACCCCATCCTTTAAATGATATTTTCAGAAAACATCTAGTCGAAGTCTTTACAGTGTAGAGAATATTGGAAACACGCTTAAAAGTAACTTGCTATCTGTTAGAATGCCAAGTGCATGCTGTATCTTTAGGATTTAAAAAAGTATATTAATCATGAAAAATAATTATAATAGGATTCAATATTTTTGTCCAATTATGGCTAATAAAGTATTAACCATTTTGAGACATCAGGCTGATGTCTAATCAGTCAGGTCAGCAGTGTTTGCTCCTTTTAGGAGGATGAGGTTTTCCTTAGCCTGGCTAATCATTTTGTATTTCGGGTGAAATTGTGAAAAGGAGAGCTAGAGTTTTTTTCCCCTGTTCTGTGGAGGCTCCACACAACCTTACTCCGTTACCAAAGTATTATTACTAGTTATTTCTGATATAATGTTTCTGCCAGTTTGTTATGCATTGCTTTGGACTTATGGTCAGACGTAATCAATTTTTTACCATGTACTAGTTATCACTCTTTCCCCTATGTTTTTCCTTTTTACTTTATGCAATTGGTTTGAATGCACTTACCACATTAACATAATTGGCTTACTTAGCATTTTACAGCAATTTCAAACCTTGTGTTTTGCTCTATTACACAGGACCATACAGACACTTGATCATTTTAGGAAGTTTGTCTAGAAATTCTAGAAAAGTTTCATTCCTTGTTTGTTATTTCTTCAGGCAACTTTTTGCAATAGAAGTTGTAAAGTATAAAAAAAAAATTTGCATTGTAATTCTGTGAATAAAATCAACATAGAGGTTGCAGAATTATTTGTCTGATACTGTTTGGGTGGTTACTTAAGAAGAGAGATCTGCTTCAGATGAACATTCATAGGACTTGATTTTTTTAAAAGGTATTAGCCTTTTGTTTTTACAGAAAAAGCTAATAATCGCACTGGTATCTGAGATTGCTTTCCTATCACAAGACACTGTTTTAATGACTTATAGCTTTTCGGAAATTGTAACACAGATGAAATTTTTCATTGGGAAAATTAATTTTGGAAATGCCTTTCTAAAACCCAGTTTTAGAAGGTTTCAAGGAAAAGATTCAGTAGCTTCACAACATGTACTTTGCACTGATTTCTGTGATTTTTTTTTTTCCCAGTGTTTAAATGGAAAAAAAAAAAAGCTTTTCTTCTAAACTTATGTATATGTTTTTTCCTCTGCAAGAGCGTGTAGTATTAACAGCTACAAAATACTGGTTCACACGTGCACGTGTTATCTAATAATTAGTGGAGAGACGTTTGGGTTTGGCCACCATATTTCACTAGCCATTGCCCACCCAGTCCCTATTTGCTGCTGTATCTTCACTTGTCTCAAAGCAGGCGGTGTATTCTAGTCTAGATACTTAGTGCTGAGCAGGATTTCCTCTGATGCTACCCCTTCGCAGCTCTGAAACCTTCTGTGAGATCAGGTCCTGAAAGGGAAGGAATGAACCATTTTCTGAGGCTTTTGGTGTTCATGCTACTGGCTTCCAAACAGCCTTCAAGAGTGAGAGTTAGCATCTAACAGTAATGTCAATGAGTGACGAGAACAACCTGGATGGGGCTCGGTTCCATATCAAGACATGTGCATGTGGCTGCATGTGCTGGTGTGGTGTCCAAACTGCATTACATACCGTGGTCATCTATACAGTGGAGCCTTCAGCTGACTACCTACTAGGTATTTACTTCATGCTGAACCCACTTTTTAGGCTCCATTGACTGTAATGACCAGATTTCTGAAGATTACAGCAGGGTTTAGGTGTCTACATAGAGAAATCTAAATTCAGTTGCCTTAATCTTAAGCTGTCACTGCACTGGTGACATTCTCAAGTGATGACTAAATGGATGAACTTTTAGCTGGAGAGCAAAGAGCTATGACATCAGGTACTGCTGCTGAGCTGAGTAGTTGTATTGCTTCTTGCTGTGATAATTTGCAGGTAATTAACACAGTGCTGTGTCTTGTGTAGAAACAGGTGAAGCGTTTCTTGCAAAGGGATACTTCTGTCAGCAGCATTTGGTGTGGGACGCATAATTATGTGATAGCAGAGAGCCTTTCTCACTCTTTCCTTGGGTCGTTCTCATGGCTGATTATAGCGCTAATTGTTTTCTGAGGTGTGCAACAGATATGGAGGGTAGCAGTAGAGTAGATGGTCAGTAACAGGGATTTGGAGAAAAGGGGGGAAAAGACCCTTGAAGAAGGGCATGAGCAAAAAGCCTGTGGAAGATGACAGGTATCTGAGAACAAATTGGGGATAAACAGGAAGAACTGGACCAAGGAACAGATTGTGAGCAAGTGTAGAAATGAAAGGGAAGCAAAGTGGTAGGGCATCAAGGTTTAGAAGGGGAGAGGATGACAGAAGGAAAGAGAAAGAAGATCAGCATTAGCTTTATGGCCAAGTAGAAGCTGCAGAACATAAAAGCATGATTTTTAGACAAATGAGATAATCTGCAACTGAGGCATTTATTTTTGAACTTCAAGATTATGTTGCTGGCATAGCGCTAGGAGGAATCTCGGTCACAGTGATGACTGGCACAGTGAGTTTCTGGGGGAATTTCTTTAATTAACAAATGAGAGAATGGACCTTCCCTGTGTAATTATAGTCTTGGCACTGAAGTGCATTGACATATAGCAGAGTATTACAGAAATTGTAGAAAATAAGACTAGGTGGGACCCTGAAGCTTACTTTGTTTGTTCTGTTGACTGAAGGCCTTATCAACTGTGTGCATCGTTCCTGGCAGATGCTGATAGAATTTGTTCTTACAAATTTCCAGTAACCAGAATTCCACAACTACCCTCAGCAATATGTTCTACTGTGCTTGCTCATAGATACTAGTTCCAGATGTTCAAGCCAAATTTTCTGTTTGTTGTGGTAATTGCTGTAGCAATTTTAAGCCTTTTATTCCTTGTCCTAGCTATGGTGATAGAGAAAATAATTTCTTTTCGTCTCTGTAGCTACTTTTCACAGTACCCCTCTTCCAGTGGCAAGTTCTTTACTATTACCTTTTCCCCCTTTGTTCTTGCTTATTCAGATGTAAATGTTGTCCCCGCCCACCCCGACAATTAAAGACAAAATATTTTTAAACCATTCTTCAAAAGTAAGTGATTCAATCACCGCTTAATCATTTGCTTACTTTGCCTTATTTTTCATGTGATGCTGCTGTGGTTTGAAGAGTATCTAGTGGTGCCTTCATTATTCTTCAAAAGGTATTTTTCTGTCCTTTCTAGGAAAAGGCTGTCGCTGCTTTTTGGTGTTGACAAGGTGCCTTTCAACATAAAAATGTAACATATGCCTGGTATTTTAGTTTTCATATGCCAAAACAGGTATCTAAAACAGCTATTTCATTATCTTTCACTGGATGACATTGCAGGCTATTAAGTTTACTGCACATATTTTCCTCCTTTTTTTTTTTCTTCTTGCCTTTTGTATCTTAATACAGAAGGGAGATATGAGACTGCTTTTTGTTGCTGGTCATTGTTTATTCTCCAAGGGAAAGAACTAGTGTGGAGTTTCTTATAAGACTTCTTTCTAGCTTGCTGCTTTGACAGTGGAAACCTGTTTTCTCAGAGGAAGTCTTCGGCAATCCTAGATAGAAAGCCTGTCTTTACATCTAAGGGCATTATTGAAAATCCTCAGTATTATTCTTGCAAGACCATTGTATGATATTTAAAAGAATTATTACCATACTCAACCAGATTTGGACTGCAAATCACCCTAGCAGTTGTGTGGTCATGCATTATTTCAGCTACATGGTGAAATCTGTTAAGTCATTGAAGAAAAATTGCATGGGTTTTTTTTTTCCTCTGAAAACAGACAAGTTAACTTCTTTGGAGCATTGAATTTAATATATTGGGTCACATCTGCTAAAAGATTATTACACTAGAAGGAGGCAATGGATAATTTATTAAAATACCCCTGCAGGGAGATAGCAGGCTATCTGGTTAATATAGAGGAATGCTTGATGGTTACACTGAATGCTCTCTGGCGAATCCTTTAACATAGGAGTAGAATGGGAGATGAAAATGATTGCTCCTTATATAATGTTTGCTGTGTTATATTGGTCCCTGGCAGCTGAATAATATTTATGTTAACAGCTCCTTTCCAGCTTGTCATATTGATCTCCTGCTGGTCTAGAGCTGATATATAATTGTACTGAAAATGTGAAGACAATACTTCTTTGTAATGGAGGGTGGCAAAAAGGTTCGTCCGACACATCACCAAAGTCAGATATGAGGGGAAAGATGTCTCCTATCTTTGCGCCACAGACTTGTGAGATTTTCATTCATCTTTTCATTTGAGCAGTTTCTGTCTCATCTACTTGTAAATTCAAAGGAATTGTGGAAACAGTGTCCCACAGCCAGTAGGAGTTTCTTGGTGGGTGGGAAATCTTTGCATTGCCTTGAAGGAACCTCACTGTTGCCATGCTTACTGAGTTTGAGAAGGACCAGACAACTATGTCTTCCTATGAATACTGAAAGTTAGAAAGCTGACAAATAGCTGACCTCTCTTAATGAATACACAGTTTCCATGTAACTGGCCAGTTGTAGATAAAGATTTTCGTTCATGCCATAGGAACTGAGAATGAACTTAGTAGTAGTGTCTTAGATCACTTCTTCTATGTACAGCCTCCTACCTAAAGAACAGGACCAAACTGAGTGTTTGGTGGTGATGTCCAGCAGGAAGCTCTCCTGAGCATGTAGCCAGAGGAACTGATGTGCCTCAGTTTTCCTGCTAACAACAAATGAGTTTCAGGTAGGAGCTGTGAGCTCAACCAACCTAAAAAGCCCTCAGGGACTTTTATTGGAACTTGCTTTTATTGCAAGTTTTACATACTTCTCATTATGTAAGAAACTTCTGTTCATATCTGTTAGTCACTGTGGAGTCAAGGTCTTGGGTGGAGGGATCCTTGCTCTCATGATGAGTTCTGTGAGTTCTGCTGGATTCAAGGGGTATGAACGCTTGGAACAGAGCTGGTGCTGTGCTCCTTAATCATTGTCATCATTAACTGCATGAAAATGGAGTAAAGACATCACTTTCCTATAAAATGGTTAATATTAAAGTAAGACATAGCAAGACTGGAATCAGCCACAGACTGAAATGCATTTCTACTCTGTTATCTATGGGGAATGAAGAAGAGATGAAAACCATCGATATTATTATACTAAATAAATAAAGCAAAGGATCTCTTTGGTCAGTTCAGTTCCATGATAGCTACATTCCTTAAGTGCATTATTGTATGCTTTAGGAATAAATTCTTGATTTAAAGTCATAGGGTACAGTGAAACCCTGAAGTCTTTAGGGAAGCAAAAACACTATATTAAAGTATGCTATTTGGTGTTTTATCCTGAAAAAGGAGTAAACTCATGTAGGTCAGACCATTTTTTCCTTATTACCTTCTTGGTAGCTAATGCCTTGGAAAATTACAGTCACTTCTATTACATGAAGGTTCAACAGGGGTATAATAATCCTAATGCACTGCTTCTTTAGTACCTTTCCCCTACAGATCTTAAGGCATTTTTATATTTAAAGCTTCATATGACCGCTGTGAATAAGTAAATGGAATTTTGTAGGATAGCTTCAATCCTACTTAAACTCTATTTCCCCCCTGCCCATGAAAAGCAATAGCATCTCTTTAACTGTGCATACCAATGCTGCATGATAGTTTATAAAGGTAATGTAAGAAAAGCACTCTCTGTGCAGAGCTGTCCCAGTTCAGTGTTGAACACCATAAGTCTTACAAAGAAAGAATCAAAGGTGGTCAAATTTGGGGTTTTTTTTCTCTCACACAAAGCAGCTCAGACTCATGAGATCCTCTGATGCTTGGTTGGGGTTGGTACTGGTTTAGCATTAACTAAGGTGTTAGTCTTTCTCTGAGGTTGAGCATAAATGAAGTGATTTGTCTGCCTACAACTCTGTGTAGGATCAGGGTCTCGGAGAGAAATTATTTACTGAATTATGAGCATGGGTTCCAGCAGCACATGGTGGCTCTTGTCATCCCTGAACGGTGTATCTGAGGACTTGGGAAGCAGAATAAAACATGAGTATTCACGATACCTTCGAGCAGTTATCCAAAATACTTGCCATAGCATTGCAGCAACCTTGTGATGTTAAGTTGTATGGTGTTTGGGTTTAGCTTTACGCACACCAGTCATGGCATTCCATTTAGGCTCCTACAAGGAAAATAATTTTACTTCTTTTCATGCTGTTTGTCCATAGAAGGGAAAAACAGTAATGCATAATTTAAGCAAAAAATATGTGCTACTAATTGCAGAGATACATAACTAGTAGTTACTTGTGTCAGCCAATATATATTTCTCTTTCTTATGTCAGAAAGGAGTTGAGGTGTTTTTAATTAAGTACAAAAGCAAAGCTTAACTGTAGCAAATGTGGAGAAAAGCGGTTATCTGCTGTCATATGCTTCAGTAACATATTTGCATTTTTTAACATCTAGTGTACTTAATGCAACCAAATAGACATTGTTTAAGAGTGAACCGCCATGAAGTAAAAAGTGGTTTAAATTGACACAATTTACTTCAATTTGCTTCAAATGCAATGTACTGTACGCAGTTTACTTCAAGACCTGTTTGTTACGTACTGTTACTGTGTGATAGCTTGCTGAGCTGAGAAAACTTGATCACTTAAAGGGGTCTTGATCAGTCGTTTCAGTGTTAAACCCTTTTTCAGCAGGAAGTTGGACTATGTGACTTTTTGAGTCCCTTCTACCCTGAGTAACTATGATTTCTATCAACTCTTCTAATTGTTTTAGACAAAGTAGTAGACATATAGGCACAACCTTAGAATTTATTAACATTTTAACATAATTAACATATTATTAACGTAATATTTTTCATATAAATGTGGCAAAATATCAGTTCTGGTCTTCCATGTCAATTGAACCATTTGGAAAAAAATCCTTTCATACATGAGGGGAAAAAATCTTTGTAAAAAAAATGCCTGCAAAGTTATTCAGTTTGAATAACTGAAGATTGCTTTTTCATACAGGATTTTGTGATTGTAATAAGAAAGAAATAAATTGCTTTTCAGTGTATTTTGAAAGTGCCTTATTTGAAAATCATACACTTTACCAGCACAGTACTAGTCTCTAGTTAAAGGTTACTCCAAACAATTGCTGTGAAATGTGAAAATAATGAACTGTGTGTTTTTTAAATCTCTTCCAGCTAAAAAGAAAAAGAAGCCAAAGCTCTTAAACAAGTTTGATAAGACTATTAAAGCTGAACTAGATGCTGCAGAAAAATTACGTAAAAAAGTAAGTTTTGACAAAAATGATTACAATAAAAATTAACTCGGAAAAAAGGAAAATTGCTTTTAGACTGCTTTCTGTGAAATTAACTTTTTTAAATTAAATATTCAACGTGTGTTTTTTACTTCAAGTTTCAGTTCTGTTGGATGGTTTATCTTAATTTTTTTTAAGTCCTGACTGTATGTCTATTCATGTGTGTTTGCTTACCTTTAACGTTTAAAAATTTAGTTTGACTGTTGAATTCCTATTATCAAACTAATCATATGGAACAGGGTTAGGTCTGTCCTATCACCCTTGCCCGTTTGAGTACTGAAATCAACTATTATCAGAGAACTTAGATAATATAAGTGTGTTAATATAGATCTCTCAGTAAGCGTCCATACACTTGGTGAGCATCAGGTGCAAATCTTTGTAGTAGGTGTTGTTTCTGCTGGAATTCTGTGTGTGTCCTGTGAGTGTCTGCTTCCATACAGCTGCTTATAGCACAAAGCAGATGTTCCTGCTTCTCACCAGTGGTAGCAAGACCTTAACATCAATCAGTTTTGGTAGTTTTGAATTTAATAACTTGACTGTGGAAAACAAACAAACAAAAAAAACCCCAACAATAAACAAAACCTCTTCAGTCATCTCCTCTGATAACTTCCCATTTTATTCTTTTATTTGGAAGTTTCAGAAAACAAGACCTTTGCAGAGGTGTCCCTTTTCCAGATGTGCAATTAAATAGACTATGTGACTGTTGGAAATGAAAGACCTTAAGCCTTTTGGATGTAGATCGTGTAAAATTTCTGGTGTGCCTCACAGACAGTCCTAGCACATGGAGAGCAACTGCAGGTCTTTGTCCTACCCAGAATTTGAGATGACTGAGTGATGAGATACACTGTTTTCAGTGCAGTACAATAAAACCCATTTTAGCTACTGCCGGTGTGGGATTATTCTTGATTTGTAGAAGACTGCCTGGGCAGATTTAGCCTTACGTTGCCATGCATGCAGCCCCAGAGTTCCTGTAGGTCTATGATGGTGCTGAAGGACTACTACATAGACAGCACTAACCTCAGGCTGCCTCTGCTGCTCCTCTTCAGTAGGAGCCTTGTTTACATGTTAGAATACAAAAATAAAAACCATCTTCATGCTTCTTGTTAGTTAAACAATTGGTTGATTGGAGAAAGGCATGACAGAAACTTCTGATGAGCCTATAGGGTCAGTTGGCTGACTCTTTCCTTGCCTGTGTCTCTTGGTGAGTTGCAGACCATTATGCTTATCTTGTAGGAAGCAGGATAAATTTAGTAACAAAGACGACGTATATAGTATTTGAAGGTAGCAAGACAGTTGTGTATAATAATCCCTCATATTTATAAAGCTGTTAGAGTTGGAAGTGGCAGCAAGATCTGATGCCAAATCTTGCTGAGCAGTGTTCAGCTCCTATTTAACAGTGCAGCTGGTTCTTCTCAACTTCCATCCATACTTGCTAGTCAGCATCAGTCATGAGACTACCATAGTTGTATTTGGACTTTGTATGGGGCAGGGAAGAAACACAGAGCACATGTGAGGTGTCCTGAGGGACATTGTTATTCGAAACATTTGGAGGAAACAACCATACACTATGGATGAGTCTAGTGTTTCCCCTAGAAGAACCATAGTTATGATACTGCTAGTCACGTGAGGTACGCAGAGAGGAAATTTCCAGGCATATGTAGAACTTACTTTCTATTCTCTGTTATGTTCAGTTTGGATTTTGTTATTAGCAATAGAATCTTTACGTTTTGATATAGACAAATTATTGTCATGTTAGCATTTTTCCAGTCAACAAAAGAGAGTGAGTGAAATAAAAACAAAGTTATTCATTTTAACCATGGAAACAGATAGTACTGTTTCATAAATAATGACAATTAATTTCTCTTAAATAAGCATGCAATCCCAACAAAAATAAGAGTGAAAACTGTTGATTTAGTCTACATTGTTTTGGGTTTTTTGTTTTTCATGAGGGGAAACGAATGTGTTATTAGATCATGCATCCTTCAGCATTTTCATTAGATTGAATGGCTGATAAATATCTCTACCTTCCAGGGAAAAGTTGAAGAAGCTCTAAGAGCCTTTGAAGCATTAGTGAATCAATACCCACAGAGTCCTCGAGCAAGATATGGGAAAGCACAGGTACTAAAAAGCCATAAATGTTAAAAAAGGTTTATTTTATTTTTTTAACAATACAGTTCTAAACACCAGTCAGACTTCATTTATAATTTTATGGATCTTTCCTAAGGAAAAAAAAGAATTATGTGATCTGTCATGTTGTATCTGTTTCAGTCCTCTATCCTTCCCCAGTTACTTTGGGAGCTTTTATCTTACTTCAGTCTAGTGAAAGTATTGTAAATAACACAAAAATAAGATATATCCTGTAGATGTCATGAAAACTATCAGATGAAGGTTAAGAAATAAATCCCCTGTAATGTCCTAGGGCAAGAACAACAGGCAGAACTTAGTTGTTACATACTGTTTGCTCCAGCTGGTAAATCAACACAGTCAAGTCTGGGCTAAATGCTGCTTATTGGAAATAGGGTAGGGGATTTGGAGTGTTTGTAGGGAGAGTGTTAAAGGATAAAGAACCCAAATTTGTAGGCACAGAGGCTTAGCCTTTTCTTGTGGAGTGAGTTCTGTTTCAGAGGTTCTCATCTGAAAAAAGAGTAAGCATTGGAAAATAAGCTCTCCGTTCATGATACTTTCGAGCTGTGTTGGGATATCTCAGAAGAGAATAATCCTTGTATTTTCATAAATAGTAGGATAATCCCACTGCGCTAGATATAATAAAAAACTGCTTGAATTCCTGTTAATCACGATGAGCAAAGTGAAACCCTCTTCATAGAAGGGAATTGTGCTATTAGACAATTAGTGAGGCACTTGAGTTGGAGTCACAACCAGTTTTCACTTGGTTAATAATAGTCATGCTAAAACCAAAGCTATGATTATCCAAAAAACTATCACACAAGCACTTGATGCACAGCACACCAAATACTTCAGTGTTCTGTGTGACGGATAGTCTGCCAAACTATTTGCCTTCTTATGGTAGGAGACCACTTCAGTTCATATGTGATGAATTTACCACTGTTAACCTATGCTGTTAATATTTACCTTTTTTATGAATCTACTCATTATATTCAAGAGAATATGTTTCTCTGGAAGCCAGCTCACTGCTTTTAGGGAGGAGGGCAGATCATTGAAGCCAGCTGTGAGGCTTATTCTCATTCAGAATTCTCCCCAGTGACATGACTTCCTTTGTCCCTTTACAACAATTTGTAGCCAACAACCTACTACTTCAGTAATGCTTAAAAGGTCCTACAGACCAAGATCTGAAGTCACAATTAGCATAGACTTTTGGGGAATATATAAAAATAACTATAAATTCATTTCCACTTTCAGTAGCCTTTGTAGACTCATACAAGTCTTCTTAACACTCATATTAACACGACCAGTGACAATTTATTGAATCCAGTATGTGTAAATTGAAGCTGTTCGAAGGAATAGAAAAATCATGGGCTTCGTGGAGAGATGGATTATTCCTGGGATTTACATTGTAACACCATATTACTTTTAAATTCAAATTTGCTCTCTCATCGCTAACTAGAGGCAAAAGTGCAGAGAAGGGTAAAGGCCAGGAATTCACTACAAGAGTGTACTACTTCATTTCTACGAACCATAAACCAACATTACGTGCTAATTTCGTAGATTCAGTTTCTAACAAGACATGAGGATTCATTTTTCCAGATCTTTAAATAGCTTTAAAAGGCAAGTGTTTTCCCCAAAATTCTGCAAAAAGTTTCATGATCGGAAGTGGTTTGCAGAAATTTGAGTAATTCCCAATTCTGGAGCTACACTTAGGTCAGAGGAAAAAAATCTTCTACAGAAATCATTAATACCTAAATAGATCTTAAAGCTCCTTATATGATTTATAGCATTTATACTGGTGAATTTATGCAGATTTTATGCTGACAATTCTTGTTTCTTGCTTATGTATCTTTTGCTATTTTTTGCCCTACCATTCCCTCAAAAAAAGGAAAAGCAAATTTCCTAGTGAATGTACATAGAAAAATCTCTTCAAGCTGATTCCTAAAGTTCTCTGAAACCAACTGATCAACTGTGTGACTGAGTAACCATGTTGTTTGGTACTTCCCATATTCCGTTTCAAAGTAGCCCAAGGGGGGGAAAAAGTAAAGGACAGAAGTGCAAAAAGATTCCAGATATTAACTGCTTGCTACAGAATATGCAATTAGCACAGTTGAAGCTGTTTCAACTAATAGGGGTGTGTGATAAACAGTGAATTTAGCCAGGCCAATGAGAGTTTCTGCACCTGCAGTGCTTGTGATCACCTTTATAGATCCTTTGGTCTGCTCCTAAATTTAATGTACAAGTTTAAATTCTGAAAGAGTTGCAAGATAGATATTCTATCAACATATGCAAGAGTAAAGCCAACTCCTAATTAGTTTTCTAAGAAAAAGTATAAATAAATTTGTGTCAGAAAGAAATGTTTGCGTGTGTGTGTTTTGATCTGTGTATTGCTGCCAGTGTGAGGCTTAGCATACGAATAGTCCATAGGCAAAAGTTTACATTTCTTCCATATTATTAAAACAGATTGCTTCACTTATTTTTCAAAAGCAGAAATTATGACTTCTACAAATGTTAACCAAAAATCTGTGTTAACCTATGTTTTAATTGCAAATTTTCTTGTACTTATGCTTTGAAACAATTTGCAGGATACAAGAATTAAGAGTAATTCTAATCTGCCTTACCATAAAGCACAACCAAATAAGTTTTCCATTGTTACGCCAAAATTCTATAGGTTAAAGATAATTCTAAGATTTTTCCCATAGTCTAACAATTCCATAGTTTGTCTTATAAGAAAACAAAGTTATTTTTAATACTAATGAATTATTATGTGTTCTAATGTTTTTATGATTCTTTCTAGTCTGAAGATGACTTAGCTGAGAAAATGAGAAGTAATGAGATGCTACAAAAAGCCATCAATACATATGATGAGGTGGTTAGTTTGCCAAATGTCCCTACAGATCTGATAAAACTGAGCTTGAAACGAGAAGCAGACAGGCAGCAGTTTCTTGGTAAGATTTGAGGATGGGGGAAAAATTATGGCAGTTGCGCGAGCAAGACTTTCAAAAGATCGCTAAGGACTCAAAAGTGCTGATTTCATTGAATTTTCAGTACGACTTGTGTTCCTAATCTATTAAAGGCTTATAAAAAATATTTTTTAAATCATTAAAATTTTTCTAGAGAACTAGTGTATGTAATTGCTTGTATGATAATAGTGCCTGTAGGCAGCAGTGTACTAGGTGCTATGAGAAGCTATGGTGAGAGGTGGTCAAAAAATTTTTAATGACAGTAAGAAGAAAATTTTCTTCTTTTTCTACTGAAGCTGAGGGAAATCATGAGGAAATTAACGGCATACACAGGGTAAACATACCTAGAATAAACTTTCAGTAAACACAGAGAAGAATGGAATTGAAGTCAGGGATAACATCTGAAAGTTTAGATCTCAATTCTGCGATGTACGGTAAGTGCTGATTAAAATATGAGGCACAGTCAACTTCGGTGGAAAAGAAATTTCTGTTCCCATGGGTTGGATTTTAATATTAACTTGTTTTGATCTTGCTGTTCCTCTGCAAGGACCTTATCTAGGAAGTCGAGGAATGTACTTAATTTTACTCACGTAAAGTGTGATTACTGTCATAGTGGGAAAAATAGTGGAACTATTGCTCAACACTGGAAATGTGTTTAATTACTTAACCATTTAAGACTAAGTTTATTTTGATACGTTTGCTTAGTTTTGTTGAGCACTTTGACATCTGTGTATGAAACAGCAACCAAAGCTTAAATAATGTTGTTACTGCTACACTGTGAATGGTTCTCCACTAGAGGCTACCATAACACTGCATGATACGCATTTGCAGTGGCTTCCTGAAATATTCCTTCTACAGCTACGCCCCTGGTGACAACCAAGCAGCTGAGTATACTCCTATCTGCACAAGTTTTTTTCCAAGTTCTGCTTCCTGATTGTTAGTGCAAGTGGAACACTTGGTTCTGATTTGTTTTCTTAGATGTGTGTCTTACTACTGTTACTCATATCTGTAGTTGCAATTAAGTCTTGTTTGATCACATTAGGTCGCATGAGAGGTTCCCTGATTACTCTGCAGAAATTGGTTCAGCTGTTTCCTGGTGATACTTCATTCAAGAATGACCTTGGTGTTGGTTACCTCTTGATAGGAGATAACAGCAATGCCAAGAAAGTATATGAAGAGGTGAGCTTCCATGCTGGCTGAGGGCAAAAAAAGTACTTGTATTCGTATGTCCATTCTAAAGATTGCCTGCTTTCAACTTTTTTAGTTGTTAAATATTTTCGGTGTCTGGTTTTGAAGCGTTAATATAGATAATTTTTTTTCTAGTACAGTTCTTAATTATGTGCTAATTTTATTTCAGATTTTTTGATACATGACAGTGATGTTTTTACTCATAGAGAAATGCAGATGTTTTTCATGTGCTTTATAATATTTGATTTCTTATACCTTCTGGTAGCCAGGTTGGGAATATATTGACAACACATATAGATGTAATGCACAGTATAAAAAAAAAAATATCTGCAAGACATTGAAAGCAGAAGTAAGCCTGTTTCTTTATAGGTACACCACCTCTAACCATCTGATAAAGTAGTTCAGTACTCAACATAGCTATTTAACCTTTGGGTTTTCGTGATTTTTGTAAGCAGCCTAAATTCTGTTTTTCTTTCATGAAGCTTGTAGTATGGACAGTTCACTGGATTTATATTGCTAAATTATATATGGCTATCAAGCTGGGAAAAGCTCACTGCCAGGAATGGTCGCTCTGCTCCTGTGATCTAGAAACCCAGTGAACATCTGGAAATTGACAGATGCGGAGCTTGACGTCACTGGTAGAGCACAAGCTCTCAGCACCTGGTCGGAGATGGTCTTGTTGATGTTGGCACAGTTGTTGCAGTGCATGTTTGGTAGAGGTGTAGTACAGTAATTGACTGGTTATGTAGACTGAGGACAAGTCAGCAGGACTGGTACCACCTCCTGAGAATAAAGGCCCAGTTTTCCATCCCCCACATCTGCGAGTCTGAGGGGATCCTTATCTTGGGTGGTTTCTCAAAGAGGAGGGCATTCAACTGCATGGTTGGAAGCAGGAATTGAACCCTGATAATACCTTTTTTTTTTCTTTTCTCTCCCCCCCCCAAGCCTCTCTGGTAGTCTCAGATGTTGCCAGAATAATGTTTGCTTTGCTACTTTGACTACATTGTAGGTCCCTTCATAAAACATTTCTGTTCAATAACTTTTGGCCTGCTGTCAAAATTTTTCAGAGGATTGGAAACATCAGCTTTTAAGGATCAAATATATTAACCAAACCTGCTTCTCAAGCTGCACGGAACTTGAAAAAAACCAAACACACACTCCTTTTGTGCAGTATTTTCCTTTGCAATTTTTCAGTATTTTGCTGCGAACAATATAGATGCTACAATTTCTTAATAATCACAGGACTTTTTGTAAAAGAAAGAAGGTAATGAGTTTGCTATATAATTACTTTGATACAGAGTTTGATATACTTCAGGAGAACTGTATACTGCTCTGATTAAGAACAGATATGCAGAATAAGAACTGGTCTACTTTTAATATATTGTTTTCCATGCTTCTGTAGACTCTATCCAGTGGAATTACTCTGTTTTGCAGTTCACTAACCACTGAAATAGAATAGGTCATAGTAATGTTCTGTCCTGGTAAAAGAGCAACAAATAAATGCCTTTTAAAATGAGTTGGATTTATTATTTTTGAAAATCATGTGAGTTTTGTCTGTATTCTGGCTATTCCTCAGGCTGAATTCCAACACAATAATGTAAACTCTTCTTTTTTTTTGGTAATTCAGGATAATTTTACATAAATAATTTTAAGAAAGGAAACATAGCCAAAGAAACGGGGAGAAGCTCATGTGTACCTGCTTTTATTCCTGGTTATATGGAAGGCTTCTTGCATGATTTTGGGCAGATTGCTTAGGGGCCCTATGGTCTGCTCTTGAGTGCTTCGCTCAGCTGTTGCAATGCATATTTGGAAAGTGATTGGCATACGGTTTGGAGCTCCTACCATAGGTGCTCAGGCTCCGTGCATAGTCAATAAAGAGAGGGACAAACTGTGAAGGGTGGTTCTGAGGGCCTCCAGGAGACATCTTCCTCTTCCCATGATTTTTTGAAAAACCTGGGAAACTTCTGTAGTGTGATTAAATCCTCCTTCTCATTAATGTAGCAAAAATTATTAATTTGGTAGAAAAACATAAGAGAGCACAGACAAGTGTGTGAACTCAGTGCTGTACAGTAGATGCCTCCAATATTGATGAATCCTGGGTTCTGGTTCCCACTGTAAGGATGTTAATACATCCTTATTCATTTATTTAAGCATTCTTTAATGCAGAAGGCGTGGACACCTTGGAAGAGGGAGCAGAGCTCAGGATGCATCCTCAAGAGAACATACCCCTTGTTCGAGTAAATGCTCAGCTTTTTGCTGATTCCCCTCTGGTCCCATTTTTTTCTACATGGTTATCTAACTTATTGTGTATATGGTGCTTGTTTCTGCTCCTCAGGCAGGTTCCCAAGTAGTTAAACACTCCTCTGTGCAGGAGAATCTAGACTGCAAATTTCCCATTTCCTGGGAATCTGCTAGATTCTTGGGCAAAAGGTACCAGTGTCCTCCCTTGCTTCCTGCTGTAACTTTTCAATCTTAACTCAGTGTTATCAGTTTGTGTTAAGCATGGGCTGAGCACCCCAGATTTAAAAATTGGGAGCCAATCAAAAGTGTTTTAAAATTGTTTTCCCCAAATTTGTTATGTCTTAGCAGCCATTGAAGTGTTAAATTCAAGTCTTAAATATTGTATTTTCCTCCTTTTAGCTGCAGAAGTAATGTGTATGAACATTGAACTTGAGATCAAGAGAGTTTGGTACGTGCAGCTGTAGTGTGGTATAATTTAACTGATACAAAACACACTTTTCTGTTATGCATTTACCAGACTTTGTGCTGAACCACAAATGGAAAATGGCGTCCAATTGGAGAGGATTTTATTTTTGTCTAATATTAAAGTATTTTTGTTTGCATATTACACTTAAGGATGCAGAAACGTAACATTAAAAGTAGTCCTAGTAGAATTTATTTAAAGAAAACATAATGTTAAAAGTAGTCCTAGTAGGATGTAGAGCTTTTTTTTTTCCCCCCCCAAAGATCTACAGGTTATGATAAAATACAGTGGAAGAGAACTTTATAATACCAGTTACTCTGCTAATAGCACTTTTTCCGCCTGCCATGCTGAGGCATGTCTGCATGGCTCAGTGCAATGTTATATAGACACGCACAAGCCAGCTCTGATTGAGCTATCTCAGGTACCAAAAGCAGAATATCCGCATTATCACAGTACTCTGCCCTGGCTAATTAGCCATTGATAGCCCCAGAGGTTAATTTCTATATTCATGATTAATATTTAATGGGCTATGAGCAGTTTAGTAAAACTTATTTCTAAACATAATTAATATTGCATGCAGCAACAGCAACAGAGTAATACAATTTACACTAAATACTTCCAGTGTAATTTCTACTGATTGTATCTCTTCACTTCTCTTTAGGGGCTCTGAATGTAGACCATGCCTTAATGCAACTCGGCACAGTGTAAATGAACTGTAATACAGAAAATTCTATTCTGTCTTAATTAATCTGATAGCTTTATCCTATAGTTAAAGGAACTGTAACGAAATTGTATGGCTAATAAATATTTCTGTCAGTCATTTTATTTTACCCTGCAGGTAGAGATTCTTGGATCAAGAGGTTTATACACGGAATTCTGTAGCCAAAAGACATATGATGCATAAGGTGGCAGTGTATTCTTATACAAGGGATCAAGCTTATCCTTACTGTGAATTGCCAGGCCCACTTTTTGCTAATAATGTGTTATATTATGGACTTCAGATAGATTCTCAAATTGGTTGTTCCTTCATATTAGCTCTTTTCTGCAAAAAAGAAGTTAAATGCTGCTGATCTTAACTCATAACATTTTATACCCGCATTGTGCTGATTTTGGTTTTGCCTGGGTGTAGCTTGTATATAATAACGTTTGAGAAAGCAGAGCAATTGGCCCAGAGGACTTGTTATGGTTTTCTTGTAATTATTTTGATTAAAAAATTATGTTAGATGCTGACTGGAAAAGGCAGAGGGAAATGGCTATAATGTATGCAGACATTTTATCCGTGGCATAAGTTTAGTAGCTGCAAAAATGGATTTAGGCAAGAGAAATTGCTCATCTGTCCGTTGTTTTGTCTTCGGTGGCTGTGCTAGACATTCAGCAGGTATCAGCCTCTCTAATTCCACTGGCTGCCAGGCTCTTGTGATGATTCTCACAGACTGAAGATCTGTCCTGATAAGACCATCTATCCTTATTTTCAGGAGAGAAGAGGTGTAACAACAGATTGACTTGACCATGTAATTGATAGGGCTACACATAGGGCTACAAATGATATTGAATATATATATATGTCATAGAGACGTGGAGCTGGAAAGTAGATCAAGGCATCTTTAATTTTCCCCTTGGCTGAGGCAGACCAAATGCACTTAAATTATCTCTGTAACATTGGAGGTGGATGTTTCGGAACTGAGGCCAGCCAGCTTCACACCTCCTTTCCTGAAACACTCCCCCATACACTGATCCTTTCCTACAGCTGTCCCTATACTTACAATTCTTTCTCTCTCACAGTCCCCATGAAATATCCATCTCTGGATATTTGTCAAGGCATTTTTCTTTTCTGCAAAATTAAGTCAGGTTGTAACCCAGACTTTACCTGAATCTTGCTCAGGATACAAAGTCTTTCAGTTTAATTCAGCACACTAGGTCTTGGTCTTGGTCAAAGACTGCATCACACAACTGTACAATAATTTATCCATCACCATCTAGCGTGAAAGCACATTGAATCACCGCTGCGTTAGACCTTGCATTGTCATCTGATAGCTTCTCTTGGCCAAGCAAGTGTAAGCTCTTCCAGAGAGTGCTCCAGTTCACTGGAGTGCTGAGAATGCCCTTTGCATTCCCAGAGCCTGCGCAGTCCCATATGTGATGCAGGCATTATTTTACAGCGTCTTTCTCAATTGTACTTGCTGTGCTTTGCAGTGTAGTATATTTTTTCTTGCCAAGACTAGTTTGCCATCAGTACAAACCTGTCTAACTTTAAACTATTTCCGGTTTATTTCTACACGACGCTTCCTGCGACTGTTCTGTAGACTTGTTCAAAAGCAGCTGCTTTGCTTCAGATTAATCAAATCTGGGACATGGAACTCAAGTGTTAATGAATGGTGTTACAATGGTTTTCATTCTGTAATGTAGCGTGCTGTAACTCAAGAGAGAAGTTGGAGACAGATAACAAAAAAACCCCGCAATTCAGAGATTCTGGTTGGAATAATTTTACTTCTGTGACTTTAAAATTTGGCTTGTAATAGATTTTTCTGGAGAAGCACAAAAGCGAATGGGAACAGCTGAGCCAAGAATTTACCTGAGATTCAAAGATGGAGGAAAACGTCATTGCATCACTAAATAGTAATATGTGCACAGGTTTGTGAATTTGCATAGATGCATACATGCATATTTAATTAATTTGCTCTCAAACAGGTTCTAAGCCTGACTCCAGATGATGGCTTTGCCAAAGTACATTATGGTTTCATCCTGAAGGCAGAAAACAAGATAGCAGAAAGCATACCCTATCTAAAGGTATTTTTCTTTTCTCACCTACAGTAAATATTTTACCTGTGAAAAATAAAATTGGAATGTATAAAACATGTCAAGGTAGAAGCATGCTAATCACAAATCACAGTTTTAGCTGTGTGTTGCAGTGATATGGCTGTATTACTGCCTATGAACTAGAACAAGCTTCTACATTGAAACTCATCAATTCTTAAGCATCAAGTATTTGTTTTATTGGTGGTACACAACTGTGAGTCTCAAATTTTTTTGTTTGGCATGCTGCAAACTTAAGGCCCCTCAAAAATCCAGAGAGGGTTTGCGTATACTTCTGAGTGCTTGGGAAGAAGCACCACAAAATAAAACCTTAATCCAGCTTTCTAAAATGCTTGTGTGTATGTATATAGGGTCAGGGGCAAGTGTCCATCTTTGAATACACCTCTGTCTTGAAGAGGGTGAGGAAAGAGGCCATGGCATTTGGAAAACTGAGAATATTTCTCAATGTCTGTTTATTGAAGTGTTGTATTCATTCAACCTAATTTCCAGGTTACCATGGTGGCTGTGTCTTACAGCCAGTTTTGTAACCTGTGTCTTGCATAGAATTGGCATCCTATTTACAGCAATCAAATGAACTCTTGTAGAAGTCCTATTGAAATTTCTCATATACTTTTTTTGTTTGTTTTCAGGAAGGACTAGAGTCTGGTGACCCTGGCACAAATGATGGACGCTTTTATTTTCATCTGGGTGATGCCTTGCAGAGAATGGGAGACAAAGAGGTAAGTGTTTCGTATGTTCTTGCTTTAAAGTCTAAAACTCTGATGGACTGCAGAATCCAGAAAAACTTTTAAGCTCAGGCTCAATATTGAAAACATGAGTAGTCCTATTGCAATAACAATCCAGCATATGTATACAGAGGTCAAGATGAGCAACAGCAAAACACCTGCCATTGTTATGACAATGCAATCTCTTAGTATCCCTTGCTTCAGAACTAACCTGAACTTTTGAAACTTGCATGGGGCAGTTCAAACTGAGGCACCAAATGTTTTTCAGAAATTTAATGAAGGTGGTTTTAGAGTCTGTTTTCTGCTCCTACCACTTACAACAAAGATTTTAACTACAGTTTTAAAAAAATTACATGTATATCACTCTGTAGAAGTTCTCTCATAGCTCTGATGGCTCTGATGTAACTGTAAACCTCCCTTCTTTCCCAAAGTAACCTTGAGCACCAATGTGATAAAATAAGACCATGAGAGGACTGAATGTGTGGGCTGAGTTATGGTATCTGTTCAATAATTAAAGCAGTAAACAGATCAGAAAAGCAGATTTGTGCAACAAATCTGTTGCATGCCCAACAAAAGCAAACATATGCAACTGAAAACCATAAGAGTTTCCAATATGTTATTTTAAAACCAAATTTAATGTAAGAGACAAATTTAAATTTGTGAATTAGCACGATTGCCACAGTAGGAGAGCCAAAGGGCTTTTGTTGAAGACTGTTATTCGTAACAAACTTTACAATGGGCATAAATTTAAAAACAAACAAAAAACCTTATTCAGTTTCCTAGATGGGAGATGGGAAATGTGAAAAGAATAAGAATAAAAAGTCATAGTGGAACTGCTTTTTAATCTGTTATCTAGTAATAGGTCTGAAATAGTGATACCTAAAATGCTGTAAAGAGCGTTGACTTCTCAAGTGTCTTAGCCCAGCTGGTAGGTAGTTCTCCAATATGAACAACAGACAAGTAGACTACAATGAAGCCTATATTAGTGATCTTTCTTAAGCCTAGTACATCAGGTTAATTATTTTTTTTATAAATAGTGGGACTTTTATTGCAATACCTTGTACATACATTGAAATGTAATAATAACTATTTTTTTTAAAATTAGATTGCCTTCTCTGAAAGTACAATAAAATATTCTCCCAATGAAGTTTTTTGAATATAAAAGTTCATTTACAAATGAGAATTAGTTGCCCTCATTGTATACATAAACACACACGTGGGTGTATGTGCACATACACACAGTGTCTGCTTGTGCACGCGCTGTCTCTGTCTGTCCTTCTCTCAAAAGAAAACCAAAAAGGAAATCTCTGTATGCTTCTGTGGGGTATTCTGGGTTGAATGTTTGAGCCTAGAGCATTCCATTACAATGTTTGACTGAAGATACAACACATGTAATTAATGTACATCGTCCCAATCCCCTGGATAATTGTGTGTTAGTGTTTACAGAGTTAATGGTCAAATCTGCTGTAGAAAAAGTTTTAATCAATGACAAACGAGCTTCTTGACGTAGAGGAGACTGTTAAATTTGTCAGTGAAAAGTCCACTGTTAAACTAAATTTTTCTCACTGCCCTTGCTGGACTTGCTGAACTTCAAGATTTAATCAAGGAAACAGATCAATATTTAAAGAATATGTGAAATTGCTATCACTGAAGGCTTGCTGAAAGTAGATATTCATCTATTAGAGCTAAATTAGGAATTATGAATGTGGTCTTCGTAAGTGTTAGGGAAACAGTGTTGAGTATGCCCTTTCCAACTATAATTTGATAAAATGCCAAATTGACTTAAAAAAAAGATAAATTAGAACTGTGGAAGGTATTATAGAACAAAGTGCTGTTCACACAGAATGTATAAACTGAGTGCATCTCAAACCATTGCTTTCCTGGAAAAGAAGCTCTGCTGTTGTAGCTGTCCTGAATAGTACCATGGTCATTGCTTAGTCTTTCTGCTGCCAAGATCTGCATTCAAAAAGAAACATTCCTCATGGAAACTTGGGACAGGAAAGGATGAGTGAGGCAACCTAACCTTACTCCGTGCTATCAAAGGCAGCCTCATAGCACAATTCTTCTAATAGATAAGGATTAACAGTATAATACATCGTGATTATAGCTGATGTATCTTAAAGAGCAGCAACATTCATACTCATCAGTTAGTGGCTGAAGGAAGTAATTCATCCTCCTTATCATTTGGGTTAACTCCAGGCACTGCAAATGAATGCAGGCAGTCAGCATGAACAACCTATTGATATCCCTCTGCCCTTACAATTTACATCTTGGGGGAACATACGTTATAAATCGTAATGCCTCCATTTCAGAGACTTAACCAAGATAACACCAAAATTTAAAGGTATATTGTGTATTACCTAAAGGTAATATGTAATTTTTTTTTTAGACCCATACACAATTTTTCAAAGCTTCTCTAACATAAAAAGATCGGTGCTTATATATGGTCTGCTGTTATTCTGTTCATCCACACTGTTTTTTCTGTACTTCAGACAAATACTGTAAGGCAACATTCTATTACAACCTTTCCTCCAGACTTCAAGAGAGTTATAAAGATCAGAGTACCACATTTCTTAAAAGCTTGCAGAAAATTTACAGACTTTCAAAAAATAATCTGTGATTACAATACAGAGGCTTATGTAAAAATTTGAACCCAAATCTACCCAAAGTAATTTCTTACCTTATATCTGAAATAAAAGATCTCTAAGATGACACCTGGGAGTTTTCAGAAATAATCCATTACATGAAGAATTTCCAATAGCTTTTTGTTTTCCTAACTGACTGATTGCTAAGACTAAGTTTAAGTCATGCACTGTTCTCATGGCTGATTTGTATCCAAAAAAGTTTTGTTTGTCCTTCTAGTTTACTGGCTTCAAGGTAAATGTAAATAGTAAGCTGACACAAACTGTTCTCCTAGAGATGTGTTTATCTGATTATATGTTTCACTTTCCATTAGACCCCATACATAATATGATTATTCTTTAGCTTAAGAGTTAGTACTGTGGGTTTTGTCTCAATAAGTCTTTTGTTTTAGCCTTCGTGTCGAACGTGCACAGATTAATGGATGACTGTGATATGCTCATGAGTTAGAACAGGAGAAACTACTGTCTTTGAAAAACAAATAACAATTAAAATAGTTAGTCATGCAGGGAAACTACCGAACCAGAATGCGACTGGGGACAGCCTTCATCTTATCCAGATGTCATGGTTTAACCCAGCCAGTAGCTGAGCACCATGTAGCTGCTCACTCACTCCCCTCTGATGGGATGGGGGGAAGAATCAGAAGAGTAAAAAGTGAGAAAACTTATGGGTTGAGATAAAGACAGCTTAATAGGTAAAGGAAAAGCTACGGATGCAAGCGAAGCAAAACCAGGAATTCATTCACTACTTCCATCAGCAGGCAGGCGTTTAGGGGTATCTCCAAGAAAGAAGGGCTCCATCATGCCTACCGGTAACTTGTGAAGACAAACACCGTAACTCCAAACACCTCCTTTTCCTTCTTCTTCCCCTAGCTTTTACTACTGAGCATGATGTCATATGGTATGAAATATCCCTTTGGTCAGCTGGGGTCAGCTGTCCTCGATGTGTCTCCCCCCGAGTTCTTGTGCACCCCCAGCCTGACTGCTGGTGGGGTGGTGGGAGAGGCAGGANATCTCCAAGAAAGAAGGGCTCCATCATGCCTACCGGTAACTTGTGAAGACAAACACCGTAACTCCAAACATCCTCCTTTTCCTTCTTCTTCCCCTAGCTTTTACTACTGAGCATGATGTCATATGGTATGAAATATCCCTTTGGTCAGCTGGGGTCAGCTGTCCTCGATGTGTCTCCCCCCGAGTTCTTGTGCACCCCCAGCCTGACTGCTGGTGGGGTGGTGGGAGAGGCAGGAAAGGCATTGACTCTCTGTGAGCCCTGCTCGGCAGTAACTATAATATACCTGTGTTATCAACACTGTTTGCAGCACAAATGCAAAACGCAGCCCCATACTAGCTACTATGAAGAAAATTAACTCTACCCCAGCCAAAACCAGCACACCACATTTTCTGTACTCCTGGAAAGAAAAGTGGAGGGTTCGGTTTTTTGACGACTTGGCTGTTTTATGTAGGATGAGATAAGGATAAATATCAGCTTGGGTGAAGGAGCGTGAGAATGTGGTCCAAGTTTGGATAAGTGACACTTAAACAGAGGCAAATTAGACAGGTTGCAGGCTTGGGGGGAGCAAATTTCAGGCTGTGTGGATGGAAAGGGACTCTCTGCATGACACCAAGTCACCAAGAGGTTTTTGTATGGCTTCTGTTCATGGCAGGGATTACTGCCTGCTTCAGTCCCTTTGCTCTGGACTTCTTACATCATATCTTCCTACCTAGCTGTCCTTTCATATCCTTTTTTTGTGTGTGTGTTGTCTAAAATATTGCAGCTGTAGCAGCAATACTGGACAGGAAGGGGAAGCAGCTATATGTAGCCTTCTCTGCATACTGTTCATCACAGCGCTACTCATGCTGGATCTTTTCTTTCTGAGCATACTATTTTCTTCTTTTGCCAGTCCTTGTTTTGCTGCTACACAAGGTAAAGCAGGCTGTGGAAAGGGAGAGTAAGACAAGAAAAGGTCTAGTATTAACTTCAATAGGTTTCTGTCACATGGCCAGTTCTGGTGTGGCAACAAATATTTGAAGAAACTCAAGTGCATATATGTATAAGACAATTAAGCAATAATTTAGATCCACAAAGTCAGCACTGTTTTCATTGTCACAGCATCTCCATTGGCAGCAGAAGATAGTCATCTTTAATTCTTCATAGGTAGAGAATTGAAACGTAGAGAAAACAAGGTTGACAGAGGTGACAATTGGCTCTCCCAAGTCCAAGAACAGCACCTAGATTAGCTGACCCATATTTGGTGTGAACGGTTGTGAGAAGATTATCCTACTTTGCTAATGTTGGATTGGACAGCCTTGGCTGATTGATCTATTTTGGGATTGTTAGTTGGGGTTTTTCGGGTTTGTTTGGTTTTTTTCCTTAAAGTGTTCCTTACTACTTTACATTACAAGAATAACTCCGGCATACAAAGAGACAGTCTGTTGCCTTACCAAAAAAATCGTGTTACTTTTTTTCTGCGGGAGCTTGGCTGATATGAATTTTGTGGTTAACAACTGCAATCTTTTAGGCATACAAGTGGTATGAACTTGGATACCAAAGAGGTCACTTTGCATCAGTTTGGCAGCGCTCCCTCTACAATGTTAAGGGGCTGAAAGCTCAACCTTGGTGGACTGCAAGGGAAACTGGTTATACAGAACTGGTGAAGGTAAGGCAGTTCATTTCTGTATACTTTGATTTATTTTTTTTTAATAACAACTATACTCTAAGGTATTAAGCAGAGAAAATGCTAATCTATAAGGTATGAATCATTGCCTGTGAGTACCAGACACCAATCTCAGACCGAGCAAGAGATTTAACTAAGAAATGCCTGAAATGCTCAGGCATTTTCAAAATTGAGAATGGAGACAGGATGGCTGAAATGATTAATAAATACGAAGTTTGCATGGTAGACAATTGTAATGTCTCAAGTGCTAAAAGGACTGCAAAGTTTGGTAATGTCTAGGACACCCATTGTGAATTTTTAATTAGTCAGGAAAGGCTGTGTCTTTCATCCCTTCTGTAATATTGGGTGACCTCTTTGAAAACTTTTAATTGCATAAGAGAAACAAGTGTAGATTCCCAGTCAAGGATTTAACATAAGATAAACCCATAAAATTTAACTTCTTTAAAGTCCTTTTTTTATTTAATGCAAGGCAAGTTGTTGGTTATTAATAATAATAGTTTGTGTTTCCAAAATTGCGTAATGTTTATTATTTCAATTTCCATAATTCTAAGCATAATTCCTAGGGGGAGACAGTAAAAAAGGAGGAAGAATTTTTTTTCCTGTATGTTTTAATTATTGGTATGAGGTTTGGCAAAATTATTCTGCACAAGTAATTTAAAACCATAAATGTTTATTTGCAAGATACACTTTCCTTCAGAGAGGTTGTTTCAATACATGTAGTTACATAACATGTTAAAATCCCTACTACGAAAGGATGATTTTATTAAAAAAAAAAGGAAATAAAGATTACTCCTTGTTATGCATTTGATTGCAGCATAAATAAGGCTAGGAAATTTAGATTAAAGTGCAATTCTCCAGTGTAATCTCAGTCACACAAAAGAAGCAATTAGCTTTATGGACCAGTGTTTAGGAAGATTTCAAATGTGCATGTATTGAACTCATTCTTGAGGAATGCATAGGAACAGATACACTCTGCCATAAAAGAGATGGAGAAACTGAGAACTTGTTATAACACTTTTGCCAAACAAAAAAGAAAGAATATATATTATTTTATTGATGTTTTAGAGCTATCTGCAGTGATGTTTTACAGTCTCTTACATGTAAACCATTCAAATTCCTGAGTCACAGAAAGTAATAGTCCCTTCACCCTTGGTGTGAGGAGACAGGTCAGTTTTGAATGAATTCAAAAATAATTCCGTTTCCTGTTATAAAATGCCCAGGGCTCCACCTTGAAGGAATTTTTTCAGATAGATCAGGCAAGGCCTTGGTTTGGATCAGCATCCTCCGTGGCTCCTAGAAGAGCTATTCAGAAGACCAACAAGGATAGAAATTCACCCCGACTTTCAGAGCACAACTGCTTCTCCGAAATCTACTCGTAACTTTTCAATCCAATCATTTTGTGGTATATTTTTTAGCTGTTTTATTAGCAATATGTCATTGAATCTGGACTAAATTGTGGCTGTGGATTTACTTACATAGATGTCATAATTTGGGGGTGGTAAGATTTACATTCTTCAAGATAATGTTCACAGTTTAAAGTATCAACATACAGGTTAGTGCATGAGGAAAAATATTTGTACTGTTCTGTTTCCTTCTTAACTCAAGGAAGTACTTGAAGTTTTGAAAGAAAGCAGGCTTGATTCTAATAACATACTACACTGTAAGCAAAATTTGAAGTTGCATTCTCCAGAAAGTGGCAAAAAAACCATTGAAGACATTGATTTTATTAATTTCTGAACTATTCCAACTTCTGTACATATTTTAATTTTAAAAAAATTATTTCCCCATTTCACAGAACAAAAACCAATCAGCAGTTATTTCTCACTACTTCATCTCGTCATGTTCCTCTTACATCTCTAGCATTCTAGAGAAACTGGCTGCTCATGGCTTGGATGGGCATATGCTTCGCTGGGTAAAAAACTGGCTGGATGGCTGAGCCCAAAGAGTGGTGGTGAATGGAGTTAAATCCAGCTGGTTGCCAGCCACAAGGGGTGTTCCCCAGGGCTTGTTATTGGGGATGGTTCTTCTTAATATCTTTATCAATGACCTGGACAAGGGGATCAAGTGCACCCTCAGCAAGTTTGCAGATAACACCAAGTTAGGCAGGGGTGTTGATTTGCTTGAGGGTAGGATGGCTTTACAGACAGATCTGGACAGGCTGGATTGATGGGCTGAGGCCAATGGTATGAGGTTCAACAAGGCCAAGTGCCAGGTCCTGCACTAGGGTCACAACAACCTCATGAAGTGCTGCAGGCTTGGGGAAGAGTGGCTGGAAAGCTGCCTGGCAGAAAAGGACCTGGGGGTGTTGGTCAACAGCCAGCTGAATATGAGCCAGCAGTGTGTCCAGGTGGCCAAGAAGGCCAACAGCATCCTGGCCTGTGTCAGGAGTAGTGTGGTGAGCAGGACTAGGGAAGAGATCATTCCCTGGTACTGGGCACTGCTGAGGCCCCACCTTGAATTCTGTGTTCAGTTTTGGTACTCTCACTACAAGAATCACATTGAGGTGCTTTTATAGCATTATTTTTCTATTCTGGTGCTTGTTTAAAAAAAAAAAAAGATAGAAAGCTTTTGGATCCTAGAGACTTTTCATCAGTGTGGAACTAATACATACGTAATGACCTAGGGAACTTTGTCCTTTCCTCATGTTGTGTCTGCTGACTTTTGGAAAGGACCCAGAGGGTGCTTTGCCAATAATGTACTACAGTGAATAGCTGATTGATTAAAGTAGATCTTGTATTGTCAGTTTTCTCTGATGACTTAGATTTTATTAATTAAAAGATTAAAGTGCAGAAAGAGAATGGCAACAGTACTGGCAACAGCACATATCCATAATGTTTTCTGTAGAATGACAGCTCGGGCCTAATGGTTTAGCTAATAATAGCTAAACATTCATATTTAATGTATAAATTAAATTGAAATATGCGTTTGAAGTGTGGCTGGATGCTTTAAGGGGAGCCTTGTGTTGAAAAGAGCAGAGATGATGTGTATGCGTGCTGATGTTCAAGCACTGTGGGTGCCCAAATGGTTGCAAAGAATCTGTTTTGAAAGGTTTAATATATTGCCCCTTACATGGAGGTCATCGGTGTTCCCCAGCAGAGACACAGTAACTGCTTGTGAGTACTCTCCTATTCTATTCCACTAAAAAAGTGAAATAGATGGAAGTCTTCACCATGATTTTATTTTATAGTCCAATGGATTAAAATGGATGTGTGGTCAGTAGTTATGCCTCACATGAGGGCTAGTGACCTCCTAATTTCTGCCTGTGTCATTTATAACCATGCATTGACAGGGTTTGACAGCAGAGAGTAAGGATTCTTTTAATATAATAGCCACATAAAAATAAATCAATATTAAGAAATCTGTATTTAAATACAGTAATATCTTTGCCAATAAAACCTACATTATTGCCAGATGTACAGCAACGGTAAACTTCCATTATTGTTAGGAACTGTATTTAAAAAAACATATGGAGGTTTATGGGAATCAGCTGCTCAGAAACTAGTGCATATGCTTCCAATGCTGTTCGCCTCCTGATTCTGCATTTGAAATCAGGATATTGCACGGAATATAATATGAATTTGTTGCTATAACCTGAGGCTCAAATCGTTGTATATTATGGGGCATAAGCATATTTAACTTTTTCTGTAGATGCCAGGTCTTGGATCAAGGGCCTTAAGTCCTGGACTTAATCATTACATTTTAATGGTGTTATGCGTTCTCACCATTCAAGGTATGTCTAAGAGTCTGTAAAATCAGGGAGATCATAACTGAGTTATGTTTGAACTCCTGTAACTCCCTGTTTCCTTTCTAGCTAGGAGTTGGCTGTTACTCACAGTAAAGCATTGTTGATGTCTGATATAGATGGGATCCAGGTTTTCAGGAGTACAGAGATGCTATTGATTTCAGTGCATGTTATGTCCAAAACCACTGAGCAGCTAGTTCAAAATCAATGATACATATTCAAATCACTTTGTATCCAGCATGTTAGGGAAGGAGTCTTAAAAGACAAGGACAAGCATGCGCCTTTGGAAGTTGACTTTCAGCCTGTGGCACTTGTGAAGGATTAGAGGTGACAAAGCAGCTGTTGCCTGCAACTCCTTGGACCACCAGTGCTCTTGGTGCATCTTCTTACCTGCATGGGTGGATGCTCCCTCTTACATTTTTTTCAGAGGAGGGAGTAGGAGTAGGTTGAGGAAACAGAGAAGTAGTTGTAATATCTGTAATAACTGTAAGTTTTTCAGTTTTGTTGATCTGTTTCTCTTTAGTTTGAGGCCTGTAAAATGTAAGTTACTCTTTTCTTTTTCTTCTCCAGCCAGTACACAATCAGGTACTCAAGCTGGTATTTCTGTTTGTAGATATGGTAGCGCTGAATCAGTATGATCACTGTTCCCATATTCATCTCCGATGAGGTGGAAATTTTCACTCTTGTTTTGTATCCTGCATTTTGGAAAAGTCAGTTTTCCAAAGACATTCTGAGAAACATTTCTACTTAATGTTAGCTGTTAAACAAGTGTTATGGAAGCCCATCAGTGGGACAGAATAAGGTGAATGCACCAGGAAAAATAATTGAGTGCTCTTCCCCTTTACTTACATGGGTGAGAGAGAAAACAATTTTCTAGGAAGAAGAGGAGAGTACTGTAATAACAGGAGTGCAATCTTAATTTTCGTAGATCTTAGCCTGCCTAAAAATGTTCTAGTGGGAGAAAGACGCTATGTTATAGACATGTCGTGGTTTGGCCTCAGC